>CM056608.1:16256202-16498434 GCA_029721355.1 Tegillarca granosa
GTATAATGCCATCAGCGCGTTACCCACAGGCAAAATTTTTGCACTTTTGCCTATAGCTGGCGACATCTCGATAAGTAAAGTAATCTTGACTCAGAAGTAAAACGACATTACTCATCTCAACTCAACTCATCCGAGTACCTGGTTTCACTTCCTTTGCTGGAGGTTCACTGGAAGTTTCTGGTTGATCATGATTAAGCCAGTTTTCAAAGTTTTTACTTTACTTTTTTTGAATTGGATAGGTATGTTTTGATTGTGTTTGGAGTAACACATGATCAAGCATCATCAAAATTCTTAAACTACCAGGATTCTTCTTTTCACACATATAAATCTGGTTGTTTCATATATGCTCATCAGAATTATGCTTCAATTTAAGGTTGTCTCTGCCTGAGAACAAATTATGTGATTGCCACTTAAAAGATGGTTACAATATAACTCACCGTAAGAAGAAAATAATATTCATTAAAGAATAGTATATATAATTATGTCGCTTGGGAATATGTTTACTTGTACATAAAATTTAATCAAAGCTATGTAATGAAATAGTTCGATCACCAGACATCCATAGAATTAATCAGAAGATTGATAATGAAAGTTTCTACACTTGGACAATTTGAAGTATGCAAATGAGAGTTATGTCTGTTGCAGATAATTTTCTTAGTATAAAGATTATCGATGTTTGGTCAATATGGAGGTCAATATCCGAGGTTAAATCTGACATAAATGTTAATACTGTTAGTAATTAAGTTTGTAAACTTTCTTGTAACTTATTTAACATAATTTTAGCATTTTTACAGTTGAATTAATTTCTAGGATTTACACCTTGTCAGGATTATTCCAATAACATCAAAGAGGTCAGAGTCAGATGTAAAGGCATTATAAGTACTAAAGTACTGATAAATACTAAAATTACTTAAAGAAACCACCATCCTTAAGTACACTAACCGACAAATGTTCTTACACATAAGAATTGTCTTGAGTAAATTTGGAGAGGCACTGTGACTTGTTTTACAGATTTTGAGTACCAATTAGCCACTGAGGATACTTATATTCCTACTTCATTAAGTGTTAATGTCTGTCCTGGTCACTTAGGTCATCCTTTGTATGAGTGCATGCACCCTTAACCTCGGTATCACAAGGTAAACTACATGTACTTTGTTATATATGCTATATTTACAGGTAAACACAACAAACATAATTGATCTGACATGCAACTCTAAGGTTTAATGAGACAAAGAAAATAACTTATTGGATTATTTTCTTGCATTAATTTGTTAGGCACCCCATTGACATATGCGGTCTTAGACATTTGCTTACATATCAGAGTGTCAATCACTGCCTATATATATAATCTCAAACTGCTTTGGGCTGATTCTAATAGAAATTTTGTAAATGCATTTAAAAAACATTGTTTTTTTTTTTTTTTTTTGTTTTTTTTTTTTTTTCGGTAATCTAGTTTACACCACTATCTTAAAAATGATGAGCTTCATAAAAGTGAAATAATTTTGACACCAAATTGGGTGTAAAACAATTACCCAGCTTGTGACTCATTGTTCTGTCAGTTAATGAGTTCATCTATACAATAGCTGTTTATATTTTGTATTCATCACTTACCAGGAACATGCTTTACACTCTCCTTAAGACATATTTCTAGATGGTTTATTTTTTTCTTTCAGATAATATTTGGTACTGGTGATCAGATTGAAGCAGTCACTGTCAGTGCTAACTCAGGATTTGTGAGAGCAGCTGAACATCAGGTTAGAAAGACAAGATAACTTCTATTGTATACAGTGTTATTTGGCTTTGAGGCAACAAAAGATAGGGCACTGTTTACCAGATTCCTATAAAACAACCTACTGGTACTTTGTACTAACTGGAATCGGTGAACCTTTTAAAGTACATATTGAATCCTATTATCATCATTGCTACAGTTTTGTCAATATTGCATACTGATTCAGGTCACACTCTACTGGCTAAATGTAGTTCAATGTCAGGTTAAATGTTAAGAGTATTGGTGATTCTGGTAGACTGTTGAACTTAAAATTAAAAAAAATTATTGTTATAGAGTTTATTTGTAGATATTCTGTGCTTAATTTCCATGTTTTTTGTGTTGTAGGGTGTATCATATGCAGTGTATCTACATCCCTCAAGAGCTTTAACAGAAGAAAAGGAAAAGAGTGCAGTTTTGATAACAGACAAACATTTAAGTGATAATGAACAAAGTTAACACAGAGAGTCCATAGTTACAGATTTCTGTCAATTTCCTGTTATCTTTTACTGTATTTTGTAATGATTGTATGTTTTCTGGGGATAAGACTCATGCAGTTAAAAAATCATGTGCCAATTCTACAAACATAGTATATATGTTAAAAGATGAAATGGAATGATTGACATTGTTGATGTTTTTAAAAGCTCAATTCCACCAAAGGTAGCATAATTTTAATTTGTTTACAAGTCCTTAGACTTAAAGATGTTTTTTTTATTATTTTTTATTTAATGCTGTAGGCAATGAGATCAGTGTTTACGGAGTGAAAATACGTAACTTTCTAGCAAAAGTTGGGATTGATAAAACTTTCAAAGAAAAAGCTAAATTCTCTTGTTTGACTATCCTTTGCCAGAGCAATTTGACCTAGTAATAAGGTGAATATTTACATGTAGTGGGATATCTTCTAATGTGCAATTTGTAAGTAAATTTGGTAAATTTTCTTGGTTGAAAGGTGGAAAAAAATCATCTTGGTGATTTCTAGTAACCATGCAAAATGGTAAATTAACCCCTAAGATCATGGCATATATAGATTTCTAAATGAGCATGGAGAATGTTGTGATGCTATTGATTTTTTATGGCAGTTGGTGCAGTAAGTACAATGTTTCATACAATTTTTTTGTTTTCATATTTTTAAGAAAAATGACTGTTATAATGATATAAAATTATCCATTTATTAATGTTATTTAAAGTTTGAGAACTGATGTATAAAAAAGAGTGCATTTTTGTGTAATAAGTTAAAGACTGTTTGTTGAAATATAGATTAAAGTTGACTTTTTTTTTAAATGTAATTTAAAAAATATGCTTCATTACTTTGCAGTGTTTTATCCATTCCAAACAGCTGTAACCATGGTAATGTTAGCGGTATGTACAGCTTAAACTGTACTTAAAGACCTGATTCCCACTCTTGAAATTAGGCCTCAATCAGGAGGACTTGGTTACCGGAAGACAATGACAGTAAACATCCTATATACACCACATTTTCCTAAAACACAAGTCATGTTGGAATTTTTTGTGCCATTTTATTATATGACTCCATGCAGAACAAAATAGTATGTGTGTATTGAGAATTTTTTCTATTTTATCTTATTTATTTTTTATACTGTTAAAATCCTGATCGTACTAATTTGAAGATGTGAGGAAGTGGCAGCAGTCTGAAATCACATATTATTTTTCTTCCACCTAGATATATATTTTTATGCTATACCAGCATTTGTTGAATGAAATGTAAAAATAATCTATAATGGTATTATTTATAAACCTAAAAAATAAAATATCTTAAGTTTTCATATCTCAGTCTTTTATGATAGAGATTATTAGTCTTGTTTTAAAAGGTTTGTATATTTCATGCATAATGGCTAACTGCTCAATAGAGTAAAACCTGCATATTTAGGCGATCCATAGGACCTAAGTAATTGGGATGTTAAGGTTGTATATATAGACCTTATGTTTTTAATTAAAAATGAGTCAAAGGTTCTTGAAACACTGGTCTTCATGGACAGGTGGTCTTTATGTAGAGATGGTCAGTATAAAAGGCTTTACTGATTTATTGTTAACCTTGAATTCCTTTATTGTATTTCCAGAATGAGTGTTTGTGTCTTTTCCCATATTAAATCCCCGTAAGGATTTTAAAAAGCTCTGCATTTTATACTCCAGCTAAGATGGCATTAAGTTTGGTGTCAGTTACTTACGACAAAATGCATACGTCATAACGGTATGTGACATGCTACACAATATATTGATATCTCTTCTAAAACCTTAAAAAACTAGTGCTACAGCAGAGGTGAATCAGACAGTAGGTGGTTTTTTTTTTAAACAGTTAACTTATAGATATATGGATTTGAAGTGTAAATTTTCTATCTTGTTTTTACCTCATAATAAAAAATGATTTGAAACTATTATTCATTATGGATAACAGATGAATAAATTATAAGAATTACAAAAAAATAAATAAATAAAAATAAAATGATAATAAAATTAAAAGAAAAATCTATTTCATAAGTGATTTGTTATCACTTAATCAACCTGTGGTGATCTGAATCAAATATTTATTTAAAACATTTTCTTTATTAAAAATTAATTATTAAAATGGATTTAATGCACACTGCAAATTGCAAAATACAACATGTAAACTCAATAAAAAGATCAAAAGAGCCAAGTTATATGTTAGATTAAACTACAAGGATTTAGAGTAATGTGTTATTATCAGTCGGATTGTCTGAATTTTTTTTTTTTTTTTTTTTTTTTTTTTTTGATGGTACATGTTATATAATATTGAATGAAGAGTGAATTGGAATTACAAATATAGGTGTTTTATGCCCAAGTCAAGATTGATTTAATTTTGTGGAAGTGGTCATTTGAGATATTTAGAGAAAACAGGAGTGTCTGAAAAAATTAACTGATAAACTATCTGCTGTACTTAAGACTTGAAGAGTAAGGTGGTGAGAAGTTTTGTTATCTTTAGACTGCTCCCCTGCCCAGGTGCCAGTAGAGGTTGTTCCCCCCTCCCCCCCCCCAAAAAAAAAATAAATAAATAAATAAATAAATAAATAAATAAGTAAATAAAAAAAACATCTGAATATGGAAGTAATATTGCATTATTATGCTTTTTTCATATGCATTATATTTACACAGATAGTTTAGGTATCTAATTTATCTACATGTACTTTTTTCTACATTAGGTCAAAGTTTGTTAAATGATACATACTACAGGAACTTATATTTGAATATATTGCAGGGTACAAAGGTGCTATGTAGCTGAAACCTGTTGTACTTTTTCTATGGTACTCAAATCTAGTCAAAATTCATAGGTGAAATGTAAAGTAGCATTATTAAAACCCATTACATGATGGGAAATTCATCAATGCTTGGGTAATCGTTGTAGTACAATGTGTGCCTTTCTCTACAAATGGGCAAAACAAAAACAAAAATGATAATATCTGCCACATATGTTTGTATCATAAAAAGATGAATGCATAAGCCAGAGCCTCCATAAAATTTGGTAGTTTTTTTTTTTGTGTTCTTGTTTTATGCTGTCAAGATCATGTTTTTGTGACGGTTTCAGATTATTTTCTTCCTTAACAAAGCATGTAATTGATTATGTAATATACATGTACCCTTCTTTTGTTTAATTGATGCCGGACAGTGTATGTCAGTGGTACTTTAAATACAAGAAATGATACATCACATAAATACCTTTCAAATGGGTTGATTGAGACTCTTAACTTCATCACCATGGCAACAAAAAGTCAACATGATTGATCACAACATTATTTATTTTGATTGGTAGGTAGTATGATATCTGTTTTATTTGGGGATTTTGTAAAAGAAGGAATAATTGGAGAAAAGAATTTGGGTTGTTTTTACAATAGAATTAGAAATACAGTGTAACCTGTGTATAAAAGAGATTGAGCAAAATTGGGACTTAATAGGATAACTTTTAGGGTCATATTTATGTAGGAGTCACCATTTATTGTGAATACAAAAAAAAAGTGAAAACTTAATTACATTTTGAAGTAAATTATGTTGGAATTTATACAGAGGTTCATTATATAGTAAAATCCATTGGGGATACTTCAGATTGGTTGCTAAAGGCAGGTAAACCTAATATAGATGTGGCTTCTAAAGCCGTTTTAATTTGTATTATCACAGTGGTTCAGAAACTAGAATTGTGACAACAGATTGCTGATAATGCTGATAAAAAGGTAACCAGAACGTGCTAATTAACAGAGTACAATGATACAAGAGGAATAACTCCAACACATCCTGTTAACAAATTTCAGCCAAAAACATGAAACACAAAATGGATATTTGGAACACTTATAAATCCCTAGACCAGCATTGGAGTTAATTTCTTGTGTTGTGATTATAGAACTACATATTTTAGGATTGTAAGGATTCTACCAATTTCCATAAATATAGTCGCATTTTAAAAAGTTCTGTTATACGAACAGGCTAAACAAAAATATTCCTACAGACATTTATATATTCCAACAAAACTGCTTGATATGATTTTGTTTATTTCATTAACATTCTCAAAAAAAATTGAAACTCTGCTATATAATCATGATAGCAGATGCACCAGTTTATAGTTATTTTGTGTATTTTATTTAATGATCAAAATTTGTCTGCCGTCAGTATTGTCATTGTCGTTGCAGTGTAAACTGTTAAATTTTTCAACTTCTCCTCTGAAACTACAGGGCAGATTTCAATGAAACTTGGTCAGATGCATATACAGGTTGGTGCAATTCAGATTTGTTCCTGACATTGTCATGACTCCCAAAACTAGGTAAGGGTGACCTTTGGATCCAAAAAACTTAAAAAATCTTCTCCGAAAATGATAATGGGAGAAAAAATCTGATGTGATATTTGGCTTCTCTAGGGTCTTAAACTTAAAAATTGTTCATTTCATGAAATTTGGTCAAAAATTAGGTTAAACGTTTTTGCATTTAATTTTAAATTTCAAAATGGCTTCAAATTATTATAACTTGACTATAGGAATTGATAATGACATGGGGTTTTCAGTTTTGACTATTTCTTGAAATAACCTTCAAAATGGAGTCAAGGTCAAAGATCAAGGTCATGACCTAGTTTGTGATTTGTGCAGTTTTAGGCGATTTTCTTCAAAACTGTAAGAGATATATAAAGATATATAATATCAAAACATTGTTAAAATGTTAAAATGTTCTTGAAATAACCTTCAAAATGGAGTCAAGGTCAAAGATCAAGGTCATGGCCTAGTTTGTGATTTGTGCAGTTTTAGGCGATTTTCTTCAAAACTAATGAGATATATAATATCAAAACATTGTTAAAATGTTCAGCATGACAAAATTTTACAAGGTACAAAGCTGTTTACTACATGGTAATCCATGTAGGAGTTATTGCCCCGATTTTTTTTTTTGATTTTTTTTTTTTTTTTTTTTTTTTTTTTTTTTTTTTTTTTTTTTTTTTTTTTGACTTATAAATAAAAAAATTGTGCATTAGATCGAAAACTATAAACTTTTTGTATAAACATGTATTTTAGAATATTGAAGGTTTTGATATGACGATCATTTTTATATAGATCAAGGTCTTAGGTTCAAAGGGCAAGGTCACAGCTGCATAAGAAGACTGAAATTGTTAATTATCTTGGAAACTGTTAACTTTTTGTATTGGCGTGTGTATCAGAATATTGTAGAAATTGATATGGTGATATTCTGATATATGATTCAAGGTATTATGCTCAAAGGTCAAGGTCATAGATGCATAAAAGATTAAAAATGTTAAACTTGAAAACTATTAACTTTTTGTATAGGCATATATATTAGAATATTTTAAGTATTGATATGACAATCATTTTGATAAATGGTTCAAGGTCAAATGTTCAAAGGTTAAGGTCATAAATGCATTAGGATATTGAAATTGTTAATATTCTTGAAAAATATTTACTTTTTGAATAGGCATGTATATTAGAATATTGTTGGTATTGATATGAAATTCATTTTGATATATAGTTGAAGGTCATACCTTCAAAGGTCAAGGTCATATATGCATAAGAAGACTGAAAATGTTATTTATCTTGAAAACTTTCAACTTTTTGTATAGGCATATATATATATTAGTATATTGTATGCTTTTTTGCAAATGATTTTGGATATATTCTCAGGTTGGACAAACATGTATCTCAGGTGAGCGTTAAGGCCCATTGGGAGTCATGCCTCTTGTTTATTTATTTAGTTGCTTTGGATATTGCTAGGAACAAATTCCTTATATATGCTTACTTATGAACAGTTAAGTTGCTAGGGTTTCAAGCAATTTATATTTCGGAAATGTATTTGCAGCTGAATAGTCAAAAACATGACGCAATGATTGATATCTCGAAAGCCATGTCAATTTCAGCCTTTAAGTGAATTAATAGCGATGAGAATATAGTTTAAAAATTCTGCATTTGACACATCTCTTAAATAGTGTGTCGGTAACATACTCATATTTTGACAATGCTTCAGTGGAAACATGAGGCAAAGATTACCATCAACACTTATAATTAAAGTTAGTTATCAACCGTTATCACGTTTTGTGGTTGATTAGTTTGTAAACAGAATGACACAGCTGATAAAGCAGGTTAAGCAAAGTTGAAAACTAACGTGTGATACACAAAAGTTACAAATATTTTAGTGATGATATACGAAAACATATTTACTAAAAACTGAAACCAAAAGTATTTAAAAATTCAATTTTTTAAAGTTTTACCGTGTACATATTTAATAATACTGGTCCATTAACACAACACGAGAAGTTGTAAATGTGTAGCGGGACTGAGCTAGTCGTTGTGTTTGTGTATATAGTAGGTATAATAGAGTGACGATAGAGCGCTCGCTTATAACCCGGAAGGGCCGGGTTCGATCCTCAGCCGGGGCACTCGGTGAGGATTTTTTTTCAGGTGTTTCCTCCCTCTGTTATAAATGTATATAATTCAGATTAATTGCATGGAATGCTCTTAAGGCTATTCATATTTAATTTGTTTTGAAATTGAAATTAAATTTAAATTATTAACAAAGCAAAGCTTGTTTTTTAAAAAAAAAACTTAATTTCCGCATGCAGTCTAAATAATTGTTTTGTTTTCAGAGCGTATATGTACATGGTCGTTGTAAAAGTACAAATGTATTAAACTATAGTGACCTGACTACATTTAAAGATGCTAATTTTAACGAGTAGGCCACCTTTTTATGCTATCATTTGAATACAGAAAACATTTTAAGCGGTGTCAATATCAATATTTTATCTTGTTATTATGTAAGTAAACAAATGTTATAGTACCCGACAGACCACTTCACTCCAGTCGGAGTAAGCAGTCGTCACACGGTACCTCTTCTCGGGCATTCTTTATAAGTGTTTTAGTTCAAATATCTATATGGTTCTTATCACCGGGTCACCTGAGTTTTCCTCTAGAACTGTTTTTACACTCTGTGTGTGTGTGTGTGTGTGTGTGTGTGTGTGTTCTAAAATGGCTAAGCATTCTTGGTCTTCTAACTTTGGCAGATGAATTAAATTTAAATCTTGTTGCTATATCAGTCTTAAGTTATTGTGGCGCAACACGTTAAGGCATCCATAAAACATAACATACAATAACAAATACTAAGGAAGGAATAATTACAATGTAGGAAAAAGTATTGATCAAATGTGACCCCTCCATATAGGATGGTGTCTACAAGCCGAACTACCAAGACCTCTTCAATAATAAAGAAGTGTTGAAAAACCAAAGCCTATGCACACACACACACACACACACACACACACACACATATATATATATATATATATATATATATATATATATATATATATATATATATATATATATATTTCACGGCTAAATTTGTCTTTAATAAAATTAAAGAAAAGTAACTAGTAACATTCTTAAAATCAGATGACAATTTCCGCATAAGCTATAACATATACGAGTTGCGCAATTAAGATAAGTACCTGCTGCGTACATGGTTATTGCATTTTTACGTAGCTACGGGGGTTTTTTCAATTAAACAGAGGACACTATATTTGTTAAACTTTCAGTTATAATTGTACTGATTTTATTTAGATAATAAAGGTTTTAAAATGAAAGAAAATGTTCAAATAGTGACCAGGAGAAGCCGTGATTATCGAGGTTTAAATCTTTAAAACGACATTCACTGATGTAAAAATATAACAATGTTTTTTTTTTAATGTGTAACCGTCAGAAGTTCAATTTAGAAGTTCAAGTTTATTAAACAAACAGAGTATCTGAACCGACTGGGGTTCGAAACTACACGGCGAGAGGCGCTGTGTTTGTAAGCATTTGTTTTAGACCAATCGGAAGGCTCCTACAGAGGTTATGGATTGGATTAGAATGGATCAATGGTGTTTTACGGCCCAGTCAAGATTCTTTCACTTATATCGAGACAGTCAGTGCTTTGAACCACCAACCTTTGGCAAGAGCACTGACAAACTTCCTCACCACAAGTTCTGCCCAAATTGGGTTCGAACCGAGGTGATGAGATGAGCTATGATCCGTAAGCGCTAATTTAGATCATTTAGTCATCGAGGCTCTTCAGAGGATATCTCTAATCTTGCCTGGTCTGTTTCATTCGCTTCTAGTTGTAAGCGTCCTCTGTAGCGGCCACAGGTGGTCTACTTTTTTTCGAACTCTACAGAGGCGTCTTTAGCGTGCACTGAGACACGGGACCTCAGTTTTGAGTCTCATCCGAAAGACTGCCCGGTAGCGAGCTTTTTACGTCTCTAGTATAGGCAGTAGATGAAAATCATCTCAAAAAATTTCCAAGTCCTGAGTTAGGTTTAAACCCACGACTCTTGACTTAGAAAGCCAGTGACAGAACCACTCGGCCATGTCCGCGCATGGAGAGCTCCACATTGTCTTGTCTTTTTTGAACAATTGTATAACAGAAACGTTAGTATGATAATAACAAGTATTTTACAGGAATTGGATGGGGTGGATTGTGGTAATTTGGATCACGACTATATAATCAAGGTTGTTCAACTCAACTCATATCGATGCTGTCAGTTGTAGGATAGTGCTCGAAAACGGAAATTACCACTGTGGATACCTTCGAAAAACTGACAAAAATCCATTGTATTTGAGCAAGAAATCAATGAGAACAAACTATTATTAAAATTTGTCTACCTTAAACTTCAAATTTAAATATAATTTTCGATTATAATCAATGATTTATCTCTTAGTTTACTATAAATTATCGGTCCACAATGACATATATAATTTTATCACATTATGTATCTGTAGAAATATCAGTGTATCAAACCCTCTGAAACAAGATAAAAATTTTGGACATTTGCTAAACAGATCAGATTTAACACCTATATTAAATATACATGTGTGAGAGTGGTTAAAGCCACGTGTCGCCTTTTATTTATTTTTTCTAAAACGGTTTTTTTTAAAAAAAGATATCTTTGCTGCAGTGTTATATCGTTTACGTACCGTTGTAACTCTGTCACACAGATCTAAAAAGTTGACAACGTTGAATTGCATCTGAGATAAATATATGTATGTGTATTTTCTTCAAAGACAAATTAATTGTTAATAGGCAGGTGAAAAGACGTACTGAGATAATAAAGGTAACTCTCTCTCTCTCTCTCTCTCTCTCTCTCTCTCTCTCTCTCTCTCTCTCAAGGTATCTCTCTCTCTCTCTCTCTCTCTCTCTCTCTCTCTCTAAAGGTAACTCTCTCTCTCTCTCTCTCTCTCTCTCTCTAAAGGTAACTCTCTCTCTCTCTCTCTCTCTAAAGGTAACTCTCTCTCTCTCTCTCTCTCTCTCTCTCTCTCTCTCTCTCTCTCTCTCTCTAAAGGTAACTCTCTCTCTCTCTCTCTCTCTCTCTCTCTCTCTCTCTCTCACACACACACACACACACACACACACACACACACACACGAAAAATAAAACACATCAGTTTTTTATCCTTGTCTTGGGGACTCGATGTTCTTCTTAATACTAAAGTATTAATTTTTAAGCACAGTTGGATAAGTCGTGATTTTTACAGTATGAATACCCAAAAGCAGATCACGACTCACTTGACCATGATGCATTCCAAAAACCTATTTCAAATCACCACGGGGTAAAATCGCTATCCTTATTAGTTTACTATAAAGCTTTAACATGTTAAAACTGCTTCCTTTTAGAGACTTTAGATATCTGATAATATATTAACTCGATATATTTAATCGACGGACATTGAACTTGAGTAGTGATTAAATCCAAATCAATTTTAAAACCCCAGACAGATAGATAAAAATGTAAGAAGTTTTTACAACTGGTTTAAATCTTTATTATTTGTTTATACCCGAGAGGAAAAGGCATTTTGTTTATTTAAACATATCGTTGCTTCGTGTTATGTTGCGTTTTCTTGTGACGTAAGAGAAGGAGGTTATCGTAAAGATAAAGACATTATTATTATCCCTGCAGTTAACAAACCTCCGGTTTATAAATCATCAGTTAGTGCAAAAAACTTGAAATGGATATTGGTATCGTGTGCATTTGATTAATCATGCTTATTTCATTTATATCGGAATATCCCCAGCTATTTTGGAAATTATATATAAAATAGTTCTTAGTTTCAGAAAATTATCTTGAAATCACATTTAAGGTGTCGCAACAGTTTCCGCTGATCAATTCAGTGCTGCGTCTTTTCTCGCTTACCACATATCATTAAAATGTCGAATCTGTTCACACTGAATAAATGTCATTTAGTGTCGCATCTGTTCATACTGACTAAATGTCATTCAGTGTCGCATCTGTTTCGCATATGTTCCCACCGACTACTTACCATTCAGTGTCGCATATGTTCCCATCGACTACTTACTATCCAGAATCGCATATCCCACCAACTACTTACATGTACCATTCAGTGTGGCATATGTTCCCACCGACTTCTATCATTCAGTGTCGTATCTGTTCCCACAGACAACCTATAATTCTGTGTTATATCTATTCCTGCTAACCATATTTAAATTAGTGTATCTTATATGTTCCTGTTGATCACTTATCATTCAGTGCGGTACCCGTTACAACTGATCACTTATCATTCAGTGCGGTACCCGTTACAACTGACCACTTATCATTCAGTGCGGTACCTGTTACAACTGGCCACTTATCATTCAGTGCGGTACCCGTTACAACTGACCACTTATCATTCAGTGCGGTACCCGTTACAACTGATCACTTTTCATTCAGTGCGGTACCCGTTACAACTGACCACTTATTATTCAGTGCGGTACCCGTTACAACTGACCACTTATCATTCAGTGCGGTACCCGTTACAACTGACCACTTATTATTCAGTGCGGTACCCGTTACAACTGATCACTTATCATTCAGTGCGGTACCCGTTAAAACTGACCACTTATCATTCAGTGCGGTACCCGTTACAACTGATCACTTATCATTCAGTGCGGTACCCGTTACAACTGACCACTTATCACTTATCATTCAGTGCGGTACCCGTTACAACTGATCACTTATTATTCAGTGCGGTACCCGTTACAACTGACCACTTATCACTTATCATTCAGTGCGGTACCCGTTACAAATGATCACTTATCATTCAGTGCGGTACCCGTTACAACTGATCACTTATCATTCAGTGCGGTACCCGTTACAACTGACCACTTATCATTCTGTGCGGTACCCGTTACAACTGATCACTTTTCATTCAGTGCGGTACCCGTTACAACTGATCACTTATCATTCAGTGCGGTACCCGTTAAAACTGACCACTTATCATTCAGTGCGGTACCCGTTACAACTGATCACTTATCATTCAGTGCGGTACCCGTTACAACTGACCACTTATCATTCAGTGCGGTACCCGTTACAACTGATCACTTATCATTCAGTGCGGTACCCGTTACAACTGACCACTTATCATTCAGTGCGGTACCCGTTACAACTGATCACTTATCATTCAGTGCGGTACCCGTTACAACTGACCACTTATCATTCAGTGTGGTACGTTACAACTGATCACTTATCATTCAGTGCGGTACCCGTTACAACTGACCACTTATCATTCAGTGCGGTACCTGTTACAACTGACCACTTATTATTCAGTGCGGTACCCGTTACAACTGATCACTTATCATTCAGTGCGGTACCCGTTAAAACTGACCACTTATCATTCAGTGCGGTACCCGTTACAACTGATCACTTATCATTCAGTGCGGTACCCGTTACAACTGACCACTTATCATTCAGTACGGTACGTTACAACTGATCACTTATCATTCAGTGCGGTACCCGTTACAACTGACCACTTGTCATTCAGTGCGGTACTCGTTACAACTGATCACTTATCAATCATGTCGCATTTGTTTCCACTGATTATTTATTATAGGACTCTGTGTTTTGATTCAGGTCTGCTATTGTTTGTTTTATTTATATAGATGCGGTTTATGTTCTTTCTTGTGCTACCAAATGAGAACAGAATTTTAGGGGTATGTAGGCTAGTATCCGAAAACTCAACTTTTAAAAAACAATTGTTGCCTGTTTTAATTAGTCATTTTGAACCAGCAACTGACTAAATTGGTCCATTCACAATACGAAAAAGATCAATTTTTTGCCTATTTTTATATCTTGGACACTTTTTACACCATCCCATGTTGTGGGCAACACAATACGTTGCAAATTATACATTGACTCTCGTTAATTCGAAATTGAAGGGGTTAGATGAAAAAATTCGATTTATCCGAATTTCGAATTAACAGTTTTGATCACTGACAGGCACCGTTCAGAATGATGAGAAACGGGTGAAAACACATAGTAAAGCGGTCCTCTATTGATGTCACGTGCATGTTGTTATGTATCATAGTGAATCGCTTATAAATATCATTAAAAATTTAAGATTAAGTTTAAATTAAAAATTTAAAAAAAATTTAAATTTTTCTATGTTAATGTAAAGCTCAACAAACTCAAGTTTTTTTGAACAATAAAATAAGTATATCGGAAACTTCACCGGAAGTTACAAGGTTCCATTGAAGTTAAACACAAAGATTGATCTCAACTTTTATTACAACATGAGTTACTCGTGTCAAAATTCATTACATTTTATTGATAATCATAAGTAAGTAAGTAAGTATCTTTATTTGCATAAAGCATACAATATACTTATAGCATTAATACAAAATGAATTAATAGTGGCAAGACACACTAAAAGATGACATTTCAAGCAAGTAATACAATAATACAATAATATAATAATATTAATACAGAAAGACCACAGTTGATTATAATAAACTTAATAAACTTTCACGCCTCTTAAAAGAATTGTATAAATATTTAGCAAATCTGACTAGTTTCCTTTTATTTAAATTACATAAGAAGAGAAAATTTATTAACATTTGGCCAATGGCAAAAATAATTATCTAAGTATTTTATTCTTATATCCCTATAGATGGGACAAACCATAACAAAGTGGTATTCATCTTCAGGTACATGTACTTGCATATTACATAATTTACACATTCTATTAGACAAATAGTTACCATCATATCTACCTTTTTCTACCTTTTTCTACTTCTAAACTGTGTGCACCAATACGCAATTTCGTTAATGACATTCTATACTTGGTTTCTGATACAATATTCAAATATTCTGAGAAACAAAAATTCTTTTTAAACATTCAATAATATTTTAGTTTTGTTGAATTGTTACAACGTGTAATCCATTCTTGTATATATTGGTCAATGACTCTTTGTTTTAAAATTGAATAACTAGGTATAAAAAAGTCTTGGTTACTCCTAGCGAATCCTAGATTACATAATAATAATTTGACATTATATGCCCAATTTAAACCATTATAATTTTGACCATTATCTGCATCACTTCGTAGAACTGAATAAACCCGATACAATAGTGAACCTCTGTTTTTCAGGATTTTCAGCCAATACTTTAATATTCTTTGTAAACGGACTATACGTAATGGTAGTCTGCCAAGTTCTCCATATACAGCTACTGATGTGGTTGATTTTTTAACCTTTAATATTGTTTTGCAAAACTTCAAGTGAATTTTTTCAATGTTATAACAGTTGTTAAAACCCCAGACTTCAGAGGCATACGATACAACAGATTGGACTAAGGTATCGAATAAAAAACACTTCTTTTCAATATTAAGTTGTACATCTAATGAAATGTTAAATAAACCATGTAGAGCACACAAACCCTGCTCAACAAGTTTAGTCTCGTGTAGTTTAAAATAACCAGTATAAAACATGTCTACACCAAGATATGTATAACTTTTAACAACATTAATATTTTTACCGTTAAATGAAAACTCCAGTTTAGAACTACTGGAATATCTACCTTTCTGGAAAACTACCACTTTAGTTTTCTCCATATTAACTTCAATATTATTTTCGTTACAATATATTGCTAAATTATCTAATAATACTTGTAAACCTTGTATTGTCTTACTAAACAAGACTGTGTCATCTGCAAAAAGCAGTCCATACAAGAAAATATTCCCATATAAAAATGCTTGATCAACATTTGGTGCAATATTGTCAACTAAATCGTTGATAAAAATATAAATAATATTGGGGATAAAGGTTCCCCTTGTTTAACACCTAAATGTGAAAGAAAATCTTCACCATACATATTATTATATTTTACACATAATTTTACATTGCTATACATTGCTCTAAGTATATTAACCATTTTACTACTTAAATCATTAAAATATAACTTTAACCATAACTTATATCTACATATGTAGTCAAAGGCCTTCTTGTAGTCAATAAAGGCACAAAAAAGTTTATTACCAGAGGTTAATGTCTTAGTTATTAAAGCATGTAAAATATATATACAATCTACTGTACTTTTGCCAGATTGAAGCCAAAACTGGCAATCAGATATAACATTGTTAAGCTTAGACCAATCTTCAAGTCTTTTATTTAACACTTTCCCATTACACTCATTAGAATGATACCTCTGTAGTTACTGACGTCATTCATATTGCCCTTTTTAGGGACTGGTCAAGGTAATAATACTTTTAGGCCATTGGCTAGGATAAAGACCTGACTGAAATACAACATTAAATATATTACAAAGAATAGGACTTATTGCATTTACACAATTTTTAAACACTTCAGATATCACACCATCCATACCAGGACTTTTACCTGATTTAAGTGATTTTATTGCAGATATAACTTCGTCAGTAGAAATAACTTGCTAACAAGTCGTTCTGGATCACATGATCATTGGGATTGTCCTCAAGTGTAACATGCGTATTATTTTCACCAAATAACAATCTAAAATGTGCATCGAAATCGTTCACGTTTAAATTAGTCCGACTTGAAACGGGTTTTGATTTTCTAAGTTTCTTTACATTTTTCCAAAATTCCTTTGGCGCTGATTTGGCCATTTCATGTAGTTTGTTACCCTGATGAATCATGAAGGCACGGCGTGCTTTTCTTTTCACAAGATTATACTTTCCTCTAGTATTCATATACAATCTCCGGTTACTGTCAGTTTTATCTCTGATGTATGCATTCCGGTGTTTGTTAAAAAGTTCCCTGCAAAGTCTACACTCATCACTGAACCATTTATTCACACTTGATTGTTGTTTTGGAATAAAGATTTTACATCTTATTTACCTATCACATTAAAAGCACAATCAAACAAAGAATCGGTAAATTTGTTTGTTACTGCATCTATATATTCTAGGTCTTTTTTAACACGAAAACGATCCATGTTTTCAGTGATCGCTGTGACAAGTTCATTTTTAGCTCACCTGACCGAAAGGTCATGTGAGCTTATGGCATGGCGCAGCGTGTGTATGTACGTGCGTGCGTGCGTGTGTGCGGGCGTGCGTCGTTAACACCTATTTTCGACTTCTCCTCCAAAACTGCTGGACAGATTTCAATGATACTTAGTCAGAAGCATATATGGGTCGGTGCAATTCAGATTTGTTCATGGCGTTGACATGGCTACCAAAACTAGGTCAAGGTGACCTAGGGGTCCAAAAATCTTAAAAAATCTTCTTCTCCGAAAGTAATGAAGGGAGAAAAAATCTGATGTAATATTTGGCTTCTCTAGGGTCTTAAGCCTATAGTTTGTTCATTTTGTGAAATTTGGTCGAAAAATGGGTTACGCGTTTTTGCGTTTAATTTAAAAAATTTCGTAAAATGGCTTCAAATTGTTATAACTTCACTATTTGAATAGATAATGACATAAGGTTTTCAGTATTGACTTTTTCTTGAAATGACCTTTAAATTAGGGTCAAGGTCACAAATCAAGGTCATGACCTAATTTGTGATTTATGCAGTTTTAGGCAATTTTCTTGCAAATATTAAGAGAAATATGAAATCAAAACATTGTAAAAATGTTCAGCATGACAAAATTTAAAAAGTAACTATGTGATAATCCATGTAGGAGTTGTTCCCCCGGAAATGTTATTTTTGGCTTATAAAAACTAAAATTGCTAATTTTCATGAAAACTATTAACTTTTTGTATAGGCATCTATATGAGAATATTTTAGATATTGATACGACGATCATTTTGATATATGGTTCAACATCATATGTTCACAGGTCAAGGTCACAACTGCAAAAGAAGACTTAAATTGCTAATTATCTTGAAAACTATTAACTTTTTGTATAGGCATGTATATGAGAATATTGTAGGTATTAATATGACGATCATTTTGATAAATGCTTCAAGGTCATATGTTTAAAGGTCAAGGTCACTGCTGCAAAAAAAGACTTAAATTGCTAATTATCATGAAAACTGTTAACTTTTTGTATAGGCATATATATTAGAATATTGTAGGTATTGAAGCAACGATCATTTTGATATATGTTTCAACGTCATATGTTCACAGGTCAAGGTCACAACTGCAAAAGAAGACTTAAATTGCTAATTATCTTGAAAACTATTAACTTTTTGTATAGGCATGTATTTGAGAATATTGTAGGTATTGATATGACGATCATTTTGATATATGGTTCAAGGTCACATGTTTAAAGGTCAAGGTCACTGCTGCAACAGAAGACTTAAATTGCTAATTATCTTGAAAACTGTTAACTTTTTGTATAAGCATATATATGAGAATATTGTAGGTATTGCAGCAACGATCATTTTGATATATGGTTCAACGTCATATGTTTAAAGGTCAAGGTCACTGCTGCAAAAGAAGACTTAAATTGCTAATTATCTTGAAAACTGTTAACTTTTTGTATAGGCATATATATTAGAATATTGTAGGTATTGCAGCAACGATCATTTTGATATATGGTTCAACGTCATATGTTTAAAGGTCAAGGTCACTGCTGCAAAAGAAGACTTAAATTGCTAATTATCTTGAAAACTGTTAACTTTTTGTATAGGCATGTATATTAGAATATTGTAGGTATTGATACGACAATCATTTTGATATATGGTTCAAGGTCATATGTTTAAAGGTCAAGGTCACTGCTGCAAAAGAAGGCTTAAATTGCTAATTATCTTGAAAACTGTTAACTTTTTGTATAAGCTTGTATATGAGAATATTGTAGGTATTGTTCGTATTGTCGTCCCAAACTTACACTTTCACATAATCCCTATTACTGCTATTTTCACTATGTGAATGTTTACTAATATTACCGTATATATTATAAGATAATGAAAAACTGATAGGCGCATGGTCAGAAAACTCATTAAAATCAACAATTTCAAAATTTGACAATAAATTAAAAAACTTAAGTGGTAATAAACAAAAGTCAATAACTTCCTCATCTTTTGTGGAACTTTTGTGATTATTAAATTCACGGCTTGGCATGTCACACAGTACCTGAATTACCATTTGCCTTCACCACTTCCGCGTGGGTATTCTTTTGATCAATGACACTGTGAAAGTAGCGGACTGCCCACTTTTTAACTTAACACCAATGAAAATTTTCCTTTTACTGACAGACAGGCCCTGGTTTCACAATCATTCCTTAACTTAAGAATTTCCTTAACTTAAATTTTCAATTTCCGTCCTTAGCTAAGATTTTCCTTAAATTGCGTTTCACAATGTTTCCTTAAAGTTTCCTTAAATATTTAAGGAAATTCTTAAGTTAAGGAATGATTGTGAAACCGGGGCCAGTTTACTATGACCTGACCGGTATGTTGAGTACAAAGTGAAAATCGTGAAAATAGAATGGAATACCGACTTCCTTTTTTATGTGTTTTTTTAGTCGGAAATTAATCTTCAGGCCAAGTAATCCGTCACTCTGTTACTATAAACACTTCTTAAACAAGAGACGGATTAATTATTTCAGGTATTAATCAATATTTTTCAGATAAAATATTTTTTGTGTACACGTATTTTATTTATTTTGCCGCTTGCTTTCAACTTGATGTATAAACAAATTCAAACTACGATAAACAAGGAAAGTATATTTCGATTTAAACGTTGGAATTTTCATCATATTTTGCCAAGTTTTGTTATCTGAACTGAAAATCCACTTCGATTTAAAGAGTACCTGTAACCAAAATATTTTTTATCATAATTGTTTTATATATTATTTAAATATAACAATATTGAAAACCGCATCAAAATTGGTGACAAAATAAAAAAGTTATAGCGGTTTGAAATCCCCATTTTATAACTTTCTCTTTATCGAAAAGTGAAACGCCTCGTTTTGAGTTATAAACGTGTGACGTGTAACGTCATTGCAGTATTAGAAGTAGTATCTAACATAATAGACAGTAGTAACAATGAGGATTAAGCAGTTAACCAACTACTTCATTTATCACATGAAATTTTTCAAGCATTAGATGATGGGAAAGAAATACGAATGGTTTTTTGTGATATTAGTAAAGCCTTTGATAGGGTCTGGCATAAGGGGTTAATAGCAAAACTTCGTTCTATTGGAATTTCTGGAAATTTATTACATTGGTTCAAAAATTACTTAAGTTGTCGGAAACAGAGAGTAGTTCTTCATGACAAAATGTCCCGTTGGGAAGTAATACGTGCCGGTGTTCCTCAGGGATCCATTCTTGGACCATCATATTATTTATTATATACATAAACGATATAGTGACGGATATACAGTGCAAAATAAAATTATTTGCTGACGATACCTCTCTGTACATAGTGGTTGATGATCCCAGTCAAGCTTCAAATAAACTAAATAGTGACCTCTCTAAAATTAATACATGGGCAAATAACTGGTTGGTAACATTTAACCCAAACAAAACTGAAAACATTATTATATCTAGAAAAAATATGCAACCCTTTCATCCTAGTTTGTATATGGATAATATTTTGATCACTGAAGTTGACTTTCACAAACATTTAGGCATTACATTCTCTTCAAATGGTTATTGGAAACACCATGTTGATAACATCACTAAAAAGGCAACATCGCGATTAGCTATATTTAGAAAACTTAAGTATCAACTAGATCGGAAATCACTAGAAATTATATATATAACATTTATTAGGCCATTATTAGAATATGCTGATGTTGTGTGGAATAATTTAACCTATGATCTTGTGGACAAAATTGAAAAAATTAACATTCAAGCGGCCAGGATAGTAACTGGCAGTATAAAACTGACAAGTATATCTTTACTGTATGCTGAAACTGGGTGGGAAACTATGCAAAATAGACGTAAAAATCACCAATTAAAACTTTTTTTTATAAAATCTATCATAAACTGACACCTAATTATCTTTATGAAATATTACCAAATACAATTTCTGAAATTCATTTCCATAACACTCGACGACAGGCGAACTTAGAAAGTTTTCTTTGTAGAACAAATCTCTATTTTTATTCATTTTTTCCTTCTGTAGTCCGTGCTTGGAATGAAATTCCTATCGATATAAGAAATGGTTCTATGTCAAATTTTTGTAAATATCTAGAATGCAAGTCAAGAGTTCCGAAATGGTATTATGTAGGATCAAGGAAAGGGCAAATTCTTCATTGTAAGCTAAGACTTAAATGTAATTGCATCTCTTTCAAAAAAATTTAGTAGATAACCCTTTATGTCAATGTGGTCAAGTTGAAAGCACTGATCATTTTTTATTACGATGTCGCCTTTTTTCCGATCTGCGACATGCTACAATTCATAGTTTACAATATAACTTAAATACAAATTTACTCCTATATGGAGATAACACATCATCATTCGAACAAAACTGTCAAATATTCAGCCAGGTTCAAACATTTCTGTTAAGAAGTAAGCGTTTTAGCACTCAGCTTTAATATATTGCATTGTTTTTTGTTTTTTTCTTTCTACATTATTGATGCTGTAATATAAAAAATTGATGGCCTATGCGGAGACACTTGTACATCACTTGTAGGTAGGGAGCGACCCGATCACTTGTAGTTGTTCAAGTGTCTTCGACTCTTGTCAGTTTGTGTGTGATGATGGAAAAAAAATTATTATGTAGTACTTATATGCCATTACATTTTGTTATTTAGTTTTCTTATTCTGTCTGTTTGCATCTTAATCTTTCTTTTTTTTCTGATCTATTTATCTTAAACTACGTCTTCTATTCTCTATTGAATTTAAGTTGATCATCGACCATATTTATTAATATCAGTAATTAATGAAGCAGGAGACTGGTTAATATAAGAGATTATCTCTTGTTCCAGAATCCTAATTATATACATATATATAAATCTAATCTTGTATTGTACATTTAGAACAATAAATATGTTTAAACTAACAATGAGGATATATTGACGTATGTAGAAGAAAGTAACGACTCTGACATGTACCTAATTATGTCAAATAGTTCGTCATTATTTCGGAAAGCAGTAGACAATCTTATCAATGATGAATTTGACGTAAAACAGTTATTTATTCGAACCAGAAACGGACGAATCTGAGGAACATACTGAGTCGAGTCCCGACCTACTCAAGAATTGTAACTGTATTTGGTTGCATAGCTGTTGAAAAAAACTTGACGAGTGTTAACTTGTCAATAACACGAAAATTGATTATATCTTTGACTTTTTTAAGAAAATAAATTATTTCATGAAGTCGGACTGGACAAACTCGAGAATTACGATAAGTTGTAAGCTATAACAAAAAATACGCGAATAGTTTTAACTAGTCAAATACACGAAAAATTAATTTTATCGTCGACATTTTAAAATGAATTAAATATCAAGTCGGACTGGACAGACTACCGGATAAATATCATGGAACTTACTGTGGTGTCATGTGCTGATTTTGAATTTCTATTAAAATAATGCATTCAAAATTTTGAATTTTGAATGCAGTATTTTAATAAGAATTCAAAATCAGCACATGACAGTGGCACCGGGTAAAAATCAATACATAAAAAACCAATCGCCTCTGTTCTTTTGTGCAATGTTTATTGACAATTGAAATTAAATGACCGTGATGTAAAAAACTTTTAAGTAGTCTGGTGGCATCATATTTCCTCGATAATTGGAAAATGTTCACACAATTAAAGTTTGTAACATAGTTCTTTTCAACTGCCCGATGGTTATATAATTAATGCTGTGATAATTAAAAAGAAAAAAATACAAGATATTCCATCTCAAATTATTTTACGCGAAATATATTAAAATTGTTTAGAATGAAATGAAACGGATTTTAGAATGAGACCACATTTAAAAAAACGAGATAATAATAATAATAATACTTTTATGAATTTGTATATATATAATAAATAATTTAAGAATATCACAGCTAAATGTACGCCCAAGGAAAAGTGAAAACTAAATCAAATAAAATCAAATGCTGTAAGTTATGGCATGTCAAACGTTGCAATATTCTATTTTTTACATTTGAATTCAACAATTATATATTTGGATTCATAAAAGTTTGTATTTAAATAAACATGTTTTAAATAGACTATTCTGGTCGTCAATTTTTTATTTTTTATTTTGCCTAAAAGTTATATTTTATAATAATAATAATAATAATAATAATTATTATTATTATTATTATTATTAATATTATTTTTATTATTATTGACATGAAAACTTAGAAAGAATTCTTTTTTCTTACTTTTTAAAATTTACAAATGAAATATCCATTTTTTCCGGAGTGAAATCTTTATACTGTATATGACAAATGACGTTTACCAAATAAAAATATTTTACTTTACTCGAACTGTAAACTGGTAGATACTAGTATATTATTGTATATTACAGGTCGTAAGATAACTTTATCAACCTGCAAATCAATTTTGCAAGTTATATATATAATACAAATACCAGTTAAATTTTCATGTGCCAGATGTGCACATTTCGGAAATTCATTCCTCATCAGTGACACTAAGACCGAAAAGTTTGATACATAAAAACTATAAGCATAAAAACTATAACAGTTGAAAATAATGAATCTAAATTTTCAAAATTAAATAAATCCAAATCAAGCTAAGAAATGCTGTGCATGAGGGAACAAACCTTAGTTTTAAATTAATTCCAAATTTTAGACGACTGAAAATATTGCTAAATGGTACATTTTCTGACAGCACAAAGTACTGCCTACTGAGTTATGGATACCCTCGGGGAGTTTTATATAAGTTACATCCTGTTAATTACAGGTGTGGGTCTAAATGTAAGGAATGTGTCCAATAAACAAAAGGATTAATAATAATCTTAATTATCGGTACATGTCAAACGGATGTTAATTCCACTTCATTAAATAGTTTTCTCGTAAAATAATCATAGGAAGTTAAACTACGAGTTCGTATTTGACATATTTTAGTAGTTGGTAAATACTATTCTGTTGAGGTATGTTACTGGTATGACGTCACAACACGGGATACTCGATATCGACCTTTTTGATTTGGATTTCTAGAGATGTATTTGAAAACCACCGATATATACCTTATTATGGAATGGAATTTTATGGAATTTTCGCTACAGCCATATTTAAGTACGACGAATAAAATATGTCAAAACTGAAAATCGTTACAGATACCTTTAAGCAAAATTTCGAATTACGGTATTTCGATTCAAACAAACAAAATTGCATAGAAATACATAGTGATCTGACGGGACCGTTGGTATTATTTCGATTTAAGCGAAATATCGATTAAACCGATTTCGAATTAACGAGAGTCGACTGTATTTAGGTTAAATTTGAAAATTTTATTGTGAAAATAAATCTCAAAAAGTATTTTGAAAATTGTAAAACACATTATTAAAACACAAAAAACGCCTACACGTTTTGCACTTAAATATGATTGCTTATAACAGCTATCTTTGACTTTTCTTTCCTAGCCAAGTGTCAGGAAGTTTTATCAGATAAATTTAGTTTTTTTATTAGTTTTAAATATATGAATGTCATTCTTTATTTAGTTATAAAACCTGTGTTGTATTCATATAGATTCTAAATAACTCGGACGTATTAGGCTACAAGGGATTTGGAAACTTGAAGGATTGACATTTTACAGCGAGCGGTAGTATTGTGTTACCTCTCTCTATTTGTAAGTTAGTGACTGCCGAGTAAGACTGTCGGTGCTGTTCGGTAGGTCTTTTGCTACTACAACTTTACCTTTATTGACAACATGTTGGTTAAATAACTGAAGGCTTCCTTATCTTGTGTTGTATTTCTGGACTACAGAATTAGCAGGTTCTTTATAGTTTTCCCCTATTTGGTTGCCCAGGTTTAAGATTTTACACACTTAGCTTGTCGTTTTGGTTCACTTGCATATTTCGCATGTCTATATTTTTACATAGAGCATGTATTTGATTTTTTTGTTTATATTGAGCATGTATTGTTTACATTTTTAAGTATTCACATCGCATTTGTTGCAATAAGATTTCCCAGAGGTACCTCATAGCGCTTGTGCGGGGGGGGGGGGGGGATTGTTTCTGTTGGCAATAAATTTGCATAGGTTACGCTTGTCTCTATTATCGATGTTTTTTTGGAAACGTTTTACGTAAAACTCATCCATTTCATTCCAAACAAACCAGAAGAGGTATCGATCACATGTCGAGTCCCATTTAGCATGTTTGTGGCATATTCCGCATGCCTGTAGTGATGTTTTCATAGTTAACTTTGTTTTTGGCTCTCTCTCTCTCTCTCTCTCTCTCTCTCTCTCTCTCTCTCTCCATATTTTTACATGTTTTATTTGTTTTTTTTTTTAAATTTACCATGTCTTTATTGTTGTTGCTATTTTAGTATGTCTTTGGTGTTTGTGGCATAGTCTTTGATGTCTGTTGCATACATGTATTTTAGCGTTTCCTGTTTGTTCCTTGGATATTTGGCATATCTCAATTGTAGTCACATATTAAACATTTAACATATATCAACATGTCGTATGTTCCTGGTGTTGAACATGTCTTTATTGATGTTCCGTATTTAGCATGCTTTTGGTGTTTGTTGCATATTTTTCAGACTTCTGCGTTTGTTGCATTATGGATGTGCTTATTTGCTGAATGCATATTGAAGATTTATTTATTTATTTATTTATTTATCTATTTATTTATTTAAATTTTTTTTTGGGTATAAAACTTATTCTTTCCAGGTGTGTCTTACTTAAGGGTTTGTTTTTTTCTAAATCGTACTTTAACTGTTTTTTGAAATACATGTTGGTAGCTGTTAGTTGTTAATATGCATATAAGGGTATACTAGAACATTGATCTTTGTTTACAATGAATAAGTATTCACGGAGTTGATTAAATTGTTCTATGTTTGAATAAAGGTATTACAATCATATGGCATATGGTGAATTGATGTCATCAAACTGCAATTTTAAAAAATCCAGGCACAGCCATACTAAGCCGTGATTCATGTTGAAATTTACGATAAACTGATTTAAAAAAAAAACTAAAATTAAATAACATCACGAATTTTTGTAACGGATCGAGATAAGACTGATTAAAATGCTTAGTTACAGAAATACGGAAGGTTATCAGTGCAACAGTGTCTCCCCTTTAAAGACCATATTATTGAGATCTGTAATTTGAAAAAAGTACTGTAATCGGTTCACGGTCCGATTTGATTAAACAATGTTTTCCACAAAAGTTAGATTTTTTTCATTTAAACCAAGACGGCCAATTTATGGATTGTAAAGAACACCGGTCGGTATATCCGAAAAAACCAGACCTTCTGCAAGCAAACTCAAGGGTCTACCAGAATATGATTCGAACCAAACCGGTTGGAGGCGTAACTACTAAGTGGACTTAACCACTTCTAGCTACTAAGGCCTCTTGGTTATAGATCTAGACCAAAGATTGTAAGATAAAAAAATTTTAATCCCCTTTGCTAAAGAGCCTCCATATTTTATGTGGTTTTCCTGTAGAAATGACATCATCAGGGAAATAAGATGACTTATTAATCCTCACACATGTTAAATCACTTGATATAAGCCTTGATTAAACTTTTCCTTTAATCTTTTAAGTTGAAACAAGTTTTTTAATAAAATGCTTCTTTGTATCTTTCTTTTTTTAGATCACGTCCGGAAATTTCAAGCAGCATGAGAGCGGTTTTTGAATTTCTTCCAATTTATCAGATAAGTTACCTATGATGAACAGGAGAACGTTTTGTCGCTCATTTTTCTTATTACTCTTCTGCATATACATTGGTGGGGCTGTTTATTTTTACGTTCTAACAGATGAGCATGTTGAAAATGCACGATATGATGCTTTTGACCCGGAGGTGGTTGACATGATAGAACGGAAGAGAAAGATTCATGATGTTCAGATTGAATATGATGAAAAGTTCGAGAGGGCCCTCCATGTAAATGGATTTCAAGAGGATAGAAATAAACAAAATGGTAAGGAAGGGGAAAAACTTAACAAGGGAACGGAAAATAAACGTGAGAAATTTGACAGAAATGTTGCTATTAGATTGGGTGTTACAAAAATTATTGAAAAAGTTAATATTTTAAAAGAACAATTAAACCTGAGAAATTTGACAGTATTCAGATATCATTTACATAAAAGAAATCCTGACATCGTGAAACACGTGACTGAAAAAGGAAATATTACTTCAAAAGAAAAAGAAAATTTGCCCTCTGGCAATAAATTTGGTAGGCTGAATAAAGGTGTAAGGCTTTTCAGAAAAAATACCCGGATGGTAGAGCCAAAAAATAGAAACAAATCAAGAAATAAAGAACTAAAACCTGTAACACAGTTTTTACCGAAAATAAAATCAATCGACGATTCAGAAACTAGACAATACCAAAGCAGAAAACAAATCCATTTTAATAAATTTCAAGTGAATTTTGAAGAAATATTACCACAGATATTTTTATATTCCGCATTCTTAGACACAAGAGATACAATCGCAAAAGTTCGATTGGTTATTGTTACAATGTCAAACAGTCGAATACCATCTTCTGTTTGGTGTCATTTTTCTGCATCCGGAAACACTGATGAAATACTTTCTTCTGAGGTGTCGTTTTACGAGACTTGCGAAAATCACTCAAAAGACTATGCCGCTTACATCGCTTCGTGTAAAATTCCGAGACATGACGTCAATGGTTCTTCTGTTTGGATATCAGACAAACCAGGGCCTCCAAACACTAAAGAAACTCCACCGATAAAAGTCATCTATAACAGACCTTTAAACGCATCAGGGAAATACGCCGTTTGCATTCCGCCATTGTTTGGAAAAGTGAATGTCTTAAGGTTAGCCGAATTCATAGAATTTTCACGCATTTTAGGCGCCGAACATTTTACATTTTACAACAATAGTGTAGAAGGTGACATTAAACAAGTCTTGGAATATTACGAACTTTTAAATATTGCAACAACTTTGCCTTGGTCACTTCCAATTGCTAATGAAAAGATATGGTACCATGGTCAATCGGCTGCTGTTTGGGACTGTCTATACAGAAACATGTATTTGTATAAACAAGTCGCTTTTCTGGATTTTGACGAATTCATAATACCACAAAATCAAAGCACGTGGGATGAATTGTTTACTTTTATTCGAAAGCAGGACAAGGCAGACGATACTGTTGTATCCGCTTACCGATTTCTGAGTGCGTTTTTTGATCCTGAATTCCACGGAAAAGTTCATGATCTCAGTTTTGAAGAATCACAGTTAGTTAACATAAACGTTACAATGAGAACAAGTTTTTTTAGTTCCATACGAACAAAGCTATTAGTAGACCCCACAAAGATATTTGAACTTGGAATACATCATGTGAGTAAACCATTTCAGGAAGATTACAAAGTTGTTACCATAGATACGGAACACGCATTTATACATCATCATAGAAAGTGTGATCCTAATTGGGGTATGAATTGTGGAGTAACGAGGATAGATACATCTGCTTGGAAATATAGAGACCAATTGGTAAACTTTACAAGATGGCGTCTACAGCACGTTCAAAAATATATTGATAGTAAAAAGCTCAAAGGAAAAATTATAAATAAAAATGCTTAGTTTTCCATTTCATTTTACTTTTTTTCCAGAATAACAAAATTTCTAGTGTCGCTTACTGACGTTTTTTAAACATGTTTGCGATATTAATGTAACACCCAATACTATTACAGAAGCGTCAGGGAAATAGCGATTTCGAACACGAACTCTCAGCATAGGTTCGATTCCAATTCGTACAGATGTTGGGCTAGTGATTTTTTTTTTAAAAAATGTTGTTATTATTATTATTATTATTTGAAAGCAAATCCCAATCTCAATCCGGTGACCTCGGCCATGCTAAGTACGAATCTTTTCAGTCTAAGTGAAACGAACTTGACTGGGTGGGTTGAGTGCAAAACACGATTGCAGAACTTCTCACTCCATTTATAATTATATCTAGAAGTGTAAAAGATGAATATGTGTGTGTGTGTAAATGGTATGTTTGTTTAAAACAAATTTTGTAAAAAAAAAAAATAATAATAAAATAAATAGTTTCTATCTTCACAATGACACGCATAAACAAAAATAAGGCCAACCAAAAATATGTTTTTCGTAACACCAAACTTCTAAATGTATTAATGTTATAATGCCACTCGTTCGCATACAGTCGGAATTTTATACGCACGTGTAAATGGACGCATTGTAGTATGGCGTTGTTCGTCTGTCTATCCATATGTCCATCTGCCCGCCTATCCGTCTGTACGTTAACATTTTCTTGTCAGGTCCATATCGTTTGACTTGATGAGGTTATCAAGATGGAACTTGAACCAAACATGTTTTACTGGTAGGCGGTGTGTCGCGTGTAAAAGTTGATCTGGATATTGAAGGTCAAGGTCACAGTTCAAGCAAGTTCAAAGGTCAAACATGGTATTGATTTACAACAAGTACCATATTTAACATGTAAAACGGGGTTTTGTGTCGCGTTTGTCATGTCATGTCTTTAATTCGCTATTGTTCCACAAAAAGCAATAATGTTTCAGGTATAAAACGGGTTTTTATGTCGCGTTATAACTTTCCACAAAATGTTAGTTATGGTTCTTTGCATCCAGTTTCTCGTATCTTGTGTTCATTTTTTTGTGGGTGCACCTAATCCCACATTTCATGCAGGCAGTTCTTTTTTGTAGGACTTCTGACAGACTTATAATTGTATCTTTAATTACTCAAAAATATTATCTTGATAATCACCAATGATTGACATTTTCAATAGCATTTTACCTTCTCTTATTCTTGCTTACATTATAGACATTGAGAAGCGTATATTGCCCTGCTCAGCGGTGCTCTTGTTTAATTGAATTGTCTTAAGAAATAATAATAATAATAATAATAATAATAATAATATTTATTTAAGAAATGACTTCGTGTTTGGTAACGTACATGAGGGTGTGAACGATAGTGAAGCACGTGCAAATTGCGCGGGATTCACTATCGTTCATACCCTCATGTACGTTACGTACGTTACCAAACACGAAGTCATTTCTTATATTTACAATTCTTGGCATATTCATGTGTAAAATAATAAATAAACTATGTATAAAATCATGATGTACTATATTCTTGAACCTTCTTACATTGTATAGCTTTTTACAGACTCCTGTATATGTGCTTGTTTCGGGCCACATAAAAAAAAAACAAAAAAAAGTTCCAAGTTTATAACATATTTTAATGCAATATATGCACAACATATCGCGATATTTTGGAAGGTTTATGTATAAACATTAACACGTGCTTTGACATGTGTTTTTATAAATAGATCAGGAAATCCTTGACATGTTTACAAATTTTTGTGTATTCCTACGCCCTAAGTTGTTACGTCACATCGACCTTAGTTGTTACGTCACATAACTGCACGTTCTATACTGAAGTCATGAAGATATGAACTAGTGAGTTTAACAAGGGATCACATAGTACAAAATATTAGCTATTGTAAATATTGCTTAAACACATTTACAATAAGTTTTATGATAAAGCATAGTAATAAAAGTATATCCTGAAAAATAGAAAATTAAACAAAACTTATTAGGAAAAATTAAGCAAAACCTTATGCTTGAGACATGCCTTTGATAATTTGGTAATTAAAAAAAAAAGAAAACACTTGATTAGGACTTGATTGATCTCCCCTTGACCGCAGTATAATGGAAACTGATGCACTGTATGTCTATGAATTTGGATGTTCAGTGTGGCTCTATTAAAGTGCACGTTTAGTTGTAACGGAATCTTAAAAACTTAATTCCCTTTTTTATATTAACGTTTTCCCGTTGGTAATGAAAAGTATTTTCTTGCAACTATTTGTTTATTTTTTCTTAAAACCTTTTTGACTGTATCGATTCTTCAAAGGTAAAGTTGTCGAAGGTCTTACCCAAGACCGGTTTTACATAATACAACTGTATGTTAAAAACTGATTCTTCTTTTTTTTTGTCTGGAGCTTGGTATTTGGCATGGATTATCGACTAATCACCTCCTTAATCGCTGGAAGTACGATGCTAAAAAGCATAACAACTAACCAAATAACAAAACAAATTCTACAAACATTCAATATAAACAACCTAAATTTAGATTTATATGTTAAAAAATTTTCATCATGAAATATGTTTTGAAATATTTATAAAATCTCTCTCTCTCTCTCTCTCTCTCTCTCTCTCTCTCTCTCACACACACACACAAACACACACACACCACATGCTTGTTTCATAAGGTGGGAATTTACTTATTATAGTAATGTAATATAGCTTGTTTGAGATAGCTGTTACATGACCGTTCCATATCTTGCTTCTTCAATGCTTAAGTAAATGTATATACATAATTTAACTAAGAAAATAACAAAAACAATTAAAGAATTCTAAAGCTAAATTTTAAGATTTTTAAATGAAAAAATGTATAAATGCATTTAATCTAACAAATTATGTCCTAATTAACGAATTCAAAACTAAAATACGAAAGTTTTTTCAATATCTGTATATGATGGCCTCTATTCACTTTTTTTAATTTATCTATTTCCCTTGAAAAAGTCGGCATATTCAGATATTATATCAATATCACAGATGTTAGTATTTGTTTTAGGCGTATATCAGATGTTGACTTTTATATTCGATAGATGTCCATTTTTTTGAAAATCCATGAAGTAAATACCTGTTTAACAGTAATGGATATATTTTGTAACTAATTTTTACTGAATTGTCTGGTATATTTCTTTAAAATCACATTCTTGTTTTTCATTCACTTAATATAAATTGTAGTAATAAATTGTTATAATTATATATGTCATATTTAAAAAAAAGGCAATTATATATACAAAATGCGCATAATTTTCATAATGAAAAACCAATATATTTTAAAGTCATGAAGATTTGTTAAGCAAAAAATTATATGAATTACATTAAAATATGTTTAAATTTAACTATAACGAATTACATCTACTTAATTATGCAATAAAATTATAAGATTTTAAAACTATAATGTTAAAGTACACATGAAATCTAAAATAAGTTTCTGCTTAATAATGTTCGTTCTTGTGTTCCTCGAAGGTCATATTTAGACATTGTAATATATACTCGCTGATTCCAAGCTCTCTTCAACTATTTCATGGCAAAACTGATATTGTTCCTGCAAAAAAGAGGTAACTTCATTAAAAATGCATGATTTTCGGATTCTAAAACTATTCTGCAAACTTTGCATAGTAATATCGAATTGTTTGCGTTTTATTTTCCATATAATTACGTTAAAATGCAAGAAGACAGGTTGAACTTGATTGATTATAAAGTGTTAAAACAAACGTGTAATGAAAAATGTCTTCTGATTTTATTAAATATGGAACTTAAAAATAATATATATGCATTAAACATGACGTACATAACTGTTGATGAACTCGGGTCGTCTTCTTTGAAGCTGTGAAATTGTGGTAAATATATTCACTTCCTCGTACCATTTCTGTGATTGGAGAATGTTACTTAGTGCACAGAAAATTCCACAACAGCTTGCTCCATCTCTATACAAGACAAAATAAAACCACATACAACACATGTTTTAAAAGACAGAGTTTGTTTCTTCTAAAGTAGAATTCTTCTTGTTTTCTGTCATCAGTTAAAGACATTTGATGATAGATTATTGTAGATACCATACCAAATAATCCTAATGTTTACACAAAAAATAAGACAATGTTTTTAAATGATATCAAAACGTTTAAAGGGTGCACAACAACTGATTGTCATAGATGAAGGAAACATTTTTCTTTTCATTTACCAGTACGAACTAGTAATTTCGAAAAACATAGGCAGTGATTATGTAACACCATGTACAAAACAAATAAATTGACAGGAGTAACATCAGAAATGACTAACTGATATTTCAAACAATGTATTATAATAATGATGGATACAAACTTACTGACAAACCACGGTTATTGGTCCACCACTTTTTAACTGTTCGACTAGTTTTAAAAGATATAAAAAGTTCGATTTACACGTCGGTACTGTGGTAATTGAAGGCCAGCACATTAACTCGAACAACTTTACATCTCGTTCTTCGTTTGCTACCTATAATTAATTTAAAAAATTACACAAAGATTAACGTTTATTGTCTTTAGGTGACGGTTTTAAACGTAAACTTTTCTTCTTCAGTCTGCAGTTCTGAATCTTTTCTTTATATATACTTTACAGCTGCATCAAGTTTTTCAATTTTCTGAATTTTTTTTTTTTTTTTTTTTTTATTTTTTATTTTTTTATTTTTTTTTTTTTTTTGATTTTCTAAAAATATTTTTTTTAAAATAGATAACTTCTAATCACGTGAGAATCATTTTTTAAAATTTCATTCCTTTTAGCTGTAAATAAACGTAATCCTCCAACTGGTTGGCAAATGTTAATCGATGATTAAATTATGAGTCGGGAGCATGCGCACGGATGTACGGAAACTCCAGTAAATCGAAATTGGAACCTAACAAATTGTAATTACTGTCCGTCATTTATCGTATTTCAACGTTTTGTAAGTTTTGTTTAAATGACCCGTTTTTTATGACGTAACCATGTTCTAATATTAGATCCAAAATGCTACATATCGCTGGGAAATCATTGTTGTTTCTGTATTTATTCAAGCTTTTCTCGTTGAACCAAATGTAACATTGTTGATTAGGAACATTATTAATTAGATCAGCACCGTTTTAATCTTTTTCTTTGGAATACTTTCTTTGGAAAACTTAATGCAGTTTTAACGATTTTACCATCGTTGTTACGGAATGTACGTCTTAAATATATAACACAAATACCAGTTGAATTTAGATGTGTCAGTTGTGCACATTTCGGAAATTCATTCATCAGTAACACTTAGACCGAAAAGTTTGATAATCAAAAACATAAGCCAAACAGTTGAAAATTAATGAATCTAAAGTTCAAAAATTTTATAAATCCAAATCCAGTTAAGGAATGCTTTGCATAAGGAAACAAACCTTAGTTTTAAACAAATTTTAGAATTTAAGGCGGCTGAAAATTTGGTTAAATGGTACATTTTCTGACAGCACAAAGTACTGCCTACTGAGTTATGGATACCCATGGACGGAAGGTATGTCTTAAACGACAAAATAAAAAGAAAGTAATGAACCCTAAACTTTTGATCGATACCACTGGATACTATTTGGCTTTTCAAAATCAAAACAGCAACAACGATATTAACATTGAATTGGATAAAATAATAAAGTAAATAAAAATTGCTATTGTCATTAGACAATTTTAAGTATAAGGTTATTTTCCTTCTTAAAGATATCGTAGCATCAATTCACGTATAACAATTTACATGGGTAAGGTATTTTTTATTTTGAAATAATTTTCCTTGTTCGATGTCTTTTAAAATAATACTCAAAGACGACCTTTTTGTCTTAATGGTGCAAAGAGGGATAACTACAATTAGCTAGTATTGTAAAATAAACGTCTGCTATATTTTTTAAGTTTGTCACCTAAACGTTAAAATAATCACTAAAATATATCTAATTATTTTTTTGAAATTGACAAACTGGTGTCCGGATATTGACTTCTTTTAAGAGTGTTTAGGACTCCAAACATTGAATTCGGTTGGATCTTAAATCTTGTTGTTGCCTTTGAATTGACAGTTTTGAGGTTGTATTGACTAGATTGTACTTTTTAAGATACAATTTTATTATATATATATATATATATATAGGGATAAACATATAAACACTGTAAAGATAAAAAGGATGGATGAGATTTGGTTTTTTTTATCAACCAAAAGATGGATGGACGACTTAGATTGACAGCAATGTATGTGTTGAAAATGAATTATATTTGTATATAAGTAAATAATTACCATGTTTGTCAATTTTAAGTGTGTGTCTTGCACATCGTTGAATATAGTTGGTTGCGATGTTTGCTTTATTACAAATCTCCCACAGTTTAAAACGTCATTCGTAGTTGGATACCAAGGTGTATCCTACAATAGTTAAAAAACTCCGCAAATCAATTAAATAGTATATAAACAAAGTTAAAATTCGATTCAATACTGAGCGGATCTTATAAGATCGTACGTGGATAAATAATAATAAAAATAATAATTATAATAATAATAATAATACATGTATTAAATAAAAATTTATAAATAAATAAATAATAAAAACAAACATACCAATCTATGTCCAAATCGCAATCCCCGAAAAAAAAGAATAAAAAACTTTTCAAACTGGTCAATTTAGTTATACATCAAGGAAGTGATACTACGGAAGCTACTACGGAAGCTACTTCGGAAAGGGTAGGCATTTCCTGCCTCGCTAGGTACAATCGCCGCGATCAAGTTTAAGAATAAAAGAAATATGGAATTATGTGGAGTCAAATGTACCCAGTATCAATTTAGATACAGTGACTTCATACTTATCAACAATATTTTAAATGACGGCCATTAAACTTTGAAGGACCTTAATTATTCTTGGCTTGCAATTTCATATCCATCAGTCAAAATTTTTTTGTAAGTAGCTTGCTCGTTGTAGAAAGTCTCCGTAGTAGGAACAGACTCTACGATACCATCTTTACAGTAAAACATATACATCAAACAAATATGAATTATAGTAATGAAGTCCTAGTTCATGACGAAATTGAAAAAAAAATGGGAAGTAAAACACTCGGAATAACTTTACATTTATCATAATACAAAAACTATTAAAAGAATACATTGAATTAATCACAAAAGTATATCAATTATATATCAATACTAATGATATAATTAGAAATATACTTACGTCTATGCCTTGACCATTTAAAGCTACTATAACTTCAGATTCTTGATAAAAAATCATACACCAAAAATCAGAAACTGTGCTTCGTAATGGGTAATGAGTTGCAATATATCCAAAACGTTTGACAACCGACTAAAAAGGAAAAAATGAAATGAGTAGATAAATTTAAAAAACATGTGTTTAAATCATTTATGATATTGTTGGAATTTTTATAAAAAAATGTAACAAATGTAACAATTCAACTTAATTTCCTGTAAGAAAATAAAAATGTATAATTGTTTCGAATTGTTTTAAATAGGTTTAATATTGTACATAACAAAGTCTCATCAATTTTTCCTGTGAAAAATATTTTACATTTTTATAGATATGAATGAAAACTTACCTGCAACATGACGGCATTGATGTAATTGGTATGTGAAGAATCGACGGACATCAGATAAATCCTGTATTTCTCCACTAATAACGAAACAAAGATAGATGCATTAATTTGGTTAACAAAAATCATCATTATATATCTGTTTTTGCAATTTTTTAGCCGACATTACCTGTAGATACATGTCTGAAAATTTCAAAATTCATCATTAAGCCGACTCTTCTCAAGGGCGTTTTATTACCAAAAAAAAAAAAAAAAAAAAAAAAAAAAAAAGACACAATAATTAACTTTGGTTTTAATTACAAGTTTTAAAATATAGAGAATCTTTAAATTGTATTATTAGGGTAAGAAAACGATTCAATTTGATATTTTATACAATTTAAACACATTACTATTTATAAATGTATTAAACAATGATGACTCTAATGAAAAGCTCTCACCTGGAAGGATATTCTCCTTCCTATTTTTGCTTTTGTTTTCTTTCTTGTGTCCACTTTGAAATTCTTCTTGACAACACTTGGGTTTTTCACACTGAAGCATCTAAACATAAAGTCAAGTAGATTTATGGTAATTTACTGTTCATCCAACAATAAACACAAAAAATAACATTTCTTGCATTCAATGAAAAATTGTTAACAAATGAAAAGCAAATGTGTTTTAAATTATTATGGGTAATATTCATGTTTTGTTAAATGAAGCATCTAAAATCAATTCTGAGGTTTAAAAGTTTAAAAGAAAAATTGGTGTCAATTTATTGGTATTCTTATACAATGTAAAGCGGATAAAATTTCTAAAAGGAGGTGTACAAAAAAGTAATATAATGCGTGCGAATATCCATTATTCCTTTAGTGTAAAATTGAACTAATGCGTTAGTTTTTATAAACAGATACATTGAATTGTTTTGTTATGAATATTAAACTAACCCTATTCAATAATGTAAATCAAAAAGCTCACAATATTGTTCAAGTGGGGATTTGATGTTGTAGGTCAATATTTTTTTAACTTTGTTCATCCAAACAGCTACATGCGATTATATTCCATAATAAAAGACAATGTAATGAATTAGGAGTCTTACAACCAGAACGAAGTTATTATAAAAAATATTTGAATAGCAGTTTACACCTATTCGTTAGAATATATTTTCCTTGTCTTTACTGACATGTTCATCGTCTTTTATGTCGTTTTTCAATTTATCTTTGTAAATAATAAAATTACTTGAATCAATTATTGATCGTACAATTAACTGTTCTGTATACAAAGTGACCTATAAGTTTATCTGCAATTTATTTAGGTCTTTATGTGCAATATGTTTACCAACATGTTAGAAAGTTACTACTAGGATAGTCCATAAAATAAAACGGGATATCTACAAGAATTTCTACCTTAAATTCTTCCTTTGTTTTTCTTTTTCCCAAAGACATATTCTTTTCTCTATTCCAGAAATTGATGAAAAGATGTGTTAAGATAGCAGTTTTATCATATTTTAATTGTTCTACCAATGCATCATGAAGAAGAACATACTGTTCCTAAATTAATTAAAAAATATTTTAATAATAATAAATATTATTTTTGAAAGATATCTTCATTATTCCGAATGCAATCTCATGCAAGAATTAACTAACGTATCAGTTTTAAGGAACATTGTAAGCGACAAACTAAATATAGGGTTTAAGAGTAAAGACATACATTTGTAGCTGATAAATACGTTTGTTCTTTGAAATACTGATTTCAAACAAAAACATTCTATAATAAAACACAAACATGCCAGTCCATGTCCAAATCACAATCCTTAAAAACAAAGTAAAAACTTTAAAAAAGGCAAATTTAATTATACACGCCACCTTTCATCAAATAAGTGAGGCCGGCTGCTCGGGAAGGGTAAGCACCTCCTTTCGAGCTGACTACACCCGTAACGTTTTATATATAACCAACGAAAACATTAGATAAAGAATAAAAAACACTGCAATGTGTTTGTGTCTACAACAAATAAAATCACTCTTACTTTTGTTTGTATCATATTCATCCTGTTGTTCCTCATAGACATTACATAACTGAACACATCTACTTTTCCAGTGGTCAGACCATGTAGATAAAGCGCATTTAACGCAATAAAAGTACCAGTTCGACCAATACCAGCGCTTAAAATATACAGCTCTTATTAAAGTGCCGAATATATAATAAACTTAAAAAATAATTGGGACATCATAAATGCCTAGTAAATGTTTTTTAATGAAAACTTTGTTGTTAGTTCTGAAAGTGAACTTTTACATTGATGGCATCTTACTAAATTCAAATATAAAATTGAAAAATACACATGTATCAAATAAATCCTCTTTTTGCCTGCTGACGTTAATTAAGGTGCTATTTCTAACATATTTTACTCATTTACTTGAAACTCACGAACCTGCAATGAACAATTGGAGGTCCAGGTTGAATGTTGTCTGTTAAGAGAAATCTTCTATGAAAAATCACCAGTTCTGTTTGATCAGGAACACCGTGATCAGGCCAAGACGTAAAATGTAACTGTTCAACCATGCGGCATTCGGTGGTCTTATATGAAATGAACAAATTGCTAGTCAGAAAAAGCTGGACACTCACTAATTTCAAACAATTGAATATAATTTTGAAATGCTTACATTATATAAGTTGAACTTTCATCCTATGATTATTTTTATTTATTGTATTTAGGAATTAAAATTCTTATAGATATTGGTAAAATAACTTTGTTATTTAAAATTGATCCATTTTGAGTCGATCGTATAATTTTATAATAATGATGTGAGGTCTATTTATGATTTACTATAGTGATTTGTCTCCAAATGTATTTTTATCCCAAAATCAAAACATTTTAGTATCAAAATATTCTTGAAATTTGAAAAAAAATTTGATCGGAGAAAACCATCTAGATGAAACCGATGTCATCGACTTCCTCAAATCAGTTTCAAACTCAAAGCAGATTTCAGGACGAAAAGAACTCGACTCTTTAACATATTCGTCCAATTTCCAACAACGACAGTCGTTGTATTGTAAATATAATACCAACGATAAGAAAAAAAATTATGATAAGAGCAATTTTCTCAATAAAAGAAATTAAATCCATAACTTAAGATGCATGTTAAAATTGAAAAAAACTAGTTTTAACATTTTAAATAAATTAACTTGCCTGTTTGTCCATGACTTCAAAGGTGCGGCTAACATAAAATGCGAATTCCTTTTCATGAGTTAATCTAATCGTTAAACGCCCTGCCTTTATCGATTGTGACAAATCTGGCCAGTATTGATCACATTTTGACTACAAAAAAAAAAAATCATTAAGTAGAAGTTATATGGTCGTTATTATTTAATACTGTCGATTATTCTCGTTTTTTTTAATTCTATAAAAACTTTGTTTATACGCTCTTAAAGTCTTAAGGTGCAGTTCGTGTTTTATAAAAACAAATCAGACATTTATTAAACATGTATCTATAACAGGTTTACTACATTACCTTAATGTTTTCAACCAAATTAGTCAACATAACAATTTTGCCTGACTTAACCTGCCATACCATCCTCCAGAAATCTCTTACTGTGTTCTTTTTTGGCCCTATATAAAACAAAAAATATTTATTTCAGTATAAGACAATATACATACAAAATTACTTTATATGAATACAATTAATAAGAATGAAATTTAAACAAAATCGAATCTTTTGTATGCAGCTTGCTAATTAATAAATCTCTTTCTTAATTTCACTTCTTATCCTGCCATTTTTCTCTTGAAACACTAAACATGTTGCCGAACTACTTTAAATCAAACATCATATCATGACATGTATACAATATTTCAGCTTATTTAAGACTTATGTGTCAGTATTATTGTTTTTTTATTTTGATTTTCAAATCCTAATTTAAAATTATGAAAACTGAGAACAATATAAAATTAATCAACAATTCATAAAAAAATAATTTTCTTTCTTAAGAATTAAGTAATTTTGCTTACCTTGCGTTGCAATATAGGACTTTCCATCGTTGACACCCTGCAATAAAAAATAGTAAATCAAGTAAAATAATAAGAAATTTTTCATTCAGGAAAAAAGGCTTTATCCATACATTAAGCCTATTTATTCAGTTTTACATTTATTAAGTACGCTTTTGATATATTTGTTAAATAATACATGGAGGGACTAAAGCGTTCCTAACAGCTCATAGCACCTCTAGCTGCGTTCTAGGTTCGATTAAAACCGGGACTGATAACACATTTTGCTTGAACATTTCTCATTTGTATATGTTACCAGATACGGTTGATATCATTGTTGTTTTGTTATTTCCGATAGAACTTCTATGAGCGCACAAAACCAATAAGCTTCATGTTATATAAAAAGATAAATAATATCTAAGCTTGTGGTTAGTTAATTTGTTTCGAATCGATATTGTTTCGATCTGCATATAACTTCTTAGACTCTAAATAGAAAATGTTAGAGAACCAATAAATGTTTTTTTTCCGTGGCAAGGGTGATTATTATTATAATAATTCTTTTAATTATTGAGTTTTCTTGGCAAAAATATAAAATAAGACATACATGTCCCGATTTTTTGATGATAAGATTTGTCCTTTTTTCTTTTCTACAACTTATCTTTCTATCTAAAAGGTATCTTTATATCTGTTGTAATATGATAGTTTCGCCCGTTATGTGCAATTTCACATCAAAAGGAAACGCAATGTTTAATTTCAAACTAGGGACAACCGTTCTAATAGATTTTAAACTGTAAAGTATATGTAAGAAGAATCAAAAACAAAAATATATTAATGTTGGTTAATTTTTAGTATCAATACGGTAGTATTATACAGAAAAAGTTAGACGCAACTTTGCGATATGAATCACAGAATTTATAATTTGCAAATTTTCATTTGTAAAAAGATAAAACTTTAGCTGTTTTTAATATTATTTTAATGATGAATATGTACTTACATCTATGTAGCTAGCGTTTATATAGTCAGAACCACAAGCGTCTGTAAGTACTACTCTAGAATGATCGTCTAAAATAAAATAAAAAATCACCGTATTTTGGGTGTGCATTTCTATTCTTTTTGATAAATTTTAGGAATCATTAAGGCGTAAATTGATATAAATATTATTCAAGTTTCTTTATTTAACATGTTTTTTCTTCAAATGTTTTGCTTTATTTAATACCATTTACGTAATTATTACTTATTGTGTTATGATTGCGCTGCAAAGTTTGTTTTTCGGTTACATATTTTTTCTAATTATTGCATATTTCTAAGTCCCATTGGCATTTTTAAATACAGACAAGAAAGCCACTTATCTTCCAATTAAAAATTATTGTAACAAAAATTTTCATTTTGTTTGATCATGTCGGTTTTCCTTTGAACAATAGAAATACACTCAATATAATCAAATAATGTTTTTATGTTGATGTAAAACATAACTCTATATTACTTAAAACTAAGGTCTTTTCCCTCATGCAAGGCGTTCCTTAGCTGGATTTGGATTTATATAATTTTGAAACTTTAGATTTCTTATTTTTTCAAGTATTTTGCTTATGTTTTTTATCTATCAAACTTTTCGGCCCCTAGTGTCACTGATGAGAAATGATTTTCCGAAATGTGCACAAATGGCACTTCAAAATTTAGCAGGTATTTATATATTTACTAGCTCTGAGCGGGTACCGCTGCTGGTGGAGATAAGCTCACCGAGGGTACCCATAACTCAGTAGGCAGTACTTTGTGCTGTCAGAAAATATACCATTTAGAAAAATTTTAGCCGTCTTATTTAAAATTTATTTAAAACAAAGATCTTTTCCCTCATGGAAGGCGTTCCTTAGCTGGGTTTGGATTCATATAATTTTGGAACTTTAGATTCATTATTATTCAACTGTTTGGCATATGTTTTTTATCTATTAAACTTTTCGGCCTCTAGTGTCACTGATGAGGAATGATTTTCCGAAATGTGTACATATTGTACATCAAAATTTAGCAGGTATTTGTTATATATTTACTCCAAATACTTACAAGGAAATGTTGTTAAAAACCGATTCAGGAGTTTATTTTCCGGCAAACTCGCAATCGTACACGGGAAAACAGCTTCACGTGGGAATTTCTTTAAACAAAAATATAACATAGTATATAAAAAGTATACCAGTGAAATATAAAATGTGTGGTACTTATCCAGAAAGCAATAAGCTTTTAAAGATTTGAAAAACAGGTTATAAAAAACGAGCTAATTGAATTTAAAGTTTTTTTTCTAAAGATTTTAGAATTCTTATTTTAGAAACATTGAATAAAAAAGGTGTTAAACACAACATTTTAAAAAGGCTGAATTTTATTTTTTAAAAAAGCCTTTCCCCTTTTAGGACAAACGCTGAAAAACTGTTAATAATCTTCGCTATAATTTTTTAAATAAATTTTAATAAGCTTTCTTATTTTTAACCTTTACCAAAAAGTTTTATAAAAGAAATTTCAAAATTGTGTTCGTGTAAACATGTTAATGTTTTGACGCTTATTTTATTTTTAAAAAAAGTTAGGCATAAAGCACATCTTAAAAGTGTCTACCTGATTATAAAAGCATACATTAGTAAATTTCAAATCCGGACGACCTATCGATAAATACTTTTTAAACCCTCAATGACTTAAAGACATGGAATCGATAAAGATATAAAACAATAAGATAATTCGTCTTACATTATATTCCAAATCAAATGTGTTTTCCGATTTCTTCTTTGTTATTTCTTTTTTTAGACTAATGACATCAATACAAGAATTCTCAATATTCGAGTAAACTACATCCGCATTTTTTACATCCTTTGTGATTTCTCTAGTATAAGTGGTGTTACCTTCAAAAGAAACTAAAGACAGAATAAAAAAACGCATGAAAGGATAACAAAAAATAAATCAAAGGATAACGTTTTAGATCAATATAATAAAATAAAATTCAAATCATCTATGAGTTTTAGTTTTTGAGATAAAAACGACAAAAGAAACCACTTGCTATTAAACTATGAGTTCCAATTGTCTATGATGACAAAATGGCCCTTTAGTTATCTAAGTGCTATAAAAGCAAAATTTTACTGTTAATAACTAATATAGAATGCACAACTGATTTGTTCTAAAACAAAGCAAGTTTCATAACTATCATGTAAGTAAATAAAAACGTGTCATGTTTATGCATTAGGTTTATTTTTATTTTATAAGCGATGAGGTTAACTAACATTGTAACAAAATAAAACTTAAAACTTTAAGTCGACTTAAATATGTTAATATGAATTGCTGAAATCTTTTCCGAAATGGCTGCAAATAAAAATACCTAGAGTTAAAAATATGAAAATTTTAATTTTTGGAATAATTCAGTTGAGATGAAAATAAACGAATAAAATATAAATTTTGTTTGTAAGAAGTATGCAAACAATATTTAAAAACAAACAACAGAACATTATATTTACATATGAAGGATCTTAATACATACATTTCACTACATCTTTTCCTAAACTGATGGTGTTATCGTGGATATTGGCCGATGTCATCACTGCATTTATGTACTCTTTGTTTCTGTTTATATTTTTTGGCTCATTAAATGCGTGTTTCGAACTTGAATCTTCACCAGTTTTGTTATCATGTGTATCTAATTGAATTCTTCTATCTGTTGAAGTTCTACTCTTTTTCCTGTATTATTATTATATCATTTTTATTATTACTATTATTATTATTATTGAATGAATCAGTTTTTAATATTACTTATACTAACACTAAAGCATTTATTCTGGAGTTTCAACCTTTAATCAAGAAAACTATTTTTAATTTCGGGTGATCGTTATCTCGATTTACTTTTTAATCAGATGCTGTTATTGAAATAATAATAATAATTATAAAAATAATGATTATAATGGACTTTTACATTTGTATAGCTGAATGAACAACTAATCTTGAAAAAACGCATAAAATAAAAATAAATAATTCTAATAATGATAATAATAATAAATAATAATAAATAAATTATTTGCTTAAAACCCGTAGTTCATCCTCTACACTACTAAAGTTTTTCTTTTAAAAGAATGGTTTTTTGTCATATCATCTACGTGTATTTGGTGCGTTTTATACTTATAATCACATTGATTTTTACATGCTAGCTTAAAGAATCAAAATAGTCATTTCGTTCTACAGTCAAATTAATTCTACATAGGGTTAAACCATTTAACACACAATGCAATGAAAAAGCAATATCTTCAAATGCTAAGGCATATAATAAACAATTCATATCTAGGAAGTTAGTGATGTTTTTAAAACATACCTTTTATAAATAAAGACTATCAGTCCTGCTACAATAACTATGATTACGGTTGATGAAGCCACGGTACTTCCAGCAATCACTGGTAGAGGATTTGTGTCAGATAAGAATTGTAACATTTCTAAAATTCATAAACAAAAGACAAGATTCTATAAAACAACTTACTTTAAAGTTACATTAACATAACCATTTAGCCTGATAGTCTTCCTTCACAACATTATGAGGGGATATAAAAATCAAATTACAATAAAAAAAAAAATTAAAAACAGAAACATCGGTTTATTATTATTATTGATGTATGATATAATTTTAACAACTATTAATATTTGATTCCAATAAGGTTTCGTTGTATTTATTTAAACTGTGCAATGTACAAAAAAGAATCTCTATTTTACCTTTGTCACATTTATCACCTGTCCAATTATCTTCACAGCCATTAAAACAAGATCCATTTATAAAATGACAGGTATTGTTATTTAGACAATGACCACATGTATCCATACAGTTCTTGCCAAAACTGTAATCCTTACATTCTTCTGAAATTAAAAGAAATTAATTTCAAAATAACAAAACAGTATATATAGGACAAGTTAAAATCAAAATTATCCCATAAAATTGCAGCCTATTCTACTCGAATGTTTCAATGTATGTAATCAAAAGCATAGTTAGGAAGTTTTTTAAACGCACAATTGTAATTTAATTGTCTCCGTTGCTGTTCAAAAGTTTTGTCATTTTACATTTTAGAAGCTATTCAAAGGTTAATTCAAAAATTGCAATCTGTTAAAAGATACGGTTTTTGACGTAGACAAGAAACGGTTAAATGACGTTGAAGTTTACTACAACTTACTAATTATCTTTATTTATTGGTTTATAACTGATATATTTTATTTAGTGTTATGTACGTTATTTACTCTTTATCGTTTATTTTATTTTTTAAGAGAGGGTTATTATCAAATATATATAAAAGCAAGGCTTAAACTAGAGATTTAAATTGAAATAAGAGAAACGTGAATTAACAAGGAAGCAAAACAAATGAATTAAATGATAGTTTAGCAACACTTATTAGTGTGTATTTATTAAATGTCTTACGTTAATTGAAAACTTCCTACCTTGACAGGACTGTCCCAAAAACCCATCTTTACAGCCAAGACTACAATACCCAGTCATCTGGACGCATAATGTATTCTTACATCCAGTACTGCATGTTTTATTGCAATATGGACCATAATATCCTTTTACACAACTAACACATGTGCCAGTAGTTTTGTTGCATGTTTTGTCTATGCACCTTGATGGACACTGTTCGGCACAACGGGCTCCATACATGCCTATTTTACACTGGTGACAATAACCATACTGTTTGTCACATTCTTTAGCCGAACAATTTACAGGGCATGTCATATTACAAGCCTCGCCATAAAATCCTGTGACACAAGCGTCAATACAACTCCCATTACGACTGCAGTTTTCATTCATACACCCTTCTGGACAAAACTGTTCACAAAAATTACCATAGGTTCCAAGAACACAATCTGTATATATATATATATATATATATATATATATATATATATATATATATATATATATATATATATATATATATATATATAAAACAAAATTCAATTTTTATTGAAACAAAATTGGTTTATAATATCAAATGTTGTGGAGATAGTTGAGATAGTATCTTTTAGATCTTTTTTAGTAAAAAGACAAATCATTGCTTAAAGATTAAGATTTGTTTAAAAACATATAACGGCAATGTAGACGATAATGGTTTTCTATACACCCCCGAAAACAATATCTATTTTCTTGACGACAATCACCGTATTTACATGTATTGCATGTCTGTTTTACAAGTGTCACAATAGAAATTTGGCTTGCAGTTAATGCATCTTCCTGTATTAATATGACATTCGTTCGCACATCTAGAGGAGCACCGAATTTTACATTGTGGACCAAAATATCCATTTACACATTCTGGTTTTAATAAAATTTTCTATATTAAACCAAGCAGTAAAATTGTGAAAATTCATAATGTAAATCATATCAAATACGTAGCATTAAAACATTTTTAAACAATTTTTTCACTGTTTTTGACTCTCAAAGATACTTTTTATGGGTTTGCGCCGATGCGACATCGATTTGTTCAGCAACGGATAGAGATTGTCTTTCACATTTTCTCAGTATCTAGAACATTCTTCAATATTGTGTAATTATAAACAAATGTACAGTCTCAAAAATAAATGTGTTGAATAAAACATGAATTAAAAAGAAAAACATATTAAAAAGACAGTTTTAAATGTATTAAATGATTTAAAACATTTCTTCGCATTATGTACATATGGTGATAATGTAATATAAACAAAACTTTTAAATGGTTATATTTGACAATTCTAACTATTTTATTATGTGCATTTTTAGCAATTGAACCGTTATTGTAAAATCTCGTAAAGTCTCTTCTAATCTTGTCTCGAATGATAACAAATTTGACGTAACAACCTATGATATTGATATATAATACCGGATTGTTTATTGCATTTTATATGTATTTATACACGAAGTAACTTGGTTTTGGTAATTTATGTTCTACATAAATTCAAAACTTTATTTAGTATGTACCAAATAATTAGTACAAACAGTAAAAGCGACTATATTTTAAGATAAAATAGGTAGGATTGGGGCTAATGTCCAAATTACTAATGACAATTTAACTTGCATGCTCCTGATTAAGAAAAAAAACACACAGATCCTCAGTTATTGTTTTTAAAAGTCTCTCTAGGATAGATCAAATGAATTTGAATAATATGTGAACTTTAGTATAAGAACTTTTCAACAAATAATTTGGTTTTCTTGTCAAATTAATGAAGTGACTCTATTATTTAAATCTTAACAAAGAAAATGGTAAAAGGTTTAAAAATAAATAATTTGAAAATTGTAAAGATGCATTTAAAAGAATTTAAAAGCTAAAATTGATATAGGAAGTAAACTCTTTCTGTTCTGTCTAAAAAAGGGAATTTGATTTTCATAGTTTATCAAAAAGATAAGTAATTATAAAAGTATGAAAACACGTTTCAATGAATAAAAAAGCGAAAAGGGATATGAAACGTATTTGTCTTTTTTAATGCAATCATTTATAAACCTTTTTGACTTTATCTTTTTTGATTAAATCAAAGATTTGTTGTATTAGTAGATACTTTGAGCTTGTTAATCGGTCTTAATTTTTCAGTATAATCATTGCTATGGTTGCATCACATAGAACACTGGAAATAAAGGAAGCTGAAAAATATTGGGTTATGATAATATTACAAGTGATAAACAAGAAGCTGTCAATTTGTTTTGATACTACTGATACAAAAGAATTATACATATATTTTGAATGTATTGTTATAATATGTGTAATGTTTAATTACTCTAAAATATATTGTTGTTAAAGCTTATGTCTTTTAAATCAAAGACCGTAAATACATAAAAATTAATCATCTAGTTAATTATTTACTGTAAATTGCATTTTTCACTAGCACAAAAAGTGAATCTTTTACCATTAAAAATTACACAAAAAATACCGAGGCATCGCGTTGTGTTAGAGTGATTTACCTTTAAGTCATTGGTAAAATCATGCAACACAAAAAAAAGTTCTTTACATTTCCTGATGGCCTCAACATTATACGTAATTCCACTCTTAGGACATATTTACACTATATCTGACCTTTGTCCCCAGTATAATATCTTGTGATCAACATTCTTCGTATTCTACTTTTATCTTAAGTAGATTATATAGGGATCTTGCATCATGTCTTTTTTGAGAAATGAATATTTTCCAACCATATTTTAGTTGCAAATTTTTCGTTTTTCATATTGCTTTTTTGAGTGTTTCTAATTCGCCAGCTTTTTTGTTAACCATTTAAATTGTCTTTTTTAAAGCATAATAAAATCATACGTTTTACTGCCTTTTTATGCACTTGCAATAATGATTTTAAAAATTAATTCGATTAATTAGTGATTTTCATGCATTATGTTGATGTTTGGAAGACGACTGATTTAATAATATAATACAAATATTACGTAGTTATGAAACAATGTTGATTTTATCATGTTTTCTCTTTGAAAAAGAAAGTTGAATACTTTAAACTATTAAAACAAAGATTATATTTAATATAATAAAAACTGTCCATTGAACAAGCAGTCAACCTTTTACTTTCCTGTCTCCATATCGTAATGATACGGGTCAAAAGAACAAATATTTTTTCCGGCCTTGATAGGATGTAAAAGTAAAATCTTCTAGACCATGAATGATAGACAAAAAACAATAAAATTAAAGTTTGAAAAGTTTAACAAGAGGGTCATGAAGGCCCTGGACCCTCACCTGAAAATGGTGTACACTAGGCTTGATTTTGGCAAACTGGAGCTTCTATTTTTCAAAAAGATTTTCCCTTTATTTTAAAGCTAATGACCTACTTATTGACCAAACATGACCCATATACAAACTTGAGCTAGCTTTTAATGAAGATTGGAGAAAAATTTGGGCCTCAGGAGTGTTCTCATGCTTTCTCTATTATTTGACTTAGTGTGACTTACTTATTGACATAACATGGCCCATATACGAACTTCAGCTAGCTTTTGTCAAAACGATCATTCTGAGCATGTTTGATGAAGGTTGGACTAAAATGTGGCCTCAGGACTGTTAACAAGGTTTTTCTATTATTTGACCTAGTGACCTACTTATTAACCCAACATGGCTCATAAAAAAACTTTAGCTAGCTTTTGTTAAAGAGGATTAATCTGACAATGTTTGATGAAGATTGGACTAAATTGGGGCCTCAGAAGTGTTAACAAGGTTTTTCTATTATTTGACTTAGTGATCTACTTATTGACCCAACATGACACATATACGAACTCGAGATAGCTTGTCAAAAGGATCATTCTGACCAATTTTGATAAAAATTGGACTAAAATTGGGGCCTTAGGAGTGTTATTAACGTTTTTCTACAATTTGACCTGGTGACCTACTTATTTATCTAACATGACTTATATACACACTTGAGTTAGTTTTTGTCTAGCGGAGCATTCTGACAAAGTTTTTGTCAAGGGGATGATTCTGACAAACATTTATGAAGATTGGACTATATAGGGGCCTTGGAGTGTTAACAAGGTTTTTCTACAATTTGACCTAGTGACCTACTTATTGACTCATCATAGCCAATTTAAATCTTGAGCTAGCTTTTGTCAAGAGGATCATTCTGACAATGTTGGCTGAAGATTGGACTAAAATCGGGGCCTCAGAAGTGTTCACATGGTTTTTCTATTATTTGGCTTGACCTACTTATTGACCAAACATAACTCATATACGAACTTTAGCTACCTTGTCAAAAGGATCATTCTGACCAATTTTGATAAAAATTGGACTAAAATTGGGGCCTTAGGAGTGTTATTAACGTTTTTCTACAATTTGACCTGGTGACCTACTTATTTATCTAACATGACTTATATACACACTTGAGTTAGTTTTTGTCTAGCGGATCATTCTGACAAAGTTTTTGTCAAGGGGATGATTCTGACAAACATTTATGAAGATTGGACTATATAGGGGCCTTGGAGTGTTAACAAGGTTTTTCTACAATTTGACCTAGTGACCTACTTATTGACTCATCATAGCCAATTTAAATCTTGAGCTAGCTTTTGTCAAGAGGATCATTCTGACAATGTTGGCTGAAGATTGGACTAAAATCGGGGCCTCAGAAGTGTTCACATGGTTTTTCTATTATTTGGCTTGACCTACTTATTGACCAAACATGACACATATACGAACTCGAGATACCTTGTCAAAAGGATCATTCTGACCAATTTTGATAAAAATTGGACTAAAATTGGGGCCTTAGGAGTGTTATTAACGTTTTTCTACAATTTGACCTGGTGACCTACTTATTTATCTAACATGACTTATATACACACTTGAGTTAGTTTTTGTCTAGCGGATCATTCTGACAAAGTTTTTGTCAAGGGGATGATTCTGACAAACATTTATGAAGATTGGACTATATAGGGGCCTTGGAGTGTTAACAAGGTTTTTCTACAATTTGACCTAGTGACCTACTTATTGACTCATCATAGCCAATTTAAATCTTGAGCTAGCTTTTGTCAAGAGGATCATTCTGACAATGTTGGCTGAAGATTGGACTAAAATCGGGGCCTCAGAAGTGTTCACATGGTTTTTCTATTATTTGGCTTGACCTACTTATTGACCAAACATAACTCATATACGAACTTTAGCTACCTTGTCAAGCGGGTCATTCTGGCCAAGTTTGATGAAAATTGGACTAAAATTGGGGTATCAGGAGTGTTAACAACGTTTTTATATTATTTGACCTAGTGACCTACCTATTGATCCAACATGGCCCATATGCAATCTTGAGCTAGCTTTTGTTAAAGAGGATCATTCTGACAAAGTTGGATGAAGATTGGACTAAAATTCGGGCCTCAAAAGTGTTCACATGGTTTCTTTATTATTTTTCTACTTATTGACCAAACATGACCCATATATGAATTTTAGCTACCTTGTCAAGCGGATCATTCTGGCCAAGTTCGATTAAATTGGACTACATTTGGGGTCTCAGGAGTGTTAACAACAATCTGACAGTGTGTGATGAAGATTGAAACAAAATTAGGTCCCCAGGAGTGTTAACAACGTTTTCCTATTATCTAACCTAGTGATCTACTTATTAACCCAACATGGCCAATATACGAACTCGAACTAGCTTTTTTTCAAGAGGATCAATCTGACAATGTTTGATGAAGATTGAAACAAAATTGGGTCTAAAGGAGTTTTAACAATGTTTTTCTATAATTTGACCTAGTGACCTACATATTGAACCAACATGGCCCATAAAAACTTGAGCTAGCATTTGTCAAGAGGATCATTCTGACAATGTTTGATGAAGATTGGATTAAAATTTAGGCCTCAGGAGTGTTTACAATCAAAAGTTGGCGCACGACGGACGACGCACGGTGCACAACGCACAACGACCAATCACAATAGCTCACTTGAGCACTTTGTGCTGAGGTGAGCTAAAAATTCGCATGAACACAGAATTAAAAAAATCATTTGTAATAAGAAAATACAAGGCTGTTGAACAATGCGTGTACAATTCTGTTGAAAGGGTATGATGTACTCGTTTAGTTTATGATGAAGAAAATTGATTTGTAACTTTAACAAAAAATACGTCAATAAAAACAGAAAATATATTGATATTTAATTACTTCTATAAGATTTTAAAACAATTAAGTTGAAGCGCTAACTTTGCTTTCGGGGTATATAGTGCTGAAGGTCCTCAATGAAAACTACCTTAAAACATATTATTATTGCAAAAGAAAATATGAAATCGTCTGCAGGTTACAAACAGAAATCCTGTTATGTTAAAACAACAGAATCATGGTTAAGAAAACATAGACAAAGAAACAATTAAAAACACACGACCTAGGATGCAATGCTAAGTCTTTTATTATTGCTTTTCCAACAAAATGCTTCCAATCCGAGTCGCGTATGTGTAGATTGTCTAGAAACTTGCGATGGTACGGAAAATTATAAGCTCAATTCCAGATATGTTGATAAGAAGTAGGTCTAATTGTTACAATTGTAACTATTATTTTGATTAGATTGCCGTTTTAATTCAATTGACCCCTTTCATTTTTTGGAGCATTATTAAATATTATGATAGTTTTTACTTGCATTACGAATATTCAAAGGACTCCCTTTTCACGATTAATAAGAATTCGCGTTAAATTTAAATTCAAAGATCACCAGAAGTTACTGATGGCTGAATCGAAAAAAAAATCAAATCCAGCTTACCCTTGCAATTTCCATTACAGAAGCATTGTTGATTTTTACATTTTTCAGAACATTGGTAACTGCAAAGGCTTCCATAAAAACCAATTTTACACCCATGTATACACGAACCATTATATTTGTTACAAACGAGATGGTCACATCCACTTGAACAGTTTTTCTCACATCTGTCACCATGGAAACCATTCTTGCATTCTTTTAAAAGATAAATAAAAGTATAAAAAATAATAAGTAAAACATTAGTGATGATATTATAATTATGCGATTGTAAATTTAATTATAAACAATTTTCGAAATGATATTTTTAACGAACTGTTTTAAATTGATTTTATTGTCAATATGAATACAGAAACTTTATGTTTAGTTTATGCGTAAGTGCGTTATAATTGGTTTGCTTAGGAAGGTTTTTGTATTCATATGACCAATTCAGTCATACACGTTAATTACTGACTTCATTAAGCACTTGCAATGAAGATGTTGAAAACATATGCGATTTATGGGTTACAATCATACAGATGGTTATGTTCGGATAACATCTGATTTATCGATATTATACATATATTACATCGTTATTGAAAATTACTCATTTCACCATGCTATTACACGTTAACAAACATACGTTAGATGCTTAAAACAATTAAAAGGAAGTTTATGTTTAATATAAAAACCTGTCTCATCCGACAAACAAACAAACAAACTATTTTTGTCGAGCCCTAATTAGAATATCAAAGTCAAATCTTCTAAACCACAAATGATAAACAATAGGACTTTTAATGCTGTTAAATGAGTTGGATGTACATGTTTGGATTTCAATGAAAATATTTAATGTGGTAAATACTCTTATTAACATGGAAAATATATGGAGATGAAATAAATTTAAAAAGATTTTAAAAAATTAAGTGATTGCATTAACTATGTTTTTAAGTTGAAAAATTGGCAAAGGCAAAAATAAAACGTACCTCAAAACAAATTATAACATCAAAAGAAAACATGATACCATTTGCAGAGAACAAAGAAAAAGATACATGCAGCAACAAACACACAAACAAACACCAGGAAAATGTATTGTTTTAAAAGAATCTATTGTTCTAGATTTATGATGTCTGGAATAGTTGTATGCAAAAGGTACATGGCGTATACACAAATTACTTAGACAGAGGACATGTTAATATTAGTTTAAAGAAATATTTTCAATTAAAATGCTTCATTAACTGAATGAAGACTGTGTTAGTTTACAGTCTAGCCTTTCAGGGAACCTTGCATTGAAATATGCTAGTTAATTTATCTTTTTAAACGTATAAAACAGTTTTTGACTATCATTTTTAATATTAATTTTTATACCAAACATATTTATTGTAGATGAGTCGTACGGCGCAGTGTAAATGTGTCAAAAAGGAACGAACAATACATAGTTTATTATATGAAATATGCTGTTTTTGTATTTTTTCTAAAAAGCAAATTTCGACTAGCACCTGTCAATTACATCAATGTTTTGCAATATGTAAATAAATACTGAACACTTGACTAGTAAAATGAAAATACAATTGAAACAGATACCTTTGCAACATAATTATAAACCACTGTTTCTTTCTGATAAAAAAGAACATTTACGTGTATTATCCCGAATGATTAGTCTTTTAAATCTAGCTTACCCCTGCAAGTTCCATTTTGGTAACAAATTCTTTGTTTACAGCTTTCAGAACAACTGATGTTGCAATGACGGCCGTAAAATGTTTTCTGACAGCCATCTTTACATGAACCATCATTTTTCAAACATTCTCGACGCATACATTTATCTGGACAATTTTTCTCACACCTTTCACCATGAAAACCAACACTGCATTCTATAAAAATATATATCAAAAAAATAAAAATACACAAGACCTACTTGTTTTTTTCAATATTCGAAAACATAACTCGTTACAGATTATTAAATATGCCGTTAAATATGGTAAAGGCTCATTAAATCCTCATTTAACATGTTTTAAAGGATGTCTATTCAATGTATAAGGACTATTTAATAAAACATTTTATTATCTTTAAGAAATCCTTAAGGATCCATAACAGAACTGATTTTTACGGATCTGTTGAGACTAAATTTGTTTTGAAATATCAATGAGAAATAGTTGAAATTACATTCATTAAGTTTAAGCGTATGATATATTAATAGTTTGTTTATTCTACAAAAGAGAGGTAGATACTACCTGTAAATATGCTTAATTTACGAAAATATTTTAAATCATTCTACACTTATTATACAGAGAAGGCGAACGTGTTGAAAATGATAATTGTACAATTCATAAATAAATGTGATAAAACAGTAAACTTGATGACGACCTTAAACTTTTGGGTGACTTGTTAAGCCTTTAAATATCCTTGGATCAGTAAATGTAAGCAGCTTGCTTTATTGTGGAAGTGCCCGTTAGTATGCACAAGTTCTACCATACCGTGTTCACTGTGAAACATATACACCATACGCAGGAGAAACAGTGATATTACTGCAAAGTAACGGATAGTTGACAATTGAAAATAAGAAGATCATCACGTTTGCCCTATAGATTTAGATGTTACTTTTCGTAGGTGTCATAATTAAGCTATAAATCGAAGTATGAAATAGAACATAAATATTCAGTCGTAAAGTTCATTTCAAGCTCACGAAGATAGATGAGTTTCACACACAAATTTTTTCAATTTTGGGATTATTTAGAGACTAAACGTCATCTCTAAATCTGTGTGTAGAATCGAATTATTTAGCTTCAATTTTTCAATCCAGATTTGACAAAACTCTTCAACAATTATGATTCAGATAAAAAAGAAAATCACAAGTAAAGAAGTATTATTTGTTACTATTAGTAAATCGATTTTTTTGGAAAATTTTTTTGTCAAACACAAAAAATATTTAAATGCAAATGTTATTATAATTAAATTATTTGTTTTAGAAGTTCTTTTATGTAGGGAAATGCATATGGAGTAAAATGTTAAACAATCGAACGTTTTCATACTTTTTTCCGAAATAAAAGAAACAAGATGTTTTAGTAGTTCTTTAGAATTCTTGAAAATCTACATAATTCTAATGCCAAATGTAGAATAGTTTTTTAATAAGTATAAAGGCCTGTTAGAATAACTAATTTAGTAGCACATTAAGACGAACCTGCTATATTTCTTTCTTTGTAATAATTTTGTGAAGTTTTTTTATTCTAATATAAGTAAGGAAAGTCAGGTTCCTACTTTTTTTAATGTTGCTATGTCCGGATTACGTCTGATTTTGTCGATATTATACAGATATTACATCGTTATAGAAAACTACTCATTTCACCACGCTATTACCTATACAAACACACGTTAGATGGTTAAAACAATTAAAAGGAAGTTTATGTTTAAGATGAAAACCTGTCTCATCCGACAAACAAATAAATGGGCGGATAACACTATCAAGTTGTCGCCCCCTGATCCGCTAGAGGGCTACTACTTTCGGGGAGTTCACAGTTGTAAACAGCTTGGTTGCTACCATTATTATCTATTAAATGCCCAGTGTATTAGTTTTGATGCATCGTTACTTTATGTAAAAAGTTATAAATACAGTGGACTGTTTTAAATGCATCTTTTACTTACAATTAATTATCTTTCCTTGTCATTGAAATTTTACAGTGTTAAAAATCGATTTTATACGATTTAACGATGCGTATGTTGGCCTTATCTGGACACGTGCTCAGTTAATGGGTAGGGTTAGCCCATAGAATTTATCCGTAATAAAATGGGGGGAAATCGTCATATGTTGCAATTTTTATTGTAAATAGTTAATTTAAACTTAGTTATCGATCACATACACGCGTAACCTGGATATAAGTAATATATGGTTGGTTTGGATTTTGGTGTATATAAAAAATGTTGCAGAATTAAAAGTCAAAAATCTTTTGGATTTTTTTTTTTTTTTTTTTTTTTTTTTTTTTTTTTTTTTTTTTTTTTTCATTTTCAAATATTGAGAATTATTATTCATTTAGTGATGACAGAGAGATACAATATGTACTATTAAACATGAAAACAGTTAAAAATAATGAATTTAAAAAATGTGTCCTATTTATTAACACGATCGACAGTATTTATTTACCAATAAAAAATATTATTTAAGTCAATAAAATCAAAAAGTAACGATTACATACAATTAATTTTTTGTATTATGATTTGATTTATTTATCTTTCGTTTTGTTATTATTATTATTATTATTATTTTAAGTTTATGTAAACCCTTGCCAGCACAAGCGATATGTCTAAAACGACATGCAATAATTATTATAATCACAGTTTTGGAAGACATAACGATCGGTATTCAAAATTAAGTGAAAACGTTTCAACTAAAACAAACAGAAGCCAATTGATTACTATTGTCAAATGTTTTTGCTGTCATGAGAGAGAGAGAGAGAGAGAGAGAGAGAGAGAGAGAGAGAGAGAGAGAGAGAGAGAGAGAGAGATTTAAAATGAAAGCTTATTTTCGATAAATATTCGAATATAGTGAATGTAAGTGATACTAGAAAAAAAGAAGTTCGAAGTAATTATGAGTGATAGAAAGAAAAGGCTCGTAGTAATTATGAGTGATAGAGAGGAAAGGGCACGTAGTGATTTTAAGTGATAGAGAGAAAAGACTGATAGTGATTATGACTGATAGAGAGAAAAGGCCCTGTAGTGATTATGAGTGATAGAGAGAAAACACAGTAATTATTAGTGATAGAGAAAAGTCAGTAATTATGAGTGATAGAGAGAAAAGGGATTTAAAGATTATGATTGACAGAAGAAAAACCGTAGTGATTATGAGTGATAGAGAGAAAAGGACTCGTATTGATTATAGCTGATTGAGAGAAAAGGTTCGTAGTAATTATGACTGATACATAGATAAATAATTAGTGTTTTTATTATTATTTTTTAATTTTTATATTAACAATAATTTAACATGGCTTGCGTAATTATCAAATTGTTCAAACGGCTCTTAGTAACTGTGAAATGTGTTCAGATTATCTCAAATTCAATACCAATTATGGATGTTTACTGTAAACAATTTTCTTCCATCCAATATACAAGTGTCAAAAATTTTCAAGGTATTTTGGGAAAAATAAAAACTTTTGATGTATAGAAAGTCGAAATAAGTGTGTATATCAGACCATGTCAAGGTGTGGATATACAGAGGTATCTTCTTATACCTGTGTATATTCACCCGTCGATATACATATTAATTAAAGATCAATGGTTGTATCCTTGTGCCTGAGACGAGCTTGTATACATGAAAAGCATGCAATTTATGTTCAATTCCATAGGTCAAGACCTCCTCTTTTTACCTGATCAAGTGTCAAAATTAAGTCAACATAGACATCAACTCTGATTTCAAAAAATCGTTTTTACACTGTTTGATTTACTTGTCATAGTAGAGAAAATAAAAATAAAATGCTTTTAATAACAAAAAACTTTAAAGTTCATATATATGACCATTTTACATAAAAAAATCGATGTATTTCAACTGAAACACCAGGCATTTATTAGATAAAAGATAGTAGCAACCAAGTTGTTTACAACCGTGAACTCCCCGGAAGTAGTATCCCTCTAGCGGATCAGGGGCCGTAACTCGAGTGTTATCGGCCCATTGTTTTTGTCGAGCCCTTAATAGGATATCAAAGTGAAATCTTCTAGACCGCAAATGATAAACAAGAGGACTTTGAATGCTGTTAAATGAGTTCTATGTACATGTTTGGATTTCGATGACAAAATATATTTTATGTGTTAAATACTCTTATTGACATGGAAAATATATGGAGATGAAATAAATTTAAAAAGATTTTTAAGAAAATAAGTAATTGCATTAACTTTGCTTTTTGGTTGAAAAATTGGCAAAGGCAAAAATAAAACGTAACTCAAACTATAACATCAGAAGAAAATATGATATCATTTGCAGAGAACAAAGAAAAAGATAGACGCAGCAACAAACACACAAAAAACGCCAGGACAATGTATTGTTTTAAAAGAATCTATTATTATAGATTTAAAATGTCTGGAATAGTTGTATACAAAAGTTACATGACGTATGCACACATTACATAGATAGTGAACATGTTAATATTAGTTTAAGAAATATTTTCAATGAAAATGCCCAATTAACTGAATGAAGACTGTGTTAGTTTACAGTCTAGCCTTTCAGGGAACCTTGCATTGAAATATGCTAGTTACTTTATTTTTTAAAACGTAAACAACAGTTTTTGACTTTCATTTTTAATATTTATTTTTATACCAAACATATTTCTTGTAAATCAGTCGTACGGTGCAGTTTAAATGTATCAAAAACGAACAATACATAGCTTATTATATAAAATATGCTGTTTTTGTATTTATTTCTTAAAAGCAAATTTCGATCAGCTCCTTTCACTTACATTAATGTTTTTCAATATGGAAATAAATATTAAAAACGTGACTAGTAAAATGAAAATACAATTGGAACAGATACCTTTGCAACATAATTATAATCCGTTGATTTTCTGATAAAAAAGAACATTTACGTGTATTATCCCGAATGATTAGTCTTTTAAATCAAGCTTACCCCTGCAAGTTCCATTTTGGTAACAAATTCTTTGTTTACAGCTTTCAGTACAACTGATGTTGCAATGACGGCCGTAAAATGTTTTCTGACAGCCATCTTTACATGAACCATCATTTTTCATACATTCTCGACGCATACATTTATCGGGACAATTTTTCTCACACCTTTCACCATGGAAACCAACGTTGCATTCTATAAAATATATTAAAATAATAAAAATACACATGACCTACTTACTTTTTCAATAATCTAAAGCAAAACTCCTTACAGATTATTAAATATGCCGTCAAATATTGTAAAGGCTCATTAAATCTTCCTTTAACATGTTTTAAAGGATCTTTATTCAATGTATAAGGACTATTTAATAAAACATTTTATTATCTTTAAGAAATCCTTAAGGGTCCATAATAGAACTGAATTTTAAGGATCTGTAATGACTAAGTAAGTTTTGAAATATCAACGAGAAATAGTTAAAATTATATTTATTAAGTTGAAGGGTATAATATGTTTATAGTTTGTTTATACTATACAGGAAAGGTAGATATTACCTGTAAATATGCTTGATTTACGAAAATGTATCAACTTATTCTATAATTATTATATAGAGTGGAGTGGAGTGGAGAAATGGTGTTTTACGCCCCGGTCAAGAATGTTTCACTTATTTCGAGGCGGTCAGTTCTGGGATGGTGGAGGAAACCGGAGTGCCCGGAGAAAACCACCGACCTTCGGCAAGCGAACTGACAAACTTTTTCACACTAGGATCTGTCACGAGTGGGATTCGAATCCAGGCGGTGAGAGGCACTGTGATCCATAAACGCGCGCTTTAAACCACTCGGCCACCGAGGCCCCACTTATTATATAGGGAAGCCGAACGTGATAAAAATATTGTTTCCTATTCATATATAAATGAGATAAAACAGTAAATGTGATCACGACCTTAAATTTTCAGTGACTTGTTTAGCCTAGCCTTTCAATATCCTTGAGTCAGTAATTTAAATGTAAGCTGCTTGCTTTATTGTAAAAGTGCCCGTAGTTTGAACAAGGTCTTCCATACCGTGTTAACTTTGAAACATATACACCATATGCAGGAGAAACAGAGATATAACTGCGCAGAAACGGATAGCTGACAATAGAAAATAAGAAGTCGTCACGTTTGTCTTATAGCTTTAGATGTGACTTTTCGTAGTATTCATAATTAATCTATAAGTGGAAGTATGAAACAGAACATAGATATTCAATCGTGTAGTTTATTTCAAGCTCACTAGGATAGATGACATTCACACACATATTTTTCAATTTTTCGGATTAATTAGAGAAAGAACGTCATCTGTAAATCTGTGTGTAGAATCGAATAATTTACCTTCAATTTTTCAATCCAGATTTGTCAAGGCTCTGCACAATTATGATTCAGATAAATAAAGAAAAAAATCAACAAACGAAGTAGCATTATTTGTTACTTTTAGTAAACCGATTGTTTCTGGAAAATTTTATTGTCAAACTCAATAAATATGTATATGTAAACATTAGTAAATATATAATACAAATACCAGTTAAATTTTGATGTGCTAGATGTCACATTTCGGAAATTCAATCCTCATCAGTGACACTAAGGTTGAAAAGTTTGATACATAAAAAATATAAACCAAACAGTTGAAAATAATGAATCTAAAGTTTCAAAATTATATAAATCCAAATCCAGCTAAGTATCAAAGTATGAAAATTTTAATAAATTGTACATTTTCTGAAAACACAAAGAACTGCCTACTGAGTTATGGATACACTCGGGGAGTTTTACTCCACCAGCAGCGGTACCCGCTCAGGAGTAGGAAATATATAATACAAATACCATGATTTGTTTTAGAAGTTCTTTTATGTGGGAAAATGGAGTAAAATGTTTAACAATTGAACGTTTTATACGTTTTTCCGAAGTATTAGAAACAGGATGTTTTAGAAGTTCTTTAGAATTCTTGAGAATCCACATACTGTTGATGCCAAATGTAGAATAATAATTTTTTATTAAGTCTGAAGGCCATTATAACGACTGTTAGAATCACTGTTTCAGTTGTACATTAAGACGAACCTGCTATATTTCTTTCTTTGTATTAATTTTATGAAGTTTTGTATTCCAATATAAGTAAGGAAAGTCAGATTACTGCTGTTTTTAATTGATACCAAAAGACCCAAGAACTCCCCTATGATTGGAAAGATCTTCATCTTTCGTAAAATTAGTTTTGATAAGGTATAAGTACTGCTCTCTGATATAATATCTAAAACAACATGCTTCTTAATAAGACATTTAACGTAGAGTTTCTTATAAACGAAAACATTGTCATAGCCAGCTTTATCTTTTATAGTTTATAATTGCTATATATGTCCCTAATGATTGCAGATATCTCAGGATCCCCGACTACGCAAGACAATTTAATACTTATAGACTATTTAAGTTTGACATTCCTTGTCTTTATGAAAGATCTAATTGTCCTTATATAGTTGTATAAGGTATCGAGCTCCACGTCTCCGTCTTTAGCTAAACGCCTCTCATACGCTAACAGAATCCATGATAATTCTAAAATTCTTTTTCTAAGTAAAAGGTTGAGTCCTCCTGTATTTAGAATCAAGCAGACAGCTCAATTAAGTCTTCTGAATTATATTGAGATCACAAGTTAGTGCATGCTCAGCTGGTTTATCAATAAAGGGGATTACGAGAGTAGATAGGTAGTGTAAAGATATGAAAGTTTTAACACTGTAAAATTTGTTTATATTTAAATATTTCAAATGCAATGGGTTTGTTGTAGGAGTAGGAATCTATTGTTATATTTGAGATAAGTAGAGCCTTAGATTGTTTATTACTTAGTGTATTTAAATATTTATATCATCCATGCCCTTGTTTCCATAATGTTATTTTAGAAATTTGCAACGTGCGTAAGTCTTTATATCATTTTCTTATGCAGGTTTAAGTAATCTATTAAATGCAACATCCAGACAATAGCGTTGAGATTAAACTCTAATGTAATAATATTTATAGAAGTTTTGTATATGCATTCAGTAACAGTCTGAAACGGAAAAGTGGTAAATAGTACAGTTTGGCTCGGATGTGGTGCTATCTGAGTGTTTCTTCCTAAATAGCACAAGATTACAAAAACTAATTTCATTGATATTGGGTTTGTTGTAGCCTCAATGTCTATTACTTTTTTGTCAATGATAGTTTTGTTGAACTGGTGGTAAAAGGTTTTCTTAATATATTAATTTTATCATAAAATATATGGTGAGACAGTGCATAGTTCTCTTATTCAGAAATTCTCCCGTTGTAATCGAAATTGTATACTTACTGTTGGACTGTTTGTATGATGGTATTCAATTACTAGATAAAAGATAATCAATTAAATCGAAATATAGCATCAAATTCAAATATTTGAAATTAATTAACAATTGAACTGTTTTAAAATGGTATTCATTGTCAGTATGAAGGTAACAACTTTGCAAGCAAACGGAAACAGTTCAATTGTTATATTTTCGTTAAATATTAAAAAAAAATTCTTCATATATTTTAAGAAAAAAAAATCCCATCTATAACACATGCACATCGGGGGAGTCCAGTAGACGCAACAGCTGAATTTAAGACCGAGAACGACACATTATTAATCTGCAATATTTTTAATGTGGGGTAACAACGGGGAGTTTGGGTTTCAAAAATTGTAGTGTTATCAGGTATTTTGATGGTGTTTTCTTGATTTTCATTAACATAATGAATTATTTTAGAATATTGGATATAAATAATATAAATAAAAAATCAATATTAACGATAAATGTGTTGTTATTTGTGGACTATATTTCAGTCGAAAATCAGGTGCACCTGTGTGGCCCCATTTCAATTTGCAAAGACGTTTGGAGGCTAAATGTCGGAAGTGAAATTTGTGAATCTGAAACGGGAAGGGGGGTACTGTAGCTGAGGATAATTTTAAATGGCCAAGCATGTGGGTTTCGAATCTGTGATATGTGAGTAGACATGGATTTACCGAGATTTTTTCTGGAATGTCGACATTGTTAGGTTGAGATTCACTCTTACATAATGTGCCGAGCTTCATAATCGGTATCATTCAAATGTAGACAGCAAAGCAGTGAGAAGTATACTTATTCTTTACGCCTGGTGTGGTGCAAATATCTCTCAAAGTTTAGAAAATTACCGTTTTAAGGTTAGCAAGGAGTTGTGTAGTGCTTAAATCATGTATTTTACTTTTGAGGAGTTGCTATTGTATTCCTTGTAAATTGATTAAAAGCATGTAGATGATTTTTCAGTTTTTCCGATCAACAAACACAGCATGTGAAACGGACAATTTTCACTGGATGTGGCATACATGCGTGAATCTAATTCTATTTGAAATTTTACATCACTTGAAATTTACATCCCGCGAGACAAAATATTGATTGAAAAGTTGTACCATTACACATTGTCTCAAAATAATAGGGTATATAGCAGCTTTGTCAAGGTAGGAAGAATTTTTTAAAGATCCGATTGTTCAAAATTTTTTTGTGGTTTGATGGTTTTGACTGATCTGTTGTTGTCTGTTCTTTCAACAGGCCACTCTGTCTCTCACAATGTCAATATTACGGTGAATATCAGCCAGGTGCCTATATATGTTATCAAAATGTTATTTTATCAATTTCTTTGATATTACTTTGTAATATCTCGTAAATGTGTTTTTCAGTCTCATCTCGAATGTAAACAAATGTGACGTGACAGTCATGTTTGTTTACCTACGATAATGTAGTTCCGGATTGTGTATTGCATTTTATATGTATTCATACACGTAGTGACAAAATTTTTTGGCATTCATTGTCAGTAATAATTACAACGGCTCTCAAGCTTGCAGCTATGGGAATTTCACAAGGCAAATGAAAATATTAGAAAGTATTCAACATCCCAAAATAATTTCCGATGGAATACAAAATGAATTTTAAAACAAATAGCTTGAATGTTCCTATATTTAGATGTTTGGTTTTCCAAATTAAAACATTTCCAAATATTACTATGTAAATTGGTTATCAAGTTATCAAATCCTTTTATCAAAAATAAAAATTTTACTTACAATTGTATATATTCGTATTCCATTCTCTCATTTCAAACTCATTATTCTGGGCCAATGTTCTACTATATTTTGTTTTAACGTCTACCCCTTATATATACAATAAAGTCATACTATTATAAAAATCACGGACTCCAAAAACTCCATACAAAGTCATACAACACATCAATACTCACAAAGTTTTCCCAGTTTATGTAAGACTATCAGCATTTATAGTGACCTCTCAATTTGTTTTCTATTTAATACACCTGTTAATTAGGCGACACCTAAAATATGGACTGAACCTTAACAACTTTACACTCAAACGTAGGCCAATACATAAAATATGGAATGGAACTAATGAAACACACAATGTTTAGTCAATACAAAAATATGTACACTGTAGCAGAGAGAGAGAGAGAGAGAGAGAGAGAGAGAGAGAGAGAGAGAGAGAGAGCAAATCACCTATCAGTGTCTATAGACATTTATAGACATGTTTTACTGACGCATTATGATAAAAAAAATTGGAATGGTTCCTAATAAAAACAAGATGGTTAAGCTAAATATTTACATCCAATAAAAAAAATTCAGGATAAAAACATAAACAGTTTTAAAATCAAAATTAGTAAAAATATTCACTTTTTTTATCATTTTAATATCTGCATGTATCAAATCAACCGCATAGATATAACTTAGGCTAAATCTTGCGTACTAAATAAAAAACTGATTGTCAACTTAGCCTAGTATGAAAATTCGATTGTAAGCCAACAGATTAATATCAATTCTCGAAATCGAATATCCTGGATGCAAATTCGATTGCTGTTTTTATCCATCTGTATCAAGACACCCTGTTTCAATTTCTAAACGTATGTTTTCCGAATTCATGCAAAAAATATTAAAAAAAAATAACTGTAGTGAGGGATACACTGCCCATCGCCTAAGAGCCACAGCCATATCTATACCGAGTAATGCTGAATTTCAGTTGCGCCACATCATGCTTATGTCAGGCCACAGAAACGAGGCTTCAGTTTACAGCTACAGTAGGGACTGTTCTGTTAACAGAAAAAACATATCAGTGATACCCTCTCGGGTAACGTCCAGTCTAATGCACCCCTTATCGCTTGTTTTACCTAAAAATAATTCTAATCAGCCATTACAGCTACCACCAGAGTCATCATTAAACGAAATCCCTTTTGTCTCACTCCCAGCCCATTGTTGGCAAAAACATCGGTTTTGACCAAGAAAACATTGACTCCATTTCATTTGTCGGTTCCACGATTTCGCTACGCGTTTTACACAATTTGTGATAAATTTCACGTTGTTACACCCCAATAACGACGTAAAAAATGAAATTCAATTCTTCATTAATTAATTAATTAACTAATTTATCTATATTTTAGACTTGAAAATATTATGGCGTCTGGAATAATTTAGCGGATTGGACATGACTTTCATACTGAAACGTTTTCAAGCTGTTTTGTACGTGCGTACACTTCAAGGAAGACAAGTTTATGTACGTGCATACACTTCAAAGATAACAAGTTTGCACGAGCACGACACTCTCCTGACCATGACAGTCTTTATCAGGTAGAAAATGAAAGCGTTTAATTATTATCAAAGGTCTGTATGGTTGGTTGAAGAATTTGCAGTAATAACTGATTATAGTTTTTTTTCAAAAAAAAAAAAAACAAATTAAGATTCGCAAATGAAACAACGGTTTCTTTTTATCTATAGAAGCATACTGTGCATGCCTTTTCTTCACCTGATATACTTTGAGCATCCGACAAATAGCATACAGAGAGAGAGAGAGAGAGAGAGAGAGAGAGATGCGTTTTAATCTTTATTCAACAATCAAACCTCTGGTTGCGTATTACTTTTCGTTTAATAGTATCGTTTCTTGGGTGGCTCTGGAATCTTGAGTGTTTAAAGAGAAATTAGCAAGCAATATGACAAAAATTTTCATTTTATAGTTTGTATGAGGCAGAATCTAACTTTGTGTGAGTTAATATTGAAGATTAAAATAAAGTAGTATGATTATAATTTTTGCAGGTTTAAAGTCCCTCACTTGCTGAGGACAAGGATATCTCGGTTATTTTAACATAAAAACACACATAACAATATCAGGGATTCAAGAAAAAAATTTAGCACTGAAAGCCGTTAATAAGTTTGATATCCTATCTTTGAGAAACAAGGCAAATATAGTTCACGAAGGTATTCAGTAAATATATATGCTTCTGGAACAAGAAATTAAAACAGATCCTCAAGTGTACTTCAGTATTTTGCAGTATTACCTCAAAGGGGTGCACATGTGTTTACATGTAGAGAATTGTTACGCAGGTAATTGCGTTGATAGAAAATAGAATAGTTTACTGTGATATATGGCATCACATTGAAAGAAAGATTGAACACTAGAAAACGTTCTTTTTTCGCCGGCTAATACTTAAAAGATTGGAATTGATGTTTTCGACCAGCATTATGGGATTGATAGGAAATCAAAGAGATGGTCATTGGGAAATTTTTTGGCATCTTGGCAAATCCGGCTTTTAAATGCACATTTTTTTCTTTAGGAAAACGAAGACAATATATAAATCGAAAACAGCTCCTATGAATAATCTCAATTTTTCTGACATATTTGGTAGAAGACAGCTAACGGTTGAATTTTCATCCAGAAAATGAAAGGTCACCCACCGTCCAGACCGCATGACAAACAACCCACGCGATTTTATAGAGGATCTATAAAATTACAGACATGTTTCGGCTAGGTGTCGACAATGCCTAGCTGATCACAGAAGACACTATACTAATTATGAATGTCATCATTTGTGAAACTGTGTCATTATGTGGGCCTCCAAAGTATTGCTAATCTTTTTTTTTCCAGATAATAGATTATTTTCCATTTTATTACAAAAATGATTTATCGTCAGAGTATTATGTGAAGATCACCATCCAGTACTACTGATAGGGCCAAGTATGCCAAGGGTTTATTTGCAGAAATTATATTAAATAACGTCTGTTTTACGTCAACTTTTATGCAAAAACGTCAATGAATTCAAGAACTAGCATCTGTTTGAAATCCGTCAAAAGTATTTAAAAAATGCATTTGAAGCTACCTTCGAAAATCTAAATTAAAAAGTTTTCTTTAAAAATAGACAGAACAATAAAAAAAATTCTGTCAAAAACTCACAGAAGTAAATAAATACGTTATTAATCAGAATAAGATATGTCAATTTGTTAATTATCAATTAAACGGTTGTCGATGTAAGCATAATTTACGTGTATAATTGTTTGTTACGAAAGGTTAGTTCAATGGATTCCAAAAATATATACTTTATGAATTAAAAAATATATAAAAGTCCATAGTAATGTACTTATTTTAAAAATACAAAGATATGAATGGTTATCGTGTCTTGTTTGATTTCTAAAATGGAAATTGTTGTCTTCAGAAGGTACTGTTCATAACAGATATGCTATCTTTCCGGTTTTCCATTTAAAGGTCATCTTGTGGCATTTAAAGTAAAAATATAGACAATTCTAAACAAAATAATTATTTTAAATTTAATGAGGGATTGCTTAATATCCATATCCTAAAAGACTCGTCAAATCTAAATATATTTAATAATAATAATAATAATAATAATAATAATAATAATAATAATTTTAATTCTAGTTTAATTCTTAGTCTTATATGTCAGGATTTTTAAAGCTTGGTTACACTATTTTTTCAACACTTTTACATAAATTTATTATAATGAGGAACAAAATAATGCAGTAATGAAACATTTCTGTTGTTCTTGATGGTTCTTTCTTGCACCCCAGATAGAAATTTCCATATAAAGAGCGGTGCAAGATATTTCAATCTTGCACCCCCCCCCCCCGTACTAGATATCTTACACGCTCTTTTTCCCGCTAAGATTTATCAATAAAATCAGACGTCTATCGATACTTCGAGAACCGCTTAAACCCAAGAATCTGGCATATCTTCGCACAAACAAATATATGGAACAGGTAATACTACAGTATAAATTTAAAATGTAATTTTAAAAACTTTTTTTCTTAACCAATAACAAGTTTATTTAAGAAATAAAGACAATTGTATTGTTAGTTATCGTGGTATAACTAAGAATGAACATTCGCAAATTGAGTGAAATGCGAAGCATTTCATGATAAACTTGCGAATGGCCATTTTTAGTATACATTCTTGTATACATTTCGACGGGTGTCCAACAGCGGAAATGGCGGATGAAAATGTTGACGATACTGTCAACCTGAAAAAATAGTATAGAACAATAAGCTTTTGCTTCTTTATTATTTTAAGTGAATCATTACAAATTGTTTACATTTTCATGTTAAAAGTGAATGTGCAGTTTGAAAAAGTTAAATTTGTTAGGATACCCGACTAAATGAGAAGAAAGTGTTGATGAGTTCGATGGTCTGGAAAATCTTTGGGTTTTCCAGTTTTCAATGTTACGCGCAACGTCAAAGTGGGGATCTGGAAACCTGTTGAAACACAAATTGTCAACAAAGCCGGAACTACTTTTGTTGTTATCGGCGGATAACATATAATGACAATAAAAGTGTTATCGAAGTAGTAATAATGGAATTGTAAACATTTCATATAACATTATTTTTATATGACGTAATGTTAATAGGAATTATGACGTCACGCTTGTTCCTGTCTTTTGTATTCACAAGCCACTTCCATCAAATGTTGACTTTTGATTTTTAATAAAACTTGTATATTTTGTGGTGCAAGAAATAGAATCAATCACTACTTATAGTGTCAGATAGGGAAATCTCAACCTCGTTCTTGACCAGATATATTAGAACTCTGGATGAGATTTCTCTATCTGGCACCACAAGTAGTGATTGATTATTTTAATCTGAATTAACGAAGCAGAAAAGACAAGGTGTTTATAAATATTTCTCCATACATTGGTACCTTGGTAAGCCGTATCGGGCTCATCCTCGGTGACTTTGGTCATGTCGATATTTTTTATATCTTAATGACTTTTTATGTAGATATGATATTATAAATTTCATATGAAGTTAAAGAGGTATCAGGAGATAAGTCGCAAGTCAATGTAAAAATATTAAATATTTGACCTCTATTTGAAAGTTCATTTTTTTTACTCTAAATAAGTCTCCTTATATAACGGCATATGTTAATTATCAGCAATATTTTTCAAATAGACAAATCCTTTTCTTTACCGGAAAAAATCGTTTACTTACATCCGGCCCCACGTATTCAATATACCGTATGCAAATATAAATCATAGAAGATGCAAGATGCAATGGTTAAAAAAATATAATAAAAGCGCTTTAAATGTTAATATATATATATATATATATATATATATTATACAGACCTTTACATCTCCCTGTTACAAAGTCGCAGAATTTGCAATTATGGTTGACACAGCTTTGATTACAAATTAGATCTGACCCTTGCATTCCATAAAAACCTTTCTTACATCCAGTTTTGTTGACACAAGTTCCGCTATCTTGATAGCAAAGACCATTTAAACAACCAATACATTGCTCAGTACAATTAAATCCATGATAATTTATTTTGCATGATTCACATTGTCCAGAATCTCTATCACACCGGTTATTACGGCAGTTGTTGGAGCATCGATGGTGGCTACAATCAAATCCAAAATTATAGATCCTTTGACATATATTGCATTTTCCGCTGTCCGGGTTACATCGTCTATCAAAGCAATTTGCACTACAGTAATTTTGACAATCAGGACCATATCTACCCACTACACAACCTGTACAAGAAATTTACATAATTATCACTATTTTGACGTTAAAACAGACCTTCGGTATTTGCTTTCTTATCAATAAGGACTCCTATTAAAGAGTGAGGTTTATCTTGGCGATTAAATGCTGCTTAATTGGTTAATGTTCATTTAAACAATACGAAGGAGCGATTGTGAGCATTTCGAATTGTGTTCAATTCAATATTATGGTATTTTATCCAGCCAGCTTTATACGAAACTTCAGCTATCGTTGAAATATGCTGACAGCAATGAGTAGTAATTGGCGTTTCGTTGTATTAATAATCTTTAAGTTTTCACAACAAATAAAACCTTGTATATTTCACAAGGGTAATAAAACTTGTCAATATACAGGACTAAATTACTCCGCGCATTAGTAACGGGACGGTCAAGATAACTGCCCGTGTTAAAAACATTACTGACTTTATCCCAGCTTTCTGTATTTTATATCTTTACCAGGTGAAGTACATAAGTTTACAACGCTGTGAAATTTTTGCGAGATTATAAATTTTAGAAAAGGAACGCGTTATTGTCATCATATTCAATATAAAAAAATTAATATTTTTGATGCGCCATTTTTATGAGTTCAAGTTTTGAAAAATAAGAACTTGACGAAACAGAATAGAATCCTATGAATGTATTTCAAATTGGAAATCACAATTTGTTGTTTTTCAAATTAAGTTGTTTTTTTTACATTACTTGTATTAAATACCACCTGAAAACCTAGAAAAATGCCATTTAAAAAGTCGTTAGTTTCCAAAAGGAACTAAAAGAAAGCGAAATTATGGCATTAAACCATAGATCCATAAAGTCAAGCAACTATTATCCCGAAGTATTTGTTTCTTTTAAGATTGCAGATATTAACCTGTGTAAACGGTATCTTTTTAAAAAGCTGTTTTTGGGTTTTTAATATCAGACAAAGGAAGTGCAAAATCCCACACTTCTAGACTGACAGAATAACTTGAGTATTAATGTGGAACAAGATACAAAGTTAAATATGAAAACGCGAAGATACTATATATGTGTAAACGTTTGTTATTAATCCTGATTATAGTATTTACATTGCGACTGGAATAAAAAAAAAGATTTTGGAATCAAGCATTAGTTTTTGTATGAAAATGTTAGACTTGGACTCTTTTCACTGTAATCAATATGTCTTTTTTTTTTTTTTTAAATCCACTTTCTAGAAAACCCTTAACAATTATCCTGATTCCTTATCTTTTATAGATTTAACGTCATGACAGTTTTGTGCATGATTAAATACACTGTTTTTTACTTTTAAATGTCTATAATGCAATTCTATGAAATAATTTTCAGATTTAAAAAAGTCTTCATACTCTTTTACGTTATGTCTGACAAAAATGAATGTTTAATCTCTCTCTCTCTCTCTCTCTCTCTCCCTCTCTCTCATTTGTTTTAGGTTTTAATGTTTTATTTGGTTTTACTGGCTTTACAAATATCGTAATTGTGGAAGAACATTGTAGATTATAATTGAAGTAATTGTTATTATTAGAAGTTTATTATTATTATTATTATTATTATTATTATTATTATTATTATTATTTATACACATATGTATTATATTAATTTTATCTTATTAAGACAATACAAAAATCATACGCAAACTAAAGAAGACCTAAGCCGTGCTTGCTTATTTATTTATTTATTTATTTCTTAATAAAACTTACCGTGTACTTCTACTTCACAAAGTTCTAAAAACGTCTCTATACCATTCCGGCTATTAAATATAGTTACATATACCCCCTTCATGGTCGTGTAACAGCTGATGTTTTGAAAGACTTGTGGATTTGTTGTGGTCTTGTCTTCATAACAGAGGTTATTAGGTTTGGCATGATACTGTCGATTGTGATCATATGTTTCACTGTTTTCAGATATGTAGATCTTGAAACCTTTTAGCCTATCTGCCTCTTAAATATGCGAAATGTGTAATCATAAAAAATTAAAGTGTGCATTTAGCATGTTTCTTTATATTAAACCTCTTTGTATTCCAACAATGTATCATGTAAAGTATTAGTTATAAAAAAGAAATGAAAAAATAGAATTCCATAAAGCAGTACCCTGTAGGTGAAATATATTTATCTTTTAGTAAATCTCTTAACTTGTACATTGTACAAACTACACCACGTGACTATATATCAACAAAACTACATTCCTCCCTTTTTTTCTAAAAGCAGTATCCTACTTATCTATAATACTATTTTCATAAATTTATTTTCCTGGTAATGCACTCAAACGTGTACAATACTTTTCAAATGCATACTTTAACGTCAGACGTTATTTAAACGCCGTTTAAGCTGTAACACTAGTGCTCTTGTTCAGAAAGTCTCACCCTTAAAGTTTGAGATTCTTTTAATAGGAATCTTGGCGCAAAATATTATGCATAAAACATAGAGATATTGAACGACCCGTTTTCAAAGAGCACTTGTACCTCGATTCTTTTTGATTTCCAGAAGGAATAATGAACATCCGTGTCTTACAGTTCCATCTATTCTACTAATACTGGTTAATAATTAGCAATCATTATAAACATAGTAAGTAAGCAAATACAAAAGTTAATAATAACGTAAATTGATTTTTAAAAAATATACCAGGTACTATCTGCAAGGAATTCTTCATCTATGGTTTATTTTTTATGAAATTGCACTTTATTATACTTATCGAGAATGTTAGACATTGTGATTAGGAAACTACAACAAAATGTATTTGTATAACAAAAAAATTTCATTTTTTCTATTTTTTTTTAATTTGTCCGCATGCTTTTTTTTAAATTTTAAGTGTTTATTATCTGACTTGTACATAGCTAGCATTTAACTTTTGTATTTGCTTACTTACTATGTTTATCCAGCATGATATCTACTGACCATGTACAACTCCGTACCGGATATTTACAAAACCATGTTACTCATGTATTTGCCTTGTTTTTGTTAAAAAGGATTTGGACACGCTCTTAGTTAAGCGTTAAGGTTATTTGACCTTTGGTTTTATTTACTTACTGTCTTGTCTATAATAGATGACAATCCTGTCAATTTCGTACCATTGTCCTAGATACACTTGCCACCAGGCTGTAGAATGTCCGGCTTCAGTATGAGAACAAGATCCGTCTTCAAAATTTTGATTTTTGTTACCATCAATTGCTTTGATTGCCGCAAAATGGGTATAACGTCTATTAATATGTCCTGAATATGTTGAACTTTGGTATACAGTTTTCCCCGTTAACGGAATTTTTCCTGTGTGGTTGAAGAAAAAAAAATATCACATTTAAATTTCAGTTTTTTTTATGATAATTTAATTAAAATTTACTTACTCTTCTAAATTTTTATTTATTGATCAATTATATCTTATATTTAATGCAAGAAAGAAAAGACAAAAAAGTTAAAGACAACAAACAAGACATGACAAGAAAAGACAAAAAAAAAAAAATAATAATAAAAAACAAGAAAAAAGACACAAAATTTATTGTAAGCAGTTTAAACACACAAATAAGGATTACGGTTTGTGAAAATATACAGCAGGGCGGGTACCGTAGTAATAAAATTTTCTCTTCTTTTAAATTAATTACAATTATGTAATTATGTTTTGCAAGTTCATTGCTATTTTAGATGTCTATTTATTTTTCTAACTAATTGTAAATGCTAAGTATAATATAATATAATATAATATACGTGTGATGTTTTATACAGCATGACTTCAAAGTAAGATGACCGAGGATGTGGAACCCGGTATCGTCTAACTTTAATTTCTGAGAGAGAGAGAGAGAGAGAGAGAGAGAGAGAGAGAGAGAGAGAGAGAGAGAGAGAGAGAGATGTAATAGATTTGTATGTGATATTGTGAAATAGGAGCATTAAAATATAACTTACTACCGATCTGCCCGGATGCTAGACAAATCAATCTTAACAGAAAGATTGTTAAAAACCAATCCATTTCCTCTTATAAAATCAAGTTAAATCTTGCATCTAGGTATAAAAGGAAATAAGAGAAAAACTATAAAAAAAATTGTAAGCATTTCAATATTTATATTGGGTACTGTATCTTCATTTTCATGTGGTATTAAAGTAGTAAAAATTATTTGATATATTATGAAATATTGATGATATTGAGGCACTTATTATTGGTTTAATTGTGAAACACTAAAATGTAGTTTTATACCGGATACAAAAAACAATTAATTTTGTGCTGATGACAATTATATATATTAATCAATAGGTCAATATTCTTTCCTTCTTATCATTTCTATTCTTCTTCTTATTATTATTATTATTATTATTATTATTGTATGGGTAACATATAAAACCGATTTGCTTGCCTTTAAAGAATATGTTGTTAATGTTTAGTTATGCCAAGAAAATTAGTGTATTAACAAAAATAAAAACAAAATTCAAATTTTGATATCGATCATCTATAGTTACTGTAAAAAGCAGTATAAAACTTGCTAAAAATAACGGAACACTATTTTTGACGCTTAACTAGTGATAGACAACAGTTTACGCACATATATTCACTGTAAAAGAAATCTATGGTTTTGATTCGAATATACAAGGAAAATGAACAGTGAGTTCATTCTGAAGTAGTAATTTAGACATTTTTTTAAAAAAAAAAATGCTTAATTATTTTATCTGAAATTAATGACCCAGACAAAATCAATACTTTAACATGTTTGAATTCGCTTCAATTTTAGAAAATATTTTATAGTGTACATCGATTCGTTAATTAAGCAGCAAACCTCGTTGTTTTAGTGATAGAACTCTGTATGGAGGATGGAGATCTTGGGTTCAAACCACGGTCATACAGAAGAATTTTAAAATTTAGATATTTCTTCTCCACCTAGAGCTCGGTATTAGGTAATAGAGTTTCAACTGGTTCACCGATATCGGGGTAATGGACTGGGTATAAGTGAAATGTCTGCATTTTACTGGCTCTCTTACTCATGTAGATCAGGCTATAATACACAATCACTAATCACATGCAAACACGAACTTTTTTAAGAGTTAATAACCTCGTGATAGGCAATCCAACAAGAACACAAAAAAAAAAAAAAAAAAAAAAAAAAAAAAAAAAAATGAAAGAAAGGAGCGAAAAAAGAAAAAAAAACGCCAAAGCAAATTTTTTGACAACTTTTTATAAAACTTCCTAATTTTTCGACCAATAATCTCCATGATCAAACGTAAACACTGTGTAAATGATGTTAATATTGATTTAAATCTACCGATTTATTACACAATCATAGTTAAACAAAGATACCAGGAAAAGATTGCATTAATATTTTAAAAAGAACCTCTCTTATAAATGGACAAAGGTATTTTAGGATATTTGCTCAGTCAATAATTTTTCTCTGCTATAAAGGTGTGGTAATTTCAAAATCAGTGGAGGAAACCGGAAAAAATTAACAAACATTATCGTTCTCACATAAATATTAAAAGAGTTTCGGTGTTCGATTCAAAGCGTTAAAATCTACCTTGATTCGTCAATGCAGACTTTGGTCAACTATGCAGTAAAAGCGTTAATGGTAAAAAGCTTTTTTAGCTTATGCTATTAAATGTCAAATGTTAAATAATCATTTGGGTACCGCTGCTAGTGGAGTAAAACTCCCCGAGGGTATCTATTAGTCAGTACTTTGTGCTGTCAGAAAATGTACCATGTAGCGAAATTTTAACCCGTCTTAAATTTTGAAATTTATTAAAACTGGGGTTTGTTCCCTCATGCAAAGCATTCCCTAGCTGGGTTTGGATTTATATTATTTTGGAACTTTAGATTCGTTAATTTTCAACTGTTTGGCTTATGTTTTTTACCTATAAAATTTTTCGGTCTTAGTGTCACTGATGACGAATGAATTTCTGAAATGTGCTCATCTGGCACATTAACATTAACTGGTATTTGTATATAGGTCGATACTCCTTGATGGGTACCGCTGCTGGTTGAGTAACACTCCCCGAGGGTATCCATAGCTCAGTAGGCAGTACTATATCCTACCAAAAATGTATCATTTAGCGAAATTTTAAACAATTTCAATTTTAAATTCAGGTGTACTTAAGTGCAACATATTTAACATATAATTTTTTTATTATTTAGAAGTCTGATCCTGGTACCACATTAACCTTAATAAAAAAGTGAGTTAGTTGTTTCGTTTTCCTTAATTTGGTAAATTAATTAAATTATCCATTAAACAAAAATATTTATTTATTTATTTTTTTATTTATTTGTTCATTTATTTATTTATTTATTTATTTATTATCATTTAGATGCAGGTACATGTTGAATTTTTTAACTCAACACGAAACATGTTTTCTTGCTTAACAGGTAATTATCGAACTGCATCTATCGTTATTATAATGAAAAAAATTCATATTAAAATAAAGATGCAGATTATTATTATTATTATTATTATTATTATTATTATTATTATTATTGTTGTTGTTGTTGTTGTCGTTGTCATGATAATTTATTTAATGTTTATTTATTTAATGACTTCTATAATATTAATGTATTAATATTAATTCAATTTTCTACATACCACTGAAGTTTATTGAAGGGATTAGTTTTTGTAATGATCCGTAATGTATAAAATTTTCGTACTTAGATTGATTGCGCATGCTCAAGCAAATGGTGGATCCAGTTTGTATAAATATCTTGACGAGGTTATGTCAGTTTTGTTTTAATTATGGTGAAGTCCCCAGCAAATGGAGACAAAATATTATTGTACCTATCCCAAAAAATGAAGGTAAAGACCCAAGAATTCCGTTAAATTATAGAGGAATTTCCTTAATTTCGGTTTGCAGTAAAGTTTTTGCAGATGTTTTAAATTGTAGATTAGTAAAATGGTTGGAATTAAACAATATTCTAGTAGATGAACAAAATGGCTTTAGAAAAGAAAGAAGTTGTTTAGACCACATTTATACGTTATATAGTGTTGTAAACAATAGAAAATTAATGCATCAATCTACGTTTGTGTGTTTTATTGATATAAAAAAGGCTTTTGACAATGTAAATAGACATTTGCTGTGGTTTAAACTTATGCAGTTAGGTATAAATGGTAAATTTTTAAATGCAGTCAAAGCTTTGTATAACAATATTCAGAGTACTGTACGGGTAAACAATCTTTTTACAGATTTTTTTAGTGTAAACTCTACGGTGGCACAGAGGTGACATGAAATATATTTTTATTATTACGTGCGCACGTATAACTCTTTACGTGCGCACGTATTAGCTATTACGTGCGCACGTATTACCTTTTACGTGCGCACGTAGTAACCAATACGTGCGCACGTATTACCTTTTACGTGCGCACGTAGTAACCAATACGTGCGCACGTATTACCTTTTACGTGCGCACGTAGTAACCAATACGTGCGCACGTATTACCTAAAAGTAATACGTGCGCACGTAATAGCTTAACCAATACGTGCGCACGTATTACCTATTAGTAATACGTGCGCACGTAAAAGTTAATACGTGCGCACGTATTGGTTACTACGTGCGCACGTAATAGCTAATACGTGCGCACGTAATAGGTAATACGTGCGCACGTAATAGGAAAAATATATTTCATGTCACCTCTGTGCCACCATAAAACTCGGGTGTAAAGCAAGGTTGTAAAATGTCCCCATCTTTGTTTGCAATATATATTAATGACTTAGTTTATGAAATAAATAGTTTAAAATGTGGTGTAAATGTTGAAAACATGATGGTATCATTGTTGTTATATGCCGATGATATTGCTTTGATAGCACAAGATGAAAGTTCATTGCAGAGAATGTTAAATTGTGTAGACATTTGGTGTAAAAGATGGAAATTGTTTGTAAATAGAGACAAAACAAAAATAGTTCATTTTAGAAATCCATCTGTTGCATCTACAAATTTTAAGTTTAGTTGTGGCGAGATATGTATTGATGTTGATACAAAATATAAATACCTTGGTTTTTGGTTTTCAGAATTTTTAGATTTAAGATTGGCAGTACGAGAGCTATGTAAAGCTGCAGGTCGAGCACTTTCTGCTCTATATACAAAATTTCTTATATGTGGTGGCATGCATTATGATGTATATACCAAACTGTATCAGTCTTTGGTTGAACCAGTGTTATATTATGGAGCATCAATATGGGGTGTTAATAAGTACAAAGAAGTAGAAAGCATACAAAATAAAGCATGTCGTTTATTTTTAGGTACAAGTAAAAATGCATGTAATGTTGCAACACGTGGTGACATGGGCTGGTCATCTTGTGAGGTTAAACAAAAAATTGAAGTTTTTAGATATTTTTTAAAGCTGGATTCGGTAGTAGACAATCGATTATTGTATAAAACGCATGTTTATTCTTTTAGTATAAAACGTAGTTTGGAATGTCGTATTATGCATTTAATTGAAATTCTTGGTATTGAAAATATATGTAATTTTAAATGTTCAATCAAGAAAAAGGTTTCTTATATAAAAGAGAAATTAAATGAGTATGATTTTTTACAATGGTTTTCAGATCTGTGGAATGATGATGGGAAACCGAATGGTAATAAGTTGCGCACCTATAGAACATACAAAGACTCTCTTAATTCTAGTCATTATGTTTATAAAGTTAAAGAAAGAAATCACCGCAGGGTTTTAGCAAATTTTAGATGTGGAAGTTTAAAATTAGCTGTAGAGACGGGACGTTTTACCAAGCCAGTTATTCCTTTATCTGATAGAAAATGTGTTTTATGCGACATGGATAAAGTTGAGGATGAGAGACACTTTTTAACAGAATGTGGTTTTTATAATGATATTAGATATGATTTTTATGACAAAGTAAGTGAGTTTTATCCATATTTTATTGATTTAGGAGATGAAGAAAAATTTTTATTTTTAATGCAGTATTCAGAAATACAAGTTTTACTAGCAGGTATTTTAAGTAAAATGTTTTACAGGAGAAATGCTTTTTTAGAGGGTTGAAAAACAGTATTTTATTATGTTTTTTTTTTTTTTTATATGATTTTTATATTTATGTTTTTTATCAGGATTGATGTGTCTCATAAGTCTTTTAGACTGGGTGTAAAAGTATTTTCATTGTGTATATTTATGTAAAGTTTTATGAAATATGTACTTTTATACGTGACACTTAAATAAAATATTTTGTATTGTATTGTATTGTACTTAGTTCTTAACTCGTGTCGTCGATTCTATTTCAGAAAAAAACTTTAAATTTCTTCCCTATAAACAAAATAACTTGCCCAAGCCTTTGATTTCCCGTCCTCTCGTAACGATAAATTTATGAGTCGAGAGTTTTATAACCCATGCATTCAAGAACGATTTTTAAATAGTTGTTTCTGAAACATATCAGTTATGATAACATTTACATTTTTATCCCAAAAAGTTTTAAATGTTGATAGATGTGATTTTTTCAACTTATGAGACAAAAGTTGGAAATCCAAATAAAAAAATGAAGCTTAATCAGATTGCTCGAAAAATATATAAATTTGAGATCACATTTAGGAAGTAGAATAAATAATATTGTTTGAAGTGGTGTAGTGCTTATATAAAGGGCATTCTTCTTATCATCTGATATGCATTGACAATATTTAGGTTTTATGCAGAAAAAAATGTTTCATTTTAATTCAAAATTTTCCTGAAACATCTTACAATGTCAAGTATGTGTTTCTTTATACTGGCTCATAAAAACGTTCTGTAAATATTATTTTAACGGAATATTTATTAACACTTGAAATAAAGATATGTAATGCAGTTGATGAAACACTTACACATGTGTATGTATGTATGTATGTATGTATGTATGTATGTATGTATGTTCGGAATAAAAAAAAAGCGAAACAAAATTATTTGCATGAGAGCTTGGAACAGATCAATAATTAATAAGTTTCAGCCATCTTAATTTTTGAAAATTATTTAAAACTTAGGTTTGTTTCCACGTGCAAAGCATTCCTTAGCTAAATTCATTCATTATGGAACTTTGCATTAATTTTTTCAAGTGTTTGGCTCATCTTTTTTATCTATCAACATTTTTACCCCTAGTGTCACTGATAAGGACATAAATTCCAACATGTGCACATCAAAATTAGCAAAGGTATTTTGTTAAACATTTACCGACGCAGCCTAAATGCTAATTCCAAGCCGGAAAATAGAAAATAATTTAGTTTTGAGACAAAAGGAGCATGAATGAAAGAAATACTTATTTTGATTCTTTAGATACGTTCAGGTATATCACACGTCTGCCATACGCTTGTCATAAAAATACTAATCTCTAAAAATAAATTTTAAGAAAATAAACAGAACTATTTATTTTTACAAAGGCTATCAAATGTTTTTCAAAATTGATGGTTGATTATTATCAAGGAAGGTAACCCCTGGTTTTATGACATGAAAGTAAACTATTTAAACAGACAGAAACAAATGAAATAACTTCTTATTTCTTTTTCACCACACATTTATAAACTATTTTTATAACTTCCATAAGTTCTATTAGTGATTCTTACTATAAAAAATCATTTTATCTTGTCGTTTCTTAGCTGTTTTTATAATTTTTTTCTTGTTTCTATTAAATATTGTAAAATATACGTTTTACATTTTTTTACATTAAAATATTCCTAATTGTAAATTTTGTTTTCCGTTTTCCGGATACATACATATTATTACCCTGTAATTTCTAAATGGAAATATCACAATCAGACTAATTGTTTAGCTAATATTAACGCTTATATGCAATAGTATAAACAATTATTCTGAAACAATAGCTACAAAACTAATTGTTTTTTAGTATATTTAGTAAAATAAATGAAAGATTAAAACCTGAATAAGAAATAGAAGTTAAAGCTTCATAGGTTTAAGGTAAAAAAATTAAAATGCAACCATTGATCCAAAGACATAGATAGACCTTTGACAGTTTTATTCGGAAGTCAGTTTGAAACAGTTTTTAAGTAAATTCAACATATATATAATAATTCAGCTTAATTACAAATTTAAACACTCAAATTCAATATTCAGGGAGATTTTGGTCATAATATGACTCGTTGATTGATGCTACGTTTAAAAAAACTTGGAGTTCGTGTTTTAAGTATCAAATCATGGTATAATACAAGGTTTAAGCGATAGGCAACGATTGGCTATAGTATACTGGACAAGAAAGGTAACGATAACTTTTTACAGAATATTATATAAAATAAATTAAATTACAACGACATCTTTAATATACCTTTATTAAACTAATGTTTTTTGCTTTAAAATTACAGTTGTTGTCAGCACGTGTTCTTCGTGTATACCTGGTCATCAGCGAATACATTATCATCGGGTTCAAAGAAGTTCGAAGGTGTAACAATTTGTTGATTTTTGCTTATTTTACAAGAAATTAAGCATTTTGTAAATCCACTGACATCTTTGGACCTTTTTGTTCATTTCACTTATATGCCACGTCATCTGACTGCAAGACCAGGTAGTTGGAATGACAATTTGGACAAAGCCAAAGGACAGTTGCATAACATTTTAATATATCACAAAGTATAGTGTCACGACCTTAAAATCGATTCCAGCAAACCGGAAATTTCACAAAAAGCCTCGCTCTGGTCGACCAAATGGTACCTAACCGAGAAGACCGTTCTTCCGGTAACTTGGTTCGACAAAACAAGCTTGAATGTGCTGTACAGTAAAACAATCAGCTCAGACAAGCTTTCGAAAGGCGGATTGAGAAACAGACTTCATAGTTCTAGTCTATGTGCTTACAGGCCAGCTGTTGGTCCTGTTCTATAAACACTACCTTGTCTAGCCAGAGGAGTATAAGCAAATAATCACCAAAAATGGCAACTACGTCAGTGTCATCCTATCCATTTCAAGGATGAATCTAAATTTTGTGTTAAATATATAATAAATACCTGCTAAATTTTGATGTGCCAGATGTGCACATTTCGGAAAACCATTCCTAATACTGTCACAATGGCAGAAAGCAACCATGTCGTTAGTAAATGTACGTTCTTTTTTCATTGTTCGGCATAACCGTTTTGGCGGCAGGTCAGTGATAGTAAGAAGTGGGAAAACGTAGTTATGGACGTACATAACAACATGTGTTTCTTCATGGGTCTTTACAGGATGGAAATCTTCATCGGATTTTTTTTATTTATAAAACATTGTTTATGTACTACTATAGAAACACTTAAATGAAGTTGTCTACATTGGCTTCCGATGGAATCCTTATCAAAAAGACAACAATTTCAGAAACAAAACAAAAGATAAAATTGCAGGTAAACAGTATTTTACAGTGTCCTGCGTTGAAAGTTTTATCTAAGGAAACAGTGGTTTATATATTTATTTTTATATATATTTTACGGGTATATACAGTAATCGTTTGTGGTATATTTAAATTAATGCGATTGCGTAATTATTACCAGTCTACAGAAGATTTCATAAGTACATTGAATATACTTTCCCATTATCTTTCATATCTTGAACGAAGATTTGTTTGATTGTTTGAATTAAGTTTAAGTCCCAGTCTTATTTTTAATCGAGACGTCACCAGCTAAAATGTTATGTGGCTGAACACCATTTGAACTGGTCTATTAAAATGTCAATACTTCAATGTATACTTATTCGTTTCGTATATATTTTGCTTAGTGTCGTCTCTTTTGATGTCCCTGAAACAATATTGGGCATATTCCAGCGATAAGTGACGTATGGAAAATGTTGTAGTACTTTAAATAGAAGAGAGGTAAATTTTTAACAAGTTACGCACAAACTCAAATACGTTGTAGTGCGTTATTGAACGCATTAGCGGCTTGAAATTTTATGCAGTTACATTCTATATTTGACTGATGTTTTTTTTACAGACAGACATAAAATAAAGTTACGTGTCAGGTAAGTTTTGCACAAATTCAAAAACTTACTGTGACTTTTCTAATTGTTTGACAGCAATGTGCGGTGTAATCGTTTTGAGTTGGGGAATTCACGTAAGACGTACGAGGTATTATTGTACCAAAAGAAGAAGTGAAATAATCATGGTAAAAACTAACTTAAAGTAAGTTTGCATCATAAGGATATTTATTTTATATTGAGATGTTCCCGTGACCTTAATTCACTGATAAAAGAAACCTATTGCCAAGAAATATTTAAGAACAAAAAATGTCATAACAATGGAATGTAAAAATAACATAAACAATCATGAAATGACAAATTTCGCTCTTTTTCAGCTATAATGTCTCAACAATATTGCTTGAACAATCTTTGTAAGAGTATCTGATAGCAGGTTTGTTTACGCTGTTTAACGAACAAATACGCATACACTTTTGAACATAATACAAATTTAACCGGTTTAACCAGACATTGTAGCTCTTTCTTTTTAACATAAAACGTATTACGTATTACACAATTACACATTGTATTACACAATGGCTATAAAAATACTTCATTACTGAAATAGTACGGTCGACCATATTATTGACAATCGACTTTTGTAGGAAAAGGTTTTGTCATGACAAAATGGCAATTCAAATCAATTCTTCTATGTGATGTTAGTTAATTTCTGGTGACATTTGTAATGAGTAAGTCAGCACACACAAGGAAACTAAGAGCATGCATCTCAGTAAATTCGGCTAGAATATTTTATTACATTAGAGATGTATTGAGTCCAGTATATATGCTATTAAACCAACCTATGGCATGATTTCTTCGTCAATTCTAAAAGTTAACCGTATTTTTTAAATCCAATTGCCACAATGTGTGTCTTGTTTTCTAGCTTTTTCCATTTACATGTATTAATTAAAACTTTAAAATTAAAAAACAGTATTTTACATACTTAGATTTTCAACCGCTATTAGAACAAACTATATGAATTATTTATAAAAACTAAAAAAAGTTTATAAAACATTTATACTTACAGATTTTCAACATGTCATCGATTCTATTAAAGAAGAATAAATAAATTATGATCTTAAACGATAATTGTTTTGCCTTTAAACTTCCTTGTTGAGAAAATAAATCTACCAATCCTGTAATTTCCTCTCCTCTCTAAATCATACATTTATCCGTCATTTATCCGTCTGGATTTTTAAAATCCAGGAAAAGACAAGTTTTGGAATTGTTGTTTTTTTAAACATATAATAAAAAAAATACAATTTTTAGTTTTTTTATTTTTATATTTTAAATTTGAATAGATTTAAAAAAAGTAAAAAAAAAAAAAAAAAAAAAAAAAAAAAAAAAAAAAAAAAAAAAAAAAAAAAAAAAAAGAAGAAGAAGAAAAAAAAAATTAGATCCCTAAAAACATTTTAGAAGGAAGTTGAATAAATAATATTGTTCGGAGACGTTTAGTGCTTATACAACGGAAAATTCTACTTATCATTTGATATACTATAATATTTTATAAAGCGGAGATCCATTTAACAACTTACAATGTCATGTATGTTTCCTTCTATCCTGACCGATTTAAACGTTTTGAACAGAATTATTTTTAAGTGCAATACTTATGAACGCTTGAAGTAAACAAATATGATGATGTAGATGAAGGACATACACAAGCATGCACGTGCACAAAGATTTATATATATATATATATATATATATATATAAACTGTATGCCATTTAATGTGTATATACTATCACTGAAAAAAAAATTATATATATATATATATATATATATATATATATATATATATATATATATATGTATAAAACCAAATTCTTAATTGTTCCACGACCACATGTCCGACGGTCGCCCAAGTACGTCCACGTTATTTCATTGTTATCAAGGCAAATCCCGAGTACTCTGAAAAAATTTGAAACCTTTGACAAGACATAAAGGTTGTTTGTGTGTTATCATTACGTTTTCATGATTTAATAGTATTGCACAAATGTAAATATTGTTTAGGATACAGAGCATCTTTAATTAAATGAAAGCATCCTTAATCTGTTAATGTTTCAGTCTGCTGTTATATAGACAAGCATGGTTCATATTTAATCAGTTTGAAATTGCATCAGTTATATAGCTCATTGGCCCTAAATTCCAATCATGCATGAAGTGTAAATTTTGAAGCTTTATGATTTACATAAAATAATACTTCTCTTGTTTCAAAATCTCGTGTTATTGTAATGTTATATTGTTTTTGTAAATTTCAGAAATAACAAATGTTATTTAATCTAACTTAAACCGGTCTTAGAACATTTTAATACCCCTTTGTTATCAAGAGTCAATATTTTGTCAATTATCTTCCATCCACTTGACTATTAAATCTGATCATTTATCGATAAATCTTTTTTTTTTTTTTCATTTTTACAGTTGTATAAAAAGACTGGCATGGAATTATGTATCGTCGTTACAAACCTGAATCATATGGCTGAGGAATATTGTCATCCAAAAACTACACCAGATCTTATTGTTAGGCTTGCGGCAAGAATGTCAATGTCCATACCCGGTATGTACCCGTAACTGACGCCTTAAACAGCTCCATACTCCCCTGTTAGATTAGCCATAAGAATGTCAATGTCCATACCAGGTATGTTCCGATAACTGACGCCTTAAACTGCTTCATACTTCCCTGTTAGATTAGCCACAAGAATGGCAATTTCCATACCCGGTATGTACCCATAACTGACGCCTTAAACTGCTTCATACTTTTTACGGACCTTGATTAGCCTAGGCTTGCAATATTGTTGCATCAACAATTTAATTGTAAGCAGTTTGCTTCGTTGTAGAAAGTCCCCATAGCGGGAACAAGCTCTACCATTCCGTATTAATTGTGAAACATATACACCATACGCAGGAGAAACAGGGGTATTATTGCAAAGAAACGAAAAGTTGACAATAGAAAAATTGAAGTCACCACGTTTATCGTATAGCTTCAGAAGTAACCTTTCGTGGTTGTCATAATTAAGGTATAAGTCCAAATATGAAGCAGAACATGGAGAATCTGTCGTGTCTTTTATTTCAAGCTCACTTGGATAGATGACATTCACATATTCTCCAAATTTGGGATTACTAAGTATTTAGAGATAGAACATCATCTATATATCTGTATGTGTAGTTGAATGTAAGTAATGTGAAATCATTGCTAATATGGCTTCAATAATAAAGAGGTTAAATGTCCAAATTCAAGAAGAATCGGGAACCACGCGTATAAAGTAGATAATATCAACACAAAAAGCTAACTCTTTTTGATAATATACCGCCTCAGCGTATGATCTAATTTTTTGTTTTAACAGGTATGTTCCAAGCCGCACAGTATACAGAGCGAGGAGAAACCAATACATATGTAGATGGTGGAGTGTTATGTAACTACCCAATACATTGTTTTGACGGTAAGTAAGCATTGCTTTGTTAATAAACAATGTTTGAGACCAGTTGCATTCATGAGCTATGAATGTTATTGATCACGTGGTTTTCATACAAATGATACGTCATTTATTTGGCTGTTCCAATGGTCGGTCTTACATTGGCGTCTGATAAGTAAGTATTTACAGTCTGATATGTAAGTATTTACAGTATGATAAGTAAGTATTTACAGTCTGATAAGTAAGTATTTAGAAATAATACAAGCAGGATATACTTATAGAATCATAAAATGAAATGAAATATCCATACATATTGTTCATAGTGCTTAACACCATAAAAGTGTTAGCTTTGAAAAAAAATGGAAATTTTGATATCAAACAGTTCAAAATTATCAATGTTGATAAAGATAAACGTTACTAATTGTTAAGCTAGTAATTAATATAGGGTCGGTTTAGGAATGGTGGAGAAATAACCTAACTTTGGAAAGATCACTGATAAACTTTCTTAGACTAGAATCATCTTAATGTAATATTAAAATCTAGGGAGTGAGATGTGTTGTGATCTTTATTCCACTGTATTGTGATCCGTAATCCGCTGTATTGTGACCCGTAATCCGCTGTATTGTGACCCATAATACACTGTATTGAGACCCATAATCCACTGTATTGAGACCCATAATCTACGGTATTGTGATGTGATCCGCTGTATTTTGGCCCATAATGCGCTGTGTTGCATTATTATCCGTAATCTACTGTATTTCCGTAATCAGCAGAATTGTGATTTTTTTATCCACTGAATTGTGATTCGTAATCCGCTGTATTGTGATGTAATTCGCTGTGTTGTGATCTTTATTCCATTTTATTGTGATTCGTAATCCTCTGAACTGTGATCCGTAATCCGCTGTACAGTGATTCGTAGTCTGGCCTTTTAGCCGACGTGGGCACCAAGGACATTGACAGTGTTTCTCCATACATTTCTGTGTTTATAAGTTTATATATTAACCATTATGAGACTCTTGTTTCTGTTCGAATTTTTACAATAAAGGGTGCTATAAATAATGGTATAAAATAACTAACTTAAAATCCTTTTTTCCTACATTAGTGAATTGTCATTTTTAACACTGAGTTCAAGCTTCATATCAAACCAAAATGTCAAAACACTCTCTAGTTATCTATTCGTTTGGTTGAAAACTCTTACAAATTATACACCCCTTTTAAGTTTTATACGATATCTATGTTTTTTAACGTTACAGGCTGGTGGTTGTCGTTGAAGCCAGGGGAGAGTTTTATAGAGAAACTTCAACCCTTGGATGCATTGCCAGCATTGTTAGAAAAAGAAAATAGATTTGGAACATATAATGAAAAAACCCTTGGATTTCTTTTGGTAAGTGTCACATATACATACTATGACATATTAGTATAGTTGGCGTAATAGTAAGGCATATTCTAATTACATCACTAGACAAATTTTTTCATTAAATATTATTGTGATCGTGCAAGTTGGGGGCTTTTATAATTAGTTGTTATAATACGTGTTTATCTTTTATCAATGATTTAAAGTTGCATTAAGTTTTTTTGGTAAAAATTAAAACGGTACTGATCTATTTAAGGATGTTCCTAATGAATAATGTTTCATTTGGTTCAACGATAAAAGTACGAATAAATATAGATATCGCAATAATTTCCCAGCATGATGTAACCCGTGGGATCTTATTTAAGAGAATGGTTACGCCATTTTTAAAAATCCTGTCGTGTGAACACAACTTACAAAACTCAGAATTTCATTAAATATGTCTTTTTTGACTTTGTAAGGGATAAATAACACCACTGCGTATACATTTGATATAAATGACGGACAATTAATGCCATTTGTCAGGCATGAAAGCGCTAGTGAATAGTTAATAATGTGATTCCTTAATCAACTGGTAGTGCTGAATTTTTATTTTGATTTTATATATATTCTGTACACTAATTTAAAAACTGAGAACTAAATATATATATATATATATATATATATATATATATATATATATATATATATATATATATTTCTTTATTGAGAATTACACACACACACATACACACACACACACACACACACACACACACACACAGAGAGAGAGTATTGAAAATTTTAGTGCAGCTTTAAGAGGATGTTGATAATATTTACTCAGTTTGAAAAACATTAAGTGGAGTCTGGTAGAAGTAGTCCATGTCTTTGTGCGTGCCATTTCGATAAAATTAAAGAACATAAGGGTGAGAAAGTGAGTGGTTTAACACTGATGTGGCTTTAAAAAGTAACTCACAGACACACAGACATACTCACTCACTGACTCACCCACTGACTCACTTACTTGACTCACTCATACACTGACTCATTCACCCTGACTCACTGTCTGACTCACTGGCTGACTGACTGACTGACTGACTCACTCACTCACTCACTCACTCGATCGCTCTCTCACTCACCCTTTTGTTTCTCGAGTCATATTTAAATACACTCGTGAAAATGGTTATGTTTTTATTTAAACTAGTACAAAATATGAAACAAGTAGTAATTAAGTTTAATTAATGACACACGAACAGGAAAATCCTGCCTGTAAGCGTGTATTGTCCTAGACTCATTTATAATACCTGTCGTCTGCCACCTGAAGTAGACCATATATCCTTATAATGCATGTAGACATGTAAATTATTTTCTTGGCGAGCATTTATTATACTTATGTAATATTATCATCTCATTATATCCATTAATTTAACTGTAAGAAAAAAATTCATATGCTATTTTTAGTTTTCTTGCTATGTTACCTATATTGCTTGTACAATTCAAGTCTTTCCAAACAAAAAACGTTCAAAAACTTTCGACAGTTCGTTCCAGATGAAATTATGATTAGCCCTATGATAGAACTACTACCATATTATATTACTGGCTAAAATCTTGATACCTGATATAATAATGATACCATTGTTATTTTTTCTGGAAAAAATTAAGAAATATATACAGAACAATTTAAAAATAAGCATTATGTACGCATTCAGTTTCATGCTACTAACTGTTTATATTCTATTCAGTATGCTGACTCTGAGAGAGATATTTACCGTTCTGTTCTAGAGAAGAGAGTCGGAGTACAGTTACCAGACAAGGAAGTTGATTCCAAACTGTATAGGTTTGTTTTAATTTTTCTATAATATAGACTGACTTTTGACTGGCATGATAAACTCTCAACTAATAACCTTTATAGTAAGAAACTGATAAAACCCCCGTATATTGACAGACACTGATCTGAATCCCAAATATTGACGGAGACTTATCTGAGTCCCGAATATTGACGGACACTAATCTGACTCCGGGATATAAATGGACACTGATCTGACTCCCGAATATGGACGGAACCTGATTCGAGTCCCGAATATTGACGAACACCGATCTGAATCCCGAATATTGACTGACACTGATCTGAGTCCCGAATATAGACGGACACTGATCTGAGTCCCGAATATAGACGGACACTGATCTGACTCCCGAATATGGACGGACACTGATCTGAGTCCGAATATTGACGGACACTGATCTGAGTCCCGAATATTGACGGACACTGATCTGACTCCCGAACATGGACGAACACTGAACTGAGTCCGAATATTGACGGACACTGATCTGAGTCCCGAATATTGACGGACACTGATCTGACTCGCGAATATTGACGGACACTGATCTGAGTCCCGAATATTGACGTATACTGATCTGACTCCCGAATATTGAAAGACACTGATCTGAGTCCGAATGTTGACGGACACTGACCTGACTCCCGAATATTGACGGACACTGATCCGACTCCCGAATATTGACGGACACTGATCCGAGTCCGAATGTTGACGGACACTGATCAGACCCCCGACTATCGACACTGATCAAACACTCGAATATTGGCAGACACAGGAAGATATTCTGGAATATTGACGGGCAAAAAAATTTACACTCGATTATTAACGTTCACCGATATAGATATAGATAAAACCAAACTAAAGCATTTTTTGAAGTACAAACTATAAAATCCGATAATGATAACTATGCTGTGACTCAGGTGCCCTATCATTGCCTTTCCTGTCGTTTCTGGCTTAAACTTTAATGTTAGTCTTTCAAACCATCGAGCCATTTGCAACCAAATGTTGCATGGAAAATGCTTGGTTGCTGTTGATTAAAAGTTTTATGTTGGCATGTCTGTCCAAAATCAAAGATGACTGCTGCTACTTTAAATAAAATAAAAGATAAATATTTTAGATATTATGAAATAATTTAGTTTTCATTATATGCCGATATTCAACCGCATCATATGGTCAAATAGAGAGCGAATTAAAGGCACACATGACAACCGGTACCGTTAAACCTACATTTTATCACATACGAGTTAGTTCTATTGTCTTTATTTACGATGTGTATATAAGTTTGGTTAAAATTTGTCATAGTGAAAGTACATTTTCATCTTAACAGTGAATTACAATTAGACATTTTTGTAAATTTTGTTGATAAAGAAAAAACTCCTATTGCATGATTACGCTTTACTTAAAACAAATTCACAAAATCAGAGACATTCACTTATTGATTCTTGATATAAGTAGTTTCTATGCAGTGTGGTATAAAATGTGGATTCTAGTTCCCCGTATTAAAATATATACAATTAACCAAGCAACTACACAACTGTAAGTTCATACTAGAAACAGTTGTTGGGAATTGTAAGTTATTGTTTTGTTCAAATATGTAACTGCAATCATTTAATTCAAACACAGCTTCTCAAATATCAAGTTCTTGGTATGAAATTTTTTAATGAACTTTTTTTTCTGTTACTGGTTGTATTAATTAATTAATTTTATTTAATTATTCATCTATTTAATTGTAGAGAAAAACAAGAAAAGAAAAATGAGCAACAGAAAGCTAGACGTGAACATAGAACTATTACAATAGCATTAGATGCATTTCTTAAGGTAATTTGTCATTAAAGAGATTACAGTTTAACAATTCAACAAATTTATGTCATATATTGCTTTTTTTGATTGGCTATGGTTTGTTTGGTTTTTTTTGTGAATTCTACTATCCTCAAATTATTACCACACTGGAGATATTGCTGCCATCTTAGTCCAACTGTTTTCAAGGTATATGTAAAATGATAGACATTCTAATTAGAGGAAAGCAGTGGCCCAGTTGTTTGGAGGTTAACTTACAGATAAATTCGAGGTGTCTCACCCCGCTGTGGATTCAACCCGGTTGACCGCAAGTGATAAAGTCCATTCTCTGTCGTATGCCCAAGTTTGCTCGGAATTGGACTGAGTAGTCTGATGTTTATGTGTGACATTCCGGATATACCATAAATTTAAAAGCTGCCATGAGAGCATTTGTAAAAGAAACTCACACATCACATAAACTTCTATTTAGAAAGATCGAGATTAATTAATAAGTGTGTTTTCCAATTTTGCTTTTTGTTTGGAAACATGATTAAAATGCATTTAATCAAACATTAGGTGGAAAGAGACATCGTAAGCCGTGAGTGCGCTCTGGACCACTCGGCCACTAAGGCCCTGAATCACAATAGAGAATACTTTAATGTGAGAAAGTATATTAATTCGTTTATCTATGGTCTTTAGCTTTTCGTGGGTACAATGGTTTCTTCGTCATCACGGAACCAGTAAAATCTTGAATACAGAGTTTTACACAATCACTCTTCTCCACTCTTTCATTGTTTCGGAATGTTCATATTGTTGTTCTGGATGCAAGTTTGCTTGGGAAAAAACATCTTAAGCCTGTATTTCGTATTACAAGAAATAGCATTCATATTTCAAAATTACTAGCATGAAAGCACATTGATTACAGAATAAAAGCATTCTTGTTTTTTTTAGGTATTAAAGAAACACAATCTAGATAGAAACGATGTGATAGATAGAAAAGAATTAAAGGCGGCATTACAAGATGTAAGTATTGTATATATGTTATAGTAATAAATAAAATAAAGTTACGCTCTGAAACTTAGATGTATATGTAGCGAATTGAATTATTACAACGTGCATTAATTTCTCATATCTAATAGGACGGCATTGCCATGGTATTTAAAGAGAAAATAATTTCTTGTTTCAATGATGCTTAAAGGTGAATGTTATTGAAAACAATGATAAGATCTTTTTTTGTAATATATTTACTTACTTTGCGTTTAACTTTTAAAGCAGAGCTGTTACCAACATCGCCTACAATTATTATTTAACCTATTGACCATAGTATTTAACACATTGTCTCGTGCCGGTATAAAATTCCTCCAAGTTTGATCAAAATGGATCCAAAGATGCAAAACCTACGGAGTAGACACGGTATTTGGACGGACGGACATCTTGACAGACAGATGCACATACGTATTGTCGGACAGACAGATTCATTTCTACATATGTATAAGTTAAAAGGGTCTACAAGGACAATTACTTATATTAGTGTAAGTTGTACAAATTAGACATAACCTAATGTTTGACCAAATCGAAAAAAAAACTGTATTGCATTGAGACAACGAGGATAAACATATAACTCGGTCTAAATGTTGTTGCAACGATTAGATGATAAGTTAAGTAATGATGTTTAACGCTCTAGCCATGATTCTGTCACTTATATCAGGCGATAAGTTCTGTGATGGTAGAGGAAACCGGAATACCCGGAGGATTGAACTGACAAACGTTTTCAAACTAGAAACTTTGTGAGAGAGCATCTTGATTCACAAGCGCGCATCTCAGACCTCTCGGTTATTCAGACCCCTTAGTAAAGCATGGAATAAGTCCAGTATATAGATACACCAAACGTTTCCGTTCAAGAACTTGACTTGCCACCGATTGCTGTTACCTTTCCTGAGTGTTTTAAGATTTAATCGTTATGACAAAGGTTAATTGCAATTGTGAACCTAATTCTGTTTGTATATAAACAATTTGTAGGAAGAATTTTCGGAAAAATATAGATATCTGCTATTTGGAGATGTCACAGATGAAGAAGCATTTAATGTACTAGATATTGACGGCAATGGAAAGGTTAAAAGAGTAAAATAAATTAAAAATACCATGATTACCATCCATTACAGCTTGTGCTTATGATCTAGAGTTTAATACTTAATTATTTTTTTTATAAAAATCAACATATTTTGTTCGTATTAAATTCCGGTGTTTGTGTGGACAGAAAATCATATATAAAAAGTGCAAGTAATGATTAAGGCATTAATGTTATTTCCTAAAATTAACCAAATATTCTTAAGTAAGTGGGAAATCTGTGATTGAAAATATCTATTTTGCTAAAACCAATGCATCCTCACATAACACTTTAATTGTAGAACCTGCAAAACAAGAAAAATGGATTCAATTTCAATATCCACGTGAACCCTTGATATACACTTTACCATTGTTAATTGTAAAGATGTCTATTTACATAAAAGTGAAGCATTGTATTAAATTAAACTGATATTAATTTTATTTAATAAAAGCATTAAACGATTTTTATTTTATTTAGATACAATATCATGAACTTATGAATTTTGTGGAAAATAGCGGAGTCAAAATTCGACAACGATTTCTTGGATATCATCGGAAAGATATCAATGGTCTGTTTTCATTCCTTGACACCTTACAGACAACAGTATTAACCAATGTCAAACGTGTTTTTGTAGGGGTAAGTTAACTTTTTCCCTAAGCCTTCTTCTATTCAGATACATTTTGAGTAATGTTGAGTTTTAAAAAAAGAACTTTATGACTTTACCGTTCATTTTTTCGCTAAAAATTAGAGACTTTGTAATTAAAGTTAGTTTTATCTTCATTTTAACATCTTTTTTTTCATTTTGATTACGTTGTTGAATTATTGCAACATATTGACAATATCCCATTGTTAAATAATTAAATAAGATGGAAGTAAAACAAGCTTGGTGCACCAAAACAACTGCTAAATGTGTAATATAAAATACATTCTCTTTTTGGTTTGATAAATTAGTTCTCAAATCAAAACAATAAAAAAACCTATTTTAGTGAGTCAATTCTGCAGTTTGAAAGCAGACAATTTAAACAGCCTTATAATGACGCCATGAAATTATCTCATAAACAAAACTTTGACAATGAGTGTTGCCAGTTATGCTACCTTGGGTTTTTCTATCAGAGATAAAAGTATTACTGCCAATTAAATGCATATGATGTTGTCTTTGCACAGCCTCTCTCTCTCTCTCTCTCTCTCTCTCTCTCTCTGTATATATATATGTATATATATATATGGTTTTAGGAAGATGATTTGAAGAGAACTGTTGGAATCAATACCGGACATGTAGGTACATCAGACTTCCAGTTAGAAAAAGTTGACAGAGAGTTTGTTGTTCAGGTATTACAATCTTCTAAAATTTATATTTCTTGGATCTTGTGGTTTTTATATTCAGGTTTAACCGTAAATGTGACAAAACATATGCTCATGTATTTTTCAAGATTTTTTTTAATTAATGTAGCTTTTTAAATTTATATTGATATATCAATAATAGAGAGATTTTTTTAGTTTTAAATGTGTGGATGTATCTGCATATGTTTTAACTTCTTTATTAAATTGAATTCTATGTTCTTTGTAAATCATTTGTATAATATTTTTTTGACATTGGATATTTCCAACCATACTCTTACCTCTTACATAACAGGAACTTTGTAACTGAAATCATGCATTTGACAAACAGTTATCACAACCAAAATAAGAACAGGAAGTGATGAAACAGTTCTTTATTTAATTAATGTGTAAATTTCAACTTTATACACTGATTTTGAATCTGAATTTCTAACAGTTTTATTCCAAATGAGTCAATTGATCGGAGATTAATCATCATCAGTGGTCTAAATATGTGTTTTGCGTTTATTCCAATCCGTGTGTGTGTGTGTGTGTGTGTGTGTGTGTGTGTGTGTGTGTGTGATGCTTGCCATTACTAGGTTTATGTTGTGCAGCTTTAACAATCAAGATATGTTTATTTTTACAGCAAGGCAGGAACTCAACTTACGCCTTCTTACAGTACTATGTGGCTGAGAATGAAGATAGAGCTATACTCAAATAAGGAACTAAATAAAGATAAATACCTTGTTACCAAGACAACCAACAAACAATCATCGCTAAATAAGAAATAAGAAAGCAGATTTTTAATGTGTTACAAGGACATTCCACAACGAATCCTGAGTTTCTTGATAATCAAAATAATAACAATAATTAATCAAAAATATTTATTTTTATAAAGGTTTTTTTATCAGAATAATCTCACAAGCCGTAGCTTGGCAGGAAAACAGATTACCTTTACGCCTTTAACATATGCACTATGCTTTTTGCACGATATGTATACTAAATAATAAAATACTATTGCCAAAATTTAGTACGTGAAGTTCAATATTCCCAGATGGTATGTTGATGCAATACGATTTGGCATTCTGATAAATCATGTTGCATAATTCCTCTTTTTTTTTTTTTTTTGTAATATTTGTACATAAATTCGCTATGTAGATGCTCTATCTGTCAAAAAAATCAAACCTCCATTATGATGGTTCCAAACGTTTGGATATCTACAAATTTGTTTCATTATTTTTCTGTTAGATGTAAAGATTTCTCATTATAACATACATTTATTTGTTTACATTTACTTTCAGTCTTGCACACAATAAGATCCGACTTGATATTTTTTGTATGTTTTATTAAATCATTATAAGTGTTTGCGTAATTATATTAAACCGGTTTTCTAAGGAATTTTTTTGCTGACATTATGTTAACAGATTATGCTTTTTAGGTTTTATTTCAAGCTTATCCTGAAAATTTTTTTCTCTGAGACAACATGGTCCATTGAACCCCACTTTGGCATTGAAGACAGGAAGTTGGTAAAAACTAAAACATTGTACCCAAAATGCCCTTTCATGATCCTAAAATGTCGCCGTTACTATAAATAGCAAAATCATAAAAGTACTTACTGTTGATTGACAACTCTAATCAGTGTTGTTTAAATTTGAAAGATAAAAAGACGATAGAGGTTGAGTTGAGTTGAGTAATGGTGTTTAACGTCCCAGTCAAGAATATTTCACTTATATAGAGAGCTATAGCCGAAAGTGCAGAAAGTTTACCTTTGCTTTGCGCTGATGGTATTATACAGCAGGGTTCTTTATTGTGCCACGCCTGCCGTGACACAGGACCTGGTTTATTTTAAGTTTACATTCGAAAGAACCGTGACTCCCATTTTGTTATACCGACTGCTTGGCAAAAAGAACAGTCACTATCCTTTTTCAAGTCTTGGGCAAGGCCCGGTCGGGGTTCGAACCCACGACCTCCCACTTACGGAGCGAGCAAAAGACGATAAAGGGACATTAAAAATAAGAAGAGAGAATTATTGCTGATCGAATTGAAATTGCCGCCATTACTTTATTATTAGATCCATTGCAGATTTAGTTGTCCACCATTTTGTTTTATTTTTTTGAAATTGGTTTTTAGTCCATTAACAATTGATAAAAATCTCTTATTACGAACACTTTTTATACTCACATTATTCCTTGCATATATAAATGAGTTGCCAGTTTAGTAATATAGGTCTAAATTCGACCTCTTGTTTTTATTTGAACTTCAGAATGAAAATAAAATGTTTAATCAACTTTTTAGTAGTTGATGTTTTTTATATCTTAATGTATCTAGTGAACCATTTTAATAACTGTCAAAATTCCAAAAATAAGAAGATTCCGGGAAAATATGGAATGAGCACTAAAAGAAAATACGGAACAGATGTTATGTTTGTTAAAACAAACCGGTTTTACCAATATCACAGAAATAAGGCAATCTCAAATATTTCAAGAAAACTGTGTATCAAAATAGTCTATGTTTATATGTTTTGTTTTGATTGTTTGATAACTTGATTCTTTGATTAATTGTATGTGACTTAACGTCCCAGTCAAGATTACATCGTTTGTACATGTATCTTATGGAATCTCATGGCAAGTGAATTTACAAAACTTCCGGAATTTGTTGCAAATATCCATTTTAAGTGTTGGTCCGACAAGACCGATTGCCTATAATTTGTGTTGCTTTTCACTAGTGTTACTTGTAAAACGTTCTACCAACTACATTTTTCCTAACAAATCATTTTTTTTTTTAAATTCACTTTTCCTATCAAACAATGTTATCTTATGATGGATGCTGCCAGTTTTATATGATAAGGCCTCTTGGTCTCTTGTTTTAATATGAACTTAAGCTGCTAGCGTCCAAATACAAGCGATATAATCTTTACCTACGTGTACATGCACAACTTTCTACTTTGTAATTATTTTCTTTTGTCCGGCATTCAACATTTTATTAACAAACATTATGTACTTTTTACCTCCATGTCACCCCGACCAGAAGACGTTATAATTTGAGATATTGCTTCCTTGCTTGGCTCTAAGCATTCAGATGACAGAGTTTCAACTGGTTCACCCGCTGTCAGGGTAATATTAGTGACCAGGGAGCGGTGTGCTTGTCTTCAGGGTACTGGCTCTGTGAGTTAGCGAGTCATCATGATTGCGGTCTATAATACACGCTTGCTCATTTGACACATACAAGAACTTAATCAAGATTTAGATACTTTGAAAATTTTAAAATAAATTTCTCACATATTGTATGTTAGTTATGGTTATTTGCAATTGCTTGTTAATTCGCCTCGAGAGCGGTAGGTCGTGAGTTTGAGCCCAAGCCGAGTCATACATAAGACTTTAAAACATGAGATATTGCTTCCTCGACTTGTACTCGGCATTAGGAGTATAGAGTATCGAATGGTTCACCCGGTGCTGTGATAATAGACGGGGGCAGTGGTATGCTTACTCGCGGCATACTGACTTTGTTAGTGAGCACCATACCATAAAGTCATAAAGTGTGCTCTAGTACGGAACAGAACATAACATCCACTTACACATCTCGCGCATACACGATCTTGTTCTAAGATTAATCTATAGAAAATAATAATCTTGTCCTAGTCGGAAATACTCAGTAGCTGACGTTAAACAACACTATTACAGCAACAACAACCGCTTTTCAAGAACGATTGACTCTTGACCGTTATACTTTACAGCACGTTCATTGTTCTTTATTCAAATGCTTAATTTCCTGCAAATTTTAGGTCTTTTACGAAAAGCTATAGCCCTTTTTTATGTAGAGTGTCAAAATGACTATATTCAATATATTATCCTGCAAAACATAGAAAGGACCTGGTCGGAACGTCGATAGGCTGTATCCCAGAAAAGAGCATCATGCAGCGATCTATTCATTTTTAATACTAAGATATGCAGCCCCTAATCCACACGATAATGCTAAATGTGCACTATGAAATACATATAAAAAACCATGTAATTGATGTAACCGGGGCAAACTGAGTTAAGAAATCCAAGTCAAGAGCCGAGACGTACAAGTTAATCTGTATATATTTATTATAACAATTTATTCCAGATGTATTGCAGACTTTCCATTAAACCTGCAAGTACATAAAATAAAACTTACATTACACATAATTCGGTACAACACAAAACTTTCATTTATAAATACACTCATTCAAATATATAAAAAAAATGGGCGTAACAGATTAAAATAAGTTTTTCCTACTCACCAGACAACTTGCGTTGATCTGTCCCTATATAACTTTTACTGATGTTTAAGAAATGCTAAGACAATTTTTATTACCGACTGACTTCACTGAGGAAGATTTTAAATGTGGCGGGAAATGGTGAAAGTGCCCATCATGCAGTGCGGTATAGTAAATGTCAAGGTCAAGGTCATTGTCAACTGTAAGGTACAAATGATAAAACACAAACTGGTAAACGAACACGGACATCACACAAACATACACTACATATATTTTACCTGGTTACAAACGGTTGAACATAAAGTATTTTTTATCCTGTAAAATCAAATTTAGAAATTTAATCCTCTTGATCATTATATTGAGGCGAGCGAAAACAATTCTTCTTAAAGCAATTACAGTCTCAGTTCATAAGTGTAAGATGTAAAAGATTTTTCTTATATATTCATTTATAAAACTTACATTGTCCGAAATTCCTAATTTTTAAATATTTTTAGAAAATTTCACATGAAAAATTTTTCTAGCTTATAATATCGAGTTAGAGCACAGCATCAGTTTATAATTTTTTGGTATTGCACAAAAAGGGCTAATTTAACTAAAACAATTTTTTTTTCGATTTTTTAACCTTTTTTTCGTCATACAATCTCATACATTTAAAACCACTTTTATTGTATAAAAAAGGGAATTCAGAGTTAAACTTTCACTTCATCCCAAATGTTGACTGTATTTATGAACAGGAGCGAACATTTATTCATAAAGCAACATATTGCATTGTCCTTTGACAAAAACACTCGTATCATCAATCAAGTTACCGCTATTCAGCAAGCATTTCTTGACAGATTTAAACCGGATTTTCTGTATAGGTATCTATTGATGCATTGAATGAGTTTGATAATTACCATATTTCCGTCGGCTTTTGATAGAATTTTGACTATAAACTATAAAGAATCCTTTCCTACTACTCTACAGTCTACATATCGAAATTGATTTAAACCAAATTTACTCTTTAGGTATATATTGCAATCGTGAATAAGTTCAACGTGTTCCGTTGCCTAGTGTCTGAGTTATAGCCTTCGATATAAAATAATTTAACCCTACTTGCTACCACTCTTCAGTATTCAATTGGAGAGTCAACTACATGTAACTTTAACAGAAATAAAGTGACTGCATTAAGCTAATTTATGACAAATATACTATCTATATTTCGTTTGTTTATAACGATATATTTACAATTGCTGATTTTTTTCTTAAATAAACTGTTTGACTCGAATAATGTTTACATTTCAGTAAACTAGCATCACCTGTCAACCTCTCGTCAAGTCGCGCAAGAATACATATAAAGGAGGTTATAGAGTGAAAAGTCAATTCGGGAGTTCCCCTTTCATTTTCCATAACAAATTTATTTTTAGCAACGTTAATAAAAATAAACAAAATACAGAATTTTCACGTTGAAAATACGATATGTTAAAAAAATGTAATTAATAAAAAACAATAGTAAGTTTGAATAAAACCATGTATTTGAAGTTTCAGCACTGCTTTGTGGTTTGTTTATGTGTGACGTCAGCTTTGTGGTTTGTTTATGTGTGACGTCAAAGTGGGCGGAGCTAAACGCTCTGAATGAATGAATGGTGCTGTTCCGTTCACTGACAAAAACCAGCGGATAAAAAATGAAAAACAATATTTAGTAATACTAAATTAATTGACCTTGTGCAAATTCTAAGCAGAAATGTCAAACATTAATATTGTAAATATAAGAAATAACTTGCTTCGCAATTTAGGAGAATTGCCACTTCCAAAATCTTGTTTATACCCAGTAAACCACAACAAATTGAAAGTTATTTCTAAAATATTTTCTGGCAATGTATGTTTAATTTCATTTTTGAAACGTATGATCCAACAGCATAAACTAAGCAAATCATGTATTTTATGTAGGTGAAAATATATAGCACAAATACCAGTTGAATTTTGATGTGCCAGATGTGCACATTTCGGAAATTCATTCCTCATCAGTGACACTAAGACCGAAAAGTTTGATAATAAAAAACATAAGCCAAACACTTGGAAATTAATGAATCTAAAGTTCCAAAATTATATTAATCGAAATCCAGCTAAGGAATGCTTTGCATGAGGGAACAAACCTTAGTTTTAAACAAATTTTACAATTTAAGGCAGCTGAAAATTTAGTTCAATGGTACATTTTCTGACAGCGCAAAGTACTGCCTACTGAGTTATGGATACCCTCGGGGAGTTTTACTCCACCAGCAAAGTAGAGGATTCACGCCTGGAGAAGCTTCCATTCTTCCAAAATTTTCGAAATATCATTTTGTAACCTTCAATTTTCAGAGATAATTTTTAACAATGTATTAAAATACTACAGTAATTAAAATGTTTGACAGTGATCTTAATAAGATAAGGTCATTCGACATCAATCGAAACATTATTTATGGTGACAAAAGTACAAATGTTCATGACACATATTGTTACCGGTGTCAAAATGTGCCGATATGTGATGTAAATTTTGTCGCCCATTTTGCAGGAAAAATGTTCTGCTCAACTCGGTTGATTTTGTTATCGGCGACAATACGAACCGTTGGGCGACAATATGTACAGTCATTGTAGGTACATATTGTCGTCGGCGACATAAACATACCGTCATAGACAGTACATATTGTCACCCCTGTACATATTATCGCCCATATTTTTTACAATGCTGGAGTTAATGATGATGATGATGATTTCATATACAATTAGAAACATATCAAGACTTATTGTACCAACAATAGTCACTATAGTTCCAATAAACAGCAACTACTAAACAAAGCCAAATGTGGCTTGGCTTTTTTTACCAAAGATATTTTTTAATGTTATATGAATGATTCACAGCTGATAAAAGCTGAGAATAAGGCATTTGCAAATACAGAATTCATGCTACAATACACCGTGTAAACTCCTGACAGGCAGGTTATCAGTAGGTCCTTATGGAGTTAACATTTTAAGGAAAATTCTTCTTGAAAAGTCGGATAAATATGTATTGTAAATTAAGATTTCATTTATTCAAATATGTTGGTGTTTTATTGGACATCAAAAAGCTACTATATTATTTCTTAATATGATTATGTTCAATAAATTTACCTGCAGTACAAAGCAGGTGGGTATGAATTCTAATTGAAGGTGATTAACAAAACATACTTATGTATCACATAACTGACTACCAACCCTCCAGAACTGGTGCCCCAAATCCACACGGCAATAGTTGAGAAATGATGTTTTACGTTCCAGTCAAGAGTGTTTTACTTTTATCGAGAGGACAGCTTTAGGATGGTGGTGGAAACCGGAGTGTCCGGAGAAAAACACATACCCTCGGGCGAGCGAACCGACAAACTTTCTCACACAAGGATCTGTCCAAGTGAGATACTAGCCTAGGCGGTGAGAAGCATTGTAATCTGTAGACGAGCTTTTAATTAAGACTACTCTGAAACCAAGATTATAAGGGGGAATGGGGTGGATAATGGTGTTTTACACATAAGTCAAGTTTTTTGGTCTTTGACTTAGGAAAAATGAAGAGCGCGGAGTTAACCATCATCCAACGGTAAACAAATGAGGCGCTGTGATCAAAGCATCGATGCCCTTATCCACTCGGCCATCGACACACTCTGTTATTGGAGTATTTAATACTTATATTAAAAGCATTGCATACATTTATTTGAAGTGTACAAGGATTAAATATATTTTAGCTGAAAAGTACATATAGATATTCCTTGAACGATTGAAGGATGACTTTTGTTTTTAGTTGAATGATTTGTCAAATTTTATTTTACTAATAATATTATTTATTTATAGATTTAAAAAAAATTAAAAAATAGTTTTATTTCTTATTTTCTCCTTTTGCTTAAGTTTGAGAGAGAGAGAGAGAGAGAGAGAGAGAGAGAGAGAGAGAGAGAGAGAGAGAGAGAGAGAAATAAAATGCTGGTAGTTTTACTAATGAATTATGTAAAAACTAATTTAAAAAATCATATTTCCATGACATCAATGGCAAAAACATTTTATTTTTCGATGCATCTTTTGTGGTGATAGTATCAATGTATTTGCCGGCGACAATATGTGCCGATATGTGATGTACATATTGTCGCACATTTCGGAGACAAAATAAAAGCCTCAACTCGGTACATATTGTCGCCGGCGTCAATATGTACCGATGGACGACAAAATGTACAGTCAGTTCCTGTACATATTGTCGCCGGTGACAATATGTACAGGGGCGACAATATGTACCGTCCAAGTCCTCAAAATAATTCAAAATTTCTTTAACACGGGAAACAATACTAAGTTTTATATAACATAAACACGTGGAGATATTTTTCAAAAGTAGGCTTTATTTATTACAACGGCTCTTAATTTAATTTGTTACTTCTTGTTAAATGACGTAAATTAAATTAATTTAAATATTCAATGCTCCTTCTGACTAAATACATTCTGACATTTTTTTCGTTAATTCTAATTGACTTATTGATACCTATTTTTTTTTTTTTTTTTTTTTTTTTTTTTTTTTTTTTTTTTTTTTTTTTTTGTTGTTGTTGTTGTTGTTGTTGTCTTGAAATAAATATATTTTCTTATTTACGGTATTACAGTTGTTTCCAGATTTTGGACTTTACATTCGCTTAAATAAAATAACTACCTTAAGAAAAATTCGGTCAATATATTCTAGGTATTAAACCTAGTCTTTTTAACATTTTTTCTCATTTAAAATTTACGGTATCTGTTTTTAAAACAACTAAGAAAAATTGTTTCGCTATTTTGTTCGACATTTATTGATATACAAGTCAGGTAATGAACAACCTATTTGTTGTACGATCCGCCTAGTCTAGACGCGTTGGCATGTCTGATGCTGTAAGGCTATTTTCTTTGTTCAGTAATCAATTCCGAAATTTCACCTAAATCCTACTAACCTGTGCACTTGCATAAATTTCACCTAAATCCTACTAACCTGTGCACTTGCATAAACCAGGTTAGTATTTAGTTATCAATCTGCGCCCGTGTTATGTAACGGTTGATAAACTCAATATCAACTTGGAGCGAATTTGCTTGACTGAAACCGGTTTAGGTTTTTGGTTTCGGTTTAAAACCGGTTTCTCAATAAGTTTGAAAACTAGCTTCGGTTTGCTTACTTTAAAACAAATAAACAGTTTGAAAAATAGATTTATCAAGATGGCGTTTTGCAGTGATGGTATTGTAACAAAAACAATAATTAGAAATGTTAGACAATGATGAAGATGGTGACAATGTTCTTTTACTGCAACAATTCAAAAACAACACAGCGATATCTATTGCCGCATTAATGTAAAAAAGGAGAGAAAAAATCCCTCGTATTCTAAATTATGTCGAAGATGTAGTGCAGTATTATAATAAGGGGGATTTTAGAATATGGTTTAGAATGAATAAAACTACATTCAGATTACTATTTAATGAACTTTCTGGGTGTAGAGGTAAAACAAGGATATCTTTCGAGAAACAAGTATTGATTTCCATAAAATAGGTCTCAACTCAAATGACTATTCAGGCCATTGTAGATACATTTGGAGTATGTGAAACCACGGTCTTCGTGGCAGTAAAACGTTTATCTGGCATCATCTGCGAAAAAATGATGCCAAATTACATAAAATGCCCATACAACTACTGCACTGAAGTATTATATTTTTCAGTGTCGCCATCTTCGCACCTCGATGCGGTTTGGTCGGTTTTATGAACCGGTTTAGGTTTTTGACCGAACAAATGGGTCATCAAGTCAAGGTCAAAAGGAATATACAAACTTTCAACATTGCACTTTTTCATCTGTTTCTGCTCCTTAACGTTTGTATCAAAAGATTTTTTTGATTGATTTAATGAGGTTTTACGTCCCGGTCAAGAATATTTCACTCATATCGAGACGTCGCCAGCTATAACTTAAGTGCCAGAAACTTTTACCTTTTCAGTGCACTTAGGGCAATGTGCAGGGAGGGTTCTTTGAAGTGTCATGCGTGCCATGGTGACATTGGACATCAGTTTTTAGGTCTTCTACGAAGGACCCAATGGCTTTTATTTCTAAATGCCGACTGCTTGACGAAAGAATGTGTCAATAGAAATATCGAAAGAAGTGAAATTTACAAGATATATACAGAATGGAAAAAGATATTCCAGATACATGCAAGATACATGGAAAGAATAAATGTTGCGTACAAAATCGGAGTCATCAAGGTCAAGGTCACGGGATCATACAACCTTGAAAATTGCACTTTCATCTATTTCTGCTCCTAAAACTTCTGTATAAAAGAGGTACTTAAGTGATACTAACAAGAGTAATACAGTATATAAACAGATTGGGTTGCGTCCATCAAGGTCAAGATCAAAGAATCTTATTATCAAAGCTTTTAAATGCATTTTAATCTATTTCCGCTCCTTAACTTTTATATCAAAGTAATATTTACAATATATAGAAAGTATCAAAAGAGGAAGTGCTGCAAATGAAAATGGAGTCATCAAGTTCTAGGTTATAGGATCATAAAAACTTCCGAAATTGCACAAGGGTTAAGTTGTTTTTTTTTTTTTTTTTTTTTTTTTTTGTATTTGATTTTATTATCTTTTTTCTCATTGATAAAAATCAAACAGTCCTTTTAAATGTTATCACATTATAAAAACACGTAAGAAGTTTTTAGTAGAAGAGATCTTTGATGATGAGGGTAGTATGTGGGACATTATATCACATGTTGATTCACTTTGCTATTGGTAAACACCCAACGCTGAACCATTACTTTTTTTTGTTTTTTTTAATTGTGCCTTTAAGTGACACATAGAACAGACTACGAGTCACTACCAACCTACTGAAATGTGAGTACTTCTCAAATTCTGCACACTGCTTTTGTTGTTCAAAAGTTTGATAAAAAGGTAAGAAATAACTCTTAAATATATTGTGGTAAAAGAATAGGATATTGTGCATGAATTTAAGAAACAAGTAAGGGATATCAAACTTTTTGCACGTCTACAAGAATCGCATTAGGTGAATGTCGCTCATGGGTATTACCTGTACAAATGACCCAGTCTTTAACTACATGTTACTTTAGTAAATAAATGCATCAAAATAAACAAAATAAGCAGGTGCAATGTCCAAATTTACTTATTAGTTTGAAATTTCCAAAATTATCCCCGCAATTAATTTTTCGGAATTTATATGTGCGCCTTTCTATTTCATCAGTCATTTGTGATCTTTTTGAGACAGAGAGGTCGAAAGGTGATTTATGGACAATTGGTGTTTTAGTTTTAGGAATACTAAGACAACATTTAATAACAACATTTTTATTTCAAAATGAATACCTCAGCCACTCGGGGAGTGGAACATGAGGGCATAATACAGTTATGCAATAGCGATCTGGTAAGACACAATACATCTATATACAAGATAATATCTATAATACACAATATTATATCTATATTACATTATTCTATATCTAAAACACCAATATAATGAATTCAATTTACTTAAACTGTTCTTGCATAAAACATAAAAAAGTGGTCACATTAGACAAACATTTCTTGTCAGCAATATTAAATAATATTAAATAATTCATACATTGTATATTGATATTATTATCAACATTATTATTATAATAATACATGACATATAAAGCAACTGAATTACTTAAACTGTTTTTGCAGAAAAGATATAAAAGTGGTCACATTAGACAAAACTTTTTTTGTTAACAGTATTAAATAATCCATACAAAACTCTTGAATCGGTTTTTAACAACATTTTCTTGTAAGTTTTAGAAGTACTATAAAGTAATGTTTTAAGCCAACATCAGAACTTTATTGATTATATCTAGCCTATTTGTTTTCGAATGCTTTGCAAAATTGTAGTGTTCAAAGATATAAAAGAACTGATACAACAAAATGAGAAATTTTGTTACATTCATTTATAATCGAACGAACAGTTGAATGAAATCAAATGAAAAAAAAATCATATATATATATATATATATATATATATATACGTTAACGACTTAATGGTTCCTAAAACTTGAAAACATGAGAAAACCCCGATACAGTATTTTTTAAAATTTCAGACGATCATTCTAGAATAGTACTTACAGACGCTTGTGGTTCTGACTACATAAACGCTAGTTTCATAGATGTAAGTACTAATAAATCAATTTAATGATACAAAAAATCATAGTTTACCTTAAGCTTATTATAAAAGAAAATGTGCAAATTCTAAATAAAACTATTTGCTGTGATTTTTATTTTTTACTATGTAATAATACTGTATTGATACTGAAAACTGTAACATTCAGTAATATATTTTTTATATACGAATCTGCTCAGTATACTTATAAGTCTAAAATGTATTTTAATTGGTTGCCCCGAGTAGAAATAAAAAATCTGATTTTTCATTTGATGTTTAACCATACATTTATAACAAAACGATATTATAACAACAACTAAAAAGATAGGAAAGAGGGAAAGGAAACAGGACGCATGTTATCGAGAAATGTAAGACTTATTATATGTGTTTGCCAAGGAAAAATAAAGAGAAGGAACAAGAGAGATATAAAATTCTTCCTTAGGTGATCGCATGTTTTTGTAGTATTTGTTTACAAAACTTTTAAATGTTGTGTTTTCTAACCAGTTTCTCTATAGAGTCTAAGAAGTAATATGCAGATTGCAACAATATTAAGTGACCCCTAGAAAAATGTTCATGCAAAATGTATATTAATAAGTCTTGGTTTTCAAACCTTTAGCAGCTAGAGGTACCGTGAGCTGTTACCAACGCTTTAGTCCATCTTTGTATTATTTAAACAAATATATCAAAAGCGTACCTTATAAATTAAAAACTAAATATTAGGTCTAATGTTTGGATAAAGACATTTTCTCCCCTGAATGACAAAAATAATAAATTTTACTAATAAAAAAGCGTAGTTTTAATTGAATTTGCTATTTTTTTGCAGGGTGTCACCGATGGAAAGTCTTACATTGCAACGCAAATATAAACAAATCAGTTAATTTTTAAAATATTTTTGGATATTTTTTATTTTTCTTAGTTTTCATTTTTTTCAAATCTCAGGGATTCAAAAAGAAAAGAAAAAGATCATGCTTTCTGTCATATAAGTCATTAATAAGCAGAAATGTCATGATTGAAATTAGTTTGGCAACATGTTTAGCGTTTCAAGAGCAAAATGGCAGTAAAAGAAGAGAAATTAATAAATAAATTTATCAATTAGCAAGCTGCATACAAAATATTCGATTTTGTTTAAATTTCATTCTAATTAATTGTATCCATATAAAGTGATTTTCTATGTATATTGTCTTATACTGAAATAAATATTTTTTGTTTTATATAGGGCCAAAAAGAACACAGTAAGAGATTTCTGGAGGATGATATGGCAGGTCAAGTCAGGAAAAATTGTAATGCTGACTAATTTGGTTGAAAACATTAAGGTAATGTAGTAAGATCTGTCATAGATAGATGTTTAATAAATAATATCTGTCATAGATACATGTTTAATAAATAATATCTGTCAAAGACACATGTTTAATAAATAATATCTGTCATAGATACATGTTTAATAAATAATATCTGTCAAAGATACATGTTTAATAAATAATATCTGTCATAGATACATGTTTAATAAATAATATCTGTCATAGATACATATTTAATAAATAATATCTGTCATAGATACATATTTAATTAATAATATCTGTCAAAGATACATGTTTAATAAATAATATCTGTCATAGATACATGATTAATAAATAATATCTGTCATAGATACATGTTTAATAAATAATATCTGTCATAGATACATGTTTAATAAATAATATCTGTCATAGATACATGTTTAATAAATAATATCTGTCATAGATACATGATTAATAAATAATATCTGTCATAGATACATGTTTAATAAATAATATCTGTCATAGATTCATGTTTAATAAATAATATCTGTCATAGATACATGTTTAATAAACAATATCTGTCATAGATACATGTTAAATAAATAATATCTGTCATAGATACATGTTTTATAAATAATATCTGTCATAGATACATGATTAATAAATAATATCTGTCATAGATACATGTTTAATAAATAATATCTGTCATAGATTCATTTTCAATAAATAATATCTGTCATAGATACATGTTTTATAAATAATATCTGTCATAGATACATGTTTAATAAATAATAGCTGTCATATATACATGTTTAATAAATAATAGCTGTCATAGATTCATGTTAAATAAATGTCTGATATGTTTTTATAAAACACGAACTGCCTCTTATGATTTTTAGAGCGTATAAACACATTTTTATAAAATTAAAAAACGGGAATAATCGAAAATATTAAATAATTACGACCCTATAACTTCTAGTTAATGATTTGTTTTGTAGTAAAAATGTGATCAATACTGGCCAGATTTGTCACAGTCGATAAAGGCAGGGCATTTATCGATTAGATTAACTAGTGAAAAGGAATTCGCATTTTATATTAACCGCACCTTTGAAGTCATGGACAAACAGGCAAGTTCATTTATTTATAAATATTTAAACTTTAGTTTTCTTAAGTTATAGATTTAATTTCTTTTATTAAACAAAATGGCTCTAATAATAATATTTTTTCTTCTTCTTGTTGGAAATTGGACGAATATGTTAAAGCGTCGAGCGTCTGGAAATCTACTTTGAGTTAGAAACTGATTTAAGGAAGTCGAAGACATCGGTTTCATCTAGATTGTTTTCCCCGATCCGATTTTTTCTTTCAAATTTTAAATATATTTTGATACTAAAATGTTTTGATTTTGGAATAAAAATAAATTTTGACACAAATCACTATAATAAATCATAAATAGACCTCACATCGTTATCATAAATTTATACGATCGACTCAAAATGGATCGATTATAAATAACAAAGTTATTTTATAAATATTTATAAGAATTTCAATTTCTAAATACAATAAATAAAATATACATAGGATGAAAGTATAAATAAAACATACCAGTCCTTGTCCATATCACAATTCCAAAAAACAAAGTATAAACTTTGCAAACTGGCAAAATATGTTATACACGTGAACTTCCATCAAGGAGGTGAGGCCGGGTGCTCTGGAAGGGTAAGCACATATGTTATAATGTTGAAAGTTCAACTTATATAATATAAGCATTTTAAATTTATATTCAATTGTTTGAAATTGGTGAGTGAGCGTCCAACTTTTTTGACTAACAATCTGTTGTTGTTTTTCATGTAAGACCACCGAATGCCGCACGGTTGAACAGTTACATTTTACGTCTTGGCTTGATCACGGTGTCCCTAATCAAACAGAGCTGGTGATTTTTCATAGAAGATTTCTCTTAAAAGACAACGTTTAACCTGGACCTACAATTGTTCATTGCAGGTTCGTGAGTTTCAAGTTAATGAGTAAAATACGTTAGAAATAGCACCTTAATTAATGTCAGCAGGCAACAAGAGGATTTGTTTGATACATGTTTATTTTTCAATTTTATATTTGAATTTGGTAAGATGCCATCAATGTTATATTTCACTTTCAGAACTAACAATAAAGTTTTAATAAAAAAACAATTTACTCGCCATTTATGACGTCCCAATTATTTTTTAATTCTATTATATATTCGGCACTTTAATAAGAGCTGTATATTTTTTTAGCGCTGGTATTGGTGGAACTGGTACATTTATTGCGTTAAATGCGCTTTATCTACATGGCCTGACCACTGGAAAAGTAGATGTGTCCAATTATGTAATGTCTATGAGGAATAACAGGATGAATATGATACAAACAAAAGTAAGAGTGATTTTACTTGTGGTAGACACAAACACATTGAAGTGTTTTTGATTTTTTATCGAATGTTTTCGTTGGTTATATATGAAAACGTGACGGGTGTAGCTAGCTAGACAGGAGGTGCTTACCCTTCCGGAGCAACCGGCCTCACTTATTTGATGAAAGGTCACGTGTAAAATTAAATTTGCCAGTTTTCAAAGTTTTTACTTTGTTTTTAAGGATTGTGATTTTGACATGCACTAGCATGTTTGTGTTTTATTATATAATGTTTTTGTTTGAAATCAGTATCTCAAAGAACAAACGTATTTATCAGCTACGAATTTATGTCTTTACTCTTAAACTCCATATAAGTTTGTCGACTATAATGTTCCTTAAAACTGATACGTTGGTTAATTCCTGCATGAGGTTACATTCGGAATATTGAAGATACCTTTCAAAAATAATAAAAATATTTATTATAATTATACTATTTTTTAAAATTAATTTAGGAACAGTATGTTCTTCTTCATGATGCATTGGTAGAACAATTTAAATTTGATAAAACTGCTATATCTACACATTTTTTCATCAATTTCTGCAATAGAGAAAAGATTATGTCTTTGGGAAAAAGAAAAACAAAGGACGAATTAAAGGTAAAAATCCAGTAGATATCCTGTATTATTTCATGGAGTATCAGAGTAGTAACTTTCTAACATGTTGGTAAACATATTGCATATAAAAACCTAAATAAATTGCAGATAAACTTATAAGTAATTTTGTATACAGAACAGTTCATTGTTATTTTGTTATTTATAATAAGAATTGAATAATGACATAAAAAGACGATTAACATGTCAGTAAAGACGTTTTTCATTACAATGTTAAACGGTAGAAAATATATTTTTACTAATAGGGGTAAACTGCTATTCAATTTTTTTTATAATAAGTTAATTTGGTTCTGGTTGTAGGACTTTTATTCATTACATTGTCTTGTTTTATGGAATATAATCGCATGTAGCTGTTTTGAATGAACAAAGTTAAAAAAAATATTGACCTACAACATCAAATCCCCACTTGAAACATATTATGAGCTTTTTGATTAACATTATTGAATAGGGTTAGTTTAATATTCATAACAAAACAATACAATGCATCTGTTTATAAAAACTTGTACACTAACGCATTAGTTCAATTTTACACAAAAGGAATAATGAATATTCGCACGCATTATATTACTTTTTTGTACACCTCCTGTCAAAAATTTTATCCGATTTACTTTGTATAAGAAAACCAATAAATTGACACCAATTTTCCTTTTAAACTTTTAAAATCTCAGAATTTATTTTTATATGCTTCATTTAACAAAACATGAATATTAATAATTTAAAACACATTTGTTTTTAATTTGTTTACAATTTTTCATTAAATGCAAGAATGTTATTTTTGTGTTTATTGTTGGATAAACAGTAAATTGCCATAAATCTTCCATGACTTTATGTTTATATGCTTCAATGTGAAAAACCTAAGTATTTTCAAGAAGAATTTCAAAATGGACATAAGAAAGAAACCAAAACAAAAGTAGGAAGGAGAATATCCTTCCAGGTGAAAGCTTTTCATTAGAGTCATTATTGTTTAATACATTTATAGTCATGTGTTTAAATTGTATAAATTATCAAATTGAATCGTTTTCTTACCCTAATAATACGAGTTAAAGATTCTCTATATTTTAAAACTTGTAATTAAAACCCAATGATGAATTCTGAAATTTCCAGATATGTATCTACAGTAATGTCGTCTTCGAAGTTACTTCTTGCATATCTTTAATAATATCTCTGTAAAAATTCAAAAACAGATATCTAATGATGATTATTTGTTAACCAAAATAATCCATTTATCTTTGTTTCGTTATCAGTAGGAGAAATACAGGATTTATCTGATGTCCGTCGATTCTTCACATACAAATTACATCAATGCCGTCATGTTGCAGGTAAGTTTTAATTTATATGTTTATAGGTCTAAAATATTTTTTACAGGAAAAATTGATGAGGCTTTGTTATGTACAATATTAAACCTATTAAAGACAACAATTCGAAACAATAATACATTTTTATTTCCTTACAGATAATTTAAGTTGAATTTGATTTTTCACCGTCATTTTCACGATAATAGAGAATGTTACTTTTTTCTGATAAAAATAACAACAATATCATAAATAATTTAAACACATGTTTTTTAAATTTATCTACTCATTTCATTTTTTCCTTTTTAGTCGGTTGCAAAACGTTTTGGGTATATTGCAACTCATTACCCATTACGAAGCACAGTTTGTGATTTTTGGTGTATGATTTTTGATCAAGAATCTGAAGTTTTAGTAGCTTTGAATGGTCAAGGCATAGGCGTAAGTATGTTTCTAATTATATCATTAGTAATGATATATAATTGATATACTATTGTGATTCATTCAAATGTATTCTATTTATAGTTTTTGTATTATGGTAAATATACAGGTATTCGGAGTGTTTTATTTCCCAGTTTTTTTTTTCAATTTCGTCATGAACTAGAGAGTACACTACTATAATTCATATTTGTTTGATGTTTATGTTTTACTGTAAATTTGGTATGGTAGAGCCTGTTCCTTCTACGGGGACTTTCTACAACGAACAAGCTACTTACAAAAAAAATTTTGACTGATGGATATAAAATTGCAGGCCATAAATAATTAAGGTCCTTAAAAATCTAATGGCCGTAATTTATAATATTCTTAAGTATGAAGTCACTGTATCTAAATTGATAATGGGTACATTTGACTCCACATAATTCCATGTTTCTTTTATTCTTAAACTTGATTTTTCACGCGGCGATTGTTGCTAGCGAGACAGGAAATGCCTACCCTTTCCGTAGTAGCCGGCTTCACTTTCTTGATAGAATTTCACTTGAATAACTAAATTGGCCAGTTTGCAAAGTTTTTTTTCTTTTTTGGAGGGATTGTGATTTGAACATAGATTGGTATGTTTGTTTTTATTTTTTATTTATTTATTTATATTTTTTATTTAATACATGTATCATTATTATTATTATCATTATTATTATTATTATTATTATTATTATTATTATTATTATTATTATCTACGTACGGTTTCTTATAAGATCCGCTAAGTATTGAATCGAATTTTAACTTTGTTTATATACTATTTGATTGATTTGTGGTGTTTTTAACTATTGTAGGGAACACCTTGGAATCCATCTGCGAATGACGTTTTAAACTGTGGGAGATTTGTAATAAAGCAAACATCGCAACCAACTTTATTCAACGATGTGCAAGACAATCTTAAAATTGACGAAAATGGTAATTATATACTTATAAACAAATATAATTTAACTTCAACAAATACATTGCAGTCGAATCTAAGTCATCCATTCATTTTTTGGTGGATACAAAAACAAATCTCATCAATCCTTTTTATCTATAGATAAGGTGTTTATATATATATATATATATATATATATATATATATATATATATATATATATATATATATATATATATATATAAAATAAAATTGTATCTAAAAAATGCAATCTAGTCAATACAAGGCATTAACAAAAAAGGGAAGGGATTTAAGATCCAAACCAATTCATTGTTTGGAGCCCTAAACACTCTTAAAAGAAGACAATATCCGGACACCAGTTTGTCAATTTCAAAAAATCCTATATTTGAGGATTATTTTAATGTTTAGGTAACAAACAAAATTATAGCAAACGTTTATTTTATACAAACATACTTGCTAATTGTAGTTATCTCTCTTTGCACCTTTCAGACAAAAAGGCTGTCAAAATGAGTATTATTTTAAAAGACAACGAAACAAGGAAAATTATTTCAAAATGAAATACCTTACCCATGTTAATTGTTATACGTAATTGATGCTACGATATCTTAAGAAGGACAATAGCCTTATACTTAAAATTGTCTAATGGAAATAGCAATTTTTATTTACTTTATTATTTTATCCAATTAATGTTAATATCGTTGTTGCTGTTTTGATAATAATAATTTTGAAAAGCAAATAGTATCCAGTGGTATCGATCAAAAATTTAGGGTTCATTACTTTCTTTTTATTTTGTCATTTAAGACGTACCTTCCGTAAAAACGATGGTAAAATCGTTAAGGCTGCATTAAGTTTTCCAAGGAAAAAAATTAAAACGGTGCTGATCTATATAATGATGTTCCTAATCAACAATAGTTACATTTGGTTCAACGAGAAAAGCTCGAATAAATACAGAAACAATAAATTTCCGAGATGTAACATGTGGGATCTAATATTAGAACATGGCTACGTAATAAAAAAAACGGGTCATTTAAACACAATTTACAAAACGTTGAAATACGATGAATGACGGACAATGGATACAATTTATCAGGTTTCACTTTTGATTTACTGGAGTTTCCATACATCCGTGTGCATGCTCCCGACTCATAATTCAATCATCAATAAACGTTTGCCGACCGGTTAGAGGATTACGTTTGTTTACAGCTAAAAGGAATGAAATTTTAAAAAATGAATCTTATGTATCGTGATTAGTAGTTATCTATTTATAAAAAATATTTTTAGAAAATCAAAAAAAAAAAAAAAAAAAAAAAAAAAAAAAAAAAAAAAAAAAAAAAAAATTCAGAAAATTGAAAAACTTTATGCAGCTTTAAAGTAAATATAAATGAAAAGATTCAGAACCGCAGATTGAACAAGAAAAGTCACCTTATGACATTAAACGTTAAGCTTTGTGTAATTTTTTTAAATTAATTATAGGAAGCAAACGAAGAACGAGATGTAAAGTTGTTCGAGTTAATGTGCTGGCATTCAAATACCACAGTACCGACGTGTAAATCGAACTTTTTATATCTTTAAAAACTAGTCGAACAGTTAAAAAGTGATGGACCAATAACCGTGGTTTGTCAGTAAGTTTGTATCTCTCATTATTATAGTGCATTTTTTGAAATATAGTTAGTCATTTCTTATCTAACAAATAATATCTTTTCCCAAAAAACTCGGTGCTAGTTGTTGTCTTAAGGTTTTGTGTGACTGATGTTACTCCTTTCAATTTTTTGTTTTGTACACGGTGTTACATAATCACTAGCCTATGTTTTTCGAAATTACTAGTTCGTACTGGTAAATGAAAAGAAAAATGTTTCTTTAATCTATAAAAATCAGTTGTTGTGCACCCTTTAAACGTCTCGATATCATTTAAAAACATTGTCTTATTTTTGTGTATAAACATAAGGGATTATTTGGTATGGTACAGGGTGTCCCAAAACATGTGTTACACTTTTAATCATCTATAACTTTGTCAAATCAAAAACAATTAGAAATGTATCTTGCCAACTTCTAGTATATAAGTATAAAGTTTTTGGATTTCGGGAAAATCTGTAAAACATTCAGGTAGTTATGACGTCATAATGACGTCATCACATTTTCAAGATGGAATCTTCAAGTTATCAGCTTCAAGTTATCATACTTTAGTATGAGTATAAATCTGCTGCTTTAGTCATCAGAACCATGAGAAAACGACATTCAGGAATGAAAGTGCTCAACAGAATGCTAATTTACAGACTTCTGAGGAAGTTTAAAGTTAAAGGCACGGTAAATAACAGAAGGCACAATTGTGGCATTGGCAGACCAAAGAGTGACCGTACCAAAGAAAAAATTGATGCCATTGACAGAGTTATTACTGAAACTCAACAAAAATCAGTTAGACGGGTATTGCATGAACTAAATATCACTGCTAACAAATCTAGTGTTCATAGAATGCTCAAATTTGATTTAAAACTGGTTCCTTACAAGATAAGTGTGATGCAGCATTTAAAAGAGACGGACATTAGAAGTCGTTAAGACTTTGGCCTTTGGATTTTAAGTCCGACGAATTTAACAAATTCCATATGGTTTTCCGATGAAGCCCACTTCCATCTTACAAATGTTGTCAATTAACAAAATTTTAGATTCTGGGGTTCTGAGAAACCTTATTTTTATGTGGAAAAACCTCTCAACTTTGAGAAAGTTACTGTATGGGCTGCGTTAAGTTCAAGCGGAATAATTGGCCTTTTTTTCTTCAAAGACTCCGAAGTTTATGCAGTGACCGTAAATTCTGAACGATATTTAAGGTTAATGAAGTCTAAATTTCTGTCAGCCCTTATACAGAAAGTTGTAAATTTGGATAATGTGTGGTATCAACAGGACGGTGCCCACACACTGCAGGTTGTGTTCATTCAGTGGCTTGAGAAAACGTTTGGTGATCAAAAAATTTCTTATCGTACCGCAAATGTTTGGCAACCGCACTCCCCCCCCCGAACTGAACCCCTTTAATTTTCTTTTTGTGGGATTACCTGAAAGACAAAGTGTACTATCCTTCCACACAAACAACACAGGACCTAAAAACAGCAATTACACGAGATTATTAGATCGATCCCTGTTGATACATGTAAAGCTGTGATCAAAAACTTTAGAAATCGTGTTCAAACAATGTTGAAGGCAAAAGGACGTCATTTGAAACATTTATTGTAAAATGACATACATTTTTTGTATTTTCCTCCAAAGAAAGTTTTTCGTGATTAATAAGAAAACTGTGACAAATGTATGCTTGACAAAAAATTTAAAACCTTTTTGTTATATTTTGTAAATTTCATAAATATAACTGAAGGTATTAAAATTTTACAACAGTTTAAAAGTGTAAAACATGTTTTGGGACACCCTGTATCTACAACAATCTATCATCAAATGTCTTTAACTGAATGACAGAAAACAAGAAGAATTCTACTTAGAAGAAACAAACTCTGTCATTTAAACCATGTCTTGTATGTGGTTTTATTTGTCTTGTATAGAGATGGAGCAAGCTGTTGTGGAGTTTTCTGTGCACTAAGTAACATTCTCCAATCACAGATATGGTACGAGGAAGTGAATATAATTACCACAATTTCACAGCTTCAAAGAAGACGAACCGAGTTCATCAACAGTTATGTATGTCATGTTTAATGCAAATATATATTATTTTAAAGTTCCATATTTAATTAAATCAGAAGACATTTTTCATTCACACGTTTGTTTTAACACTTTATGATCAATCAAATTCAAACTGTTTTCTTGAATTTTTAACGTAATTATATGGCAAATAAAACACAAACAATTCGAAATAACTATGCAAAGATTGCAGAATAGTTTTAGAATCCGAAAATCATGCATTTTTAATGAAGTTATCTCTTTTTTTGCAGGAACAATACCAGTTATGCCATGAAATAGTTGAAGAGAGCTTGGAATCAGCGAGTATATATTACAATGTTTAAATATGACCTTCGAGGAACACATGAACGAAAATTAATTAGCAGATACTTATTTTAGATTTCATGTGTACTTTAACATTATAGTTTTAAAATCTTATAATTTTATTGCATAATGAAAAGATTTAATCCGTTGTAGTTAAATTTGAAACATATTTTAATGTATTTCATATAATATTTTACTTTAACAAATCTTCATGACTTTAAAATGTATAGGTTTTTCATTATGCACATTTTGTTTACATATTTACTTACTTTTAACTGTGAAACAGGTACTTACTTCATGGATTTTCAAAAAATGGACACCTATCGAATATAAAAGTTCAACATCTGATATACGCCTAAAACAAATACTTACATCCTGTGATAATGATATAATATCTAAGTATGCCGACTTTTTCAAGGGAAATAGATATATTACAAAAAGGGGAATAAAGGCCATCATATACAGTGAATGAAAAACTTTCATATTTTAGTTTTCAATTCGTTTTAATTAACGCATACGTTTGTTAGATTAAATGCATTTATAAATTTTTCATTTAAAAATCTTAAATTTTAGCTTCATAATTCTTTAATTATTTTTGTTATTTTCTTAGTTAAATTATGTATATACATTTACTTAGGCATTGAAAAAGCAAGATATGGAAACGGTCATGTAACAGTTGTAGCTATCTCAAACATGCTGTATTACATTATTATAGTATATTATTGTATGTTTTGATTAGTTAGCAGTTTTACAATCATAAGAACCTGTACCAATTTTTTTTTTCAGATTAATGCTTTTTATCAAATTTTTTTATAATTTAATTTTGAATTCCCATCTTGTGCAACAAGCAAGGTGTGTGTGTGTGTGTGCGTGTGTGTATGTGTGTGTGTGTGTGTGTGTGAGAGAGAGAGAGAGAGAGAGAGAGAGAGAGAGAGAGAGAGAGAGAGAGATTTTATGAATATTTCAAAACATATTTAATGATGGAAATTTTTTAACATATAAATCTAAATTTAAGTTGTTTATATTGAATGTTTGTAGAATTTGTTTTGTTATTTGGATAGTTGTTATGCTTTTTAACATCGTACTCTCAGCGATTAAGGAGGTGGTTAGTCGATAATCCATGCCAAAAAATTCCAAGCTCCAGACAAAAAAGAAGCATCACAGTTTTTAACATACAGTTGTATTATGTAAAACCGGTCTTGGGCAAGACCTTCGACCACTTTACCTTTGAAGAATCGATTAAGTCAAAAAAGTTTTAAGAAAAACAAATAATTGCAAGAAAATACTTTTCATTGCCAACGGGAAATCGTTAATATAAAAGGGGGAAATAATTTTTTTATTACGCGCACTTTGCTAAGCAACACTAAAATTCATAGACATACAGTGCATCAGTTTCCATTATACTGCGGTCAAATGAGATAAATGAAGTCCTTATCAAGTGTGTTCTTTTTCAATGACCAAATTGTATTGATGTTTATCAAATTATCAAAGGCATGTCTCAAGCATAGGGTTTAGCTTAATTTTTCGTTATAAGTTTTTGTTTAATATCTATATTTGATGTTACATTTTATTTCTTTGCTTTAAAATAAAACTTATTGTGTTTAAGCAATAGATTTTATTATTATTATTATTATTATTTTTTTTTTTAGACAATTTATGTATAGAAGAGCACCTATGAGCGGGGCATTATACGCTCCTCAATGTCTATAATGTAAGCAAGAATAATTAGAGGAGGTAAAATGCTATTGGAAATGTCAATTGGTGATGGTCAAAATAATATTTTTGAATTATTAAACATACAATTATAACAAGAGCTGTCAGAAGACCAGCAAAAAATCTGCCTGAACAAAATATTGGACTAATTGCACCCATAAGTAAATTGAACAAAAGATACGAGAAACTTGATGCAAAGAAGTACAATTCTGTGAAAAGTTATAACGCGACCTAGAAACCCGTGTAACGTTAAATATTATTGCTTCTTGTGGAATCATAACAAATTGGAAAGGAAATAAATGAAAAATAAAAACAAAAGTTCTTTCATTTTCTACAATATGTTCTCATTTGCCACTCAAATGACCATAACTCCTGAGAAATATCACGCAGCATCTTTGTTTTACGATGTATACATCTTTCATGATCTCCGAGACACATCCCTTATTCCGAACTAATCAATGAAAAACTGTGGCACTAGTCGCGCCCACGAGAAAATTAAAGACAACATACCAGAAATTTGATACTAAGGACCGTAGCTCTATTTCAGCAAAAAACGAAAACGCGACTCAAAACCCCGTTTTATATATTAAATATTTTTAGGTGTTGTAAATCCATACCAAATATGAAAATGAATTCATTATGACCTTATTTGACATCAGAATTCAACTTGTGACCTCGACCTTCAATACCAAGACCTAAATTTTTTCAAGGGACACAGTTCTGTCCCATTATAAATTTTTGATATAAGTTACATCTTGATTTTCTCTTCAAGCCAAACGATACGGACCGGACAAGAAAATGTGAGCGTTCGGGCGAAAAGAAGGTAAGATGGACTGACAGAAGACAAACGGCAAGACGAACAAGGCAACACCATCATAGGTCAATTTATATTTGCGTATAAAAATACCGACTGTAGATTATAACATTAATACATTTAGAAGTTATTAAGGAATTGTTTATTGAAAATTCTTGTTTCTTGACTACCATTAAGAATGAGAGTGAATTCTTATATTTACAATAGTATTCAAAAATTAAACCAAATTGAAATTTACAATTTCGATAAAACATATATTTACAAATATTTACAATTACATTATTCTTGTTTCAATAAAATATTTGACGTCGACTATACTTTGTAACTTCATAAAGACAATGCTCCACGTGCGAAAAGTGACGTCACAGACTTACCCGCAGATTGCGGGAAAACGTTTTCTAAATTGGCGTAAAGAAATTTTCAATTGCATCCATTTATCCATTTTTTTTGATAAATTCATCTTTTAATAATTGTTTATTCAATTTTTACTTGAATGGGTCGTCTCCTGTCATTCAAAAAGAACATTTGACGTCTGACCCCGTCCACATGTAACTAACATTTGACATCTGATCCCGCCCACTGATCAATCTAGATATGAATTATTTATTAAATTTAATAAAATAACAACAAACCTGAATTACATTTTTTCTGAGAAGGTGCACAAGCAGTGCATTTCCAAACCGTTTTCAAAATTACATGAAAAATGTGAGTCGGATATAAAATTATTTTTAATAAATATTGTAAATATAAGAAATAAAGTAATTTATTAGGCTTCGCCTTTTATGCAATTTGAGACAGCCCATTATACTTTACAAGTTCATAAAGACAATGGAAAATTACTTTATTTCTTAAATTATTTTAAATTGTGTGTGCTTTATTAAAAACAAATACTTGTAACAGTCAAATAGAAAACAATCTAAAAACTTAGCCGATTCCTAAACCATTCAAGATAGATAAAAGTACATGACATTTTTAGAATTAACAATACTAAAAGCAACATCGTAGCCAAATTACGGCGCACCCCTATGAATATTGAAAAAGTAATAACTAAAAATTATTTTGTTAGATACTATACTACAAAGTTGTGTAAAAATTAAGCGTTATACATTGTGTTTATTAAAGAATTTAAAATATGTCTACTAAAAAATTGCAACTCTGTCCTGAAACATTGTAACAATATTGAAAGTTTCACCGACAAACCCTTTTTATAATCTTAAAAATGTTTTGAATTCTTTTTCTTCTTCGAATATGTACTTTAAATAGTTTCAATTAACTTGAAATGGAGTTGTATTTATTAACTTGTATCTCTTAAACTAAACTGGCGACTAGTGAAGTCTTCAATTTTTTAAGTTACGCAATAGTAGCAAAAATCCTACCAAATAGCACGGAAGTCTTACTTTGCAGACAATACCTAAAAAGTAGAAATAAATATATAATACAAATACCAGTTAAATTTTGATGTGCCAGATGTGCACATTTGGGAAATTCATTCCACATCAGTAACACTAAGACCGAAAAGTTTGATACATAAAAATATAGGCCAAACAGTTGAAAGTATTGAATCTAAAGATTCAAAACTATATAAATCCAAATCCAGCTAAGAAATGCTTTGCATAAGGTAACAAACCTTAGTTTTAAATAAATTTCAAATTTAAGACGACTGAAATTTTTAATAAATTGTACATTTTCTGACAGCACAAAGTACTGCCTACTGAGTTATGGATACCCACGGGGAGTTTTACTCCACCAGCAGCGGTACCCGCTCAAAACATATAACTAACGCCCGATTGTAGAATGTTAATACATCCAGTTTCAAATTCCCTGTAGCCTCATAAGTTGTTAATCGGAACTAATATAAATAAAAAAAAGGTTTTACAACTAAATTTTGAAAAATATTTATATAATTTTATACATTTAAATCCAATCAGGAACAAACGACCGATGTTATCCGATAAAACTTCCTGAAACTTGCTAAAAGGAAAATCAAAAATAGATGTTTTGAGCAATCATAATAACGTGCAAAATGTGTAGGGGCTAAGATATGTTTTTTAAAAATATGTTTTCAAATCTCAACACCAGAACTTTTGAATTTAACGTAAATATAATTTAACATAACATGGTTTCATGAGGTTGTTGTTTTTTCACATTGTGAATGGACCAATTTTGTCAAATGCTGGTTGGAATTAACTTATAAAATTAGGCAACGATTGTTGCTTTGATTTGAAAGAACTTAGTTTACGAATACTCAATACCCTTTAAATCTGCCCGATTTGATAGCACTAGAAAGAATAGGAACCGCTTCAATTTAAACTAAACAAACGATAGAAGATCAAAACACAGAAATGTACGGTGAATAATCAGTGCGAAATGATTGATAAGAGGTCAGATGGAACGGATACCAGACACACACACACAGATATATATATATATATATATATATATATATATATATATATATATATATATATATATATATATATATATATATATATATATGAAAATGGTCAGTTTTTGGAAAGTGGAGGAAACAGAAGTAACTTGAGAAAACCACTTTAAGACCTTACCATAAATGGCTAGATGTACTTTATAACAGGACCTGCACAAGTGCGTTGGGAATCTTGGCAGTAAAAGAATATAACACAAAACCAACCCCCTCCTTTTAAAATATTTAAGGATCCTAAAAGATCCTTAAATATGTCCTTAAAGATCCTTAAAGGTGCCTCCTGAAAGCCATTCCATCTTTAAGGATCTTTAATAAACCTTAAAGGACCCTTTAAGAACACCTTTAAGGATCTTTAAGGAGGCTTTAAGGATCCTTAATGGAACTGAAATTTTAAGGATCTTTAAGGATCCTTAAAGATGTTTCATAAAAACTCAATTTTTTTCAATTATTAATGGAACGATGGCTATTACATTTATTCATTTAAAAAGTATGATTGTTTTTAGTATATTTTGAATTTTTATAGTTTATACGACATAGGAGACATAGATAACGCCTGTCTGAATTCTAGTTTCTACATTAAGTTTGTGTAGAGGAGCCGTAATTGAGATTAAATGTGTTTTTCAATTTTGCTTTTTGCTTTGCAAACAAGATTAAAATGCAGTTAATCAAACCTTAGATGGAAAGAGACATGGTGAACCGTGAGTGCGCTCTGGACCACTCGGCCACCGAGGCCCTGAATCACAATAGAGAATACATTAATGGGAGAAAGTATAGCTTTTCGTGTGTATAATGGTTCCTTCACCATCCCAGAACTAGTAGAATCTTGAATATACACGATCACTCTCCTCCACTCTTTATTGTATAGCCACAATATTGGAATATTCATATTGTTTCTCTGGATGTAAGTTTGCTGGGGAAAAAATCTTAAGCCTGTATTTCGTATTACAAAAAATAGCATTCATATTTCAATATTACTAGCATGAAAGTACATTGATTACAGAATAAAATCTTTCTTTGTTTTTTAGGTATTAAAGAAACACAATCTAGACAGAAATGATATGATAGATAGAAAAGAATTAAAGGCAGCATTACAAGATGTATGTATTGTATATATTTCATAGTAATTAATGAAATAAAGGTACGCTCTTAGATGAATAATGTAACGATTTGATTATTACACGCGCATAATTTCTCACATCTACTAGGACGGCATTGACATGGTATTAAAAGAGTGGAATTGAGTGGAGTAATAGAGTTTTACGCCCTAGTCAAGATTCTTTCACTTATTTCGAGGCGGTCAGTTCTGGGATGGTGGAGGAAACCGGAGTGCCCGGAGAAAAACAACGGACCTTCGGCAAGCGAACTGACAAACTTTCTCACACTAGGAGCTGTCCCGAGTGGGATCCGTAAGCGGGTATTAAAAGAGAAAATAATTTCTTATTTCAATGAGACTTTAGTTTGAATGTTATTGGAAACTATGATCAGATCTCCCGTGCAATAAATTTACTTACTTTGCGTTTAACTAGAGCAGTCCTCCAAAAGACACCCCTGTTCCCAGCATCACCTACAATTACAATTTGACTTCGTTTGCATTATCTTTGACCTAAACACTTTAATTTTGGTATTATCTCGTGCTGGTATAAATTTCGTCCAAGTTTGATCAAAATGGATCCAAAGATGCGAAACTTCCGGAGTAGACACGGTATTGGGAGGGTAGGACATCTTCATAGACATACAGTTGTACAGATGAATGGTCGTACAGACAGAGTTATTCCTCAATATCCACTAAATATTGATTAAAGATAAAATAACGAAACGTGTACATGATAAAAGGGTCTACAATAACAATTACTTATATTATTGCAAGTTGTACAAATGAGGCATAAGCTGATGTTTGACCTAAATCTTAATAAAAAAACTGAATTGAAATAAGACAACGAGGATAAACATTTAACTTTTAGATGATAAGTTGAGTAATGATGTCAAACGCCTAGTAATTGTTCTGTCACTTATGTCAGGAGATACGTTCTGTGATGGTAGAGGAAACCAGAATACTCGGAGAAGTGAACCGACAACCTTTTTCAAACTAGGAACTGTCTTTGTAAGGGGAACTGTGATTCAAAAGCGCGCACTTTAGACCTTTCGGTTATCCAGGCCCCTTAGTAGAGCATGGAATAAGTCCAGTGTATAGATACACCAAACGTTTCCGTTCAAGAACTTGACTTGCCATCGATTGCTGCTATCCTTTCCTGAACGTTTTAAGATTTAATCGTTCTGAAGAAGGTTAATTGCAATTGTAACCTTATTCCGTTTGTATATTAACAATTTGTAGGATGAATTTTCGGAAAAATATAGATACCTGTTATTTGGAGATGTCACAGATGAAGAAGCATTTAATGTACTAGATATTGGCGGCAATGGAAAGGTAAGAAGAGTAAAATAAAATTAAAAATACCATGATTACCATCCATTACAGCTTATGCTTATGATCAAGAGTTTAATACTGAATTATTTAAAAATTTACAAATTTTTTCGTATTAAATTCCGGTGTCTGTGTGGACAAAATATAGAAAGTGCAAGTATGATTAAGACATTAATGTTATTTCATAACATTAACCAAATATTCTTAAGTTAATGGGAAATTTGTAATTGAAAATATCTATTTTGCTAAAACTAACGCATCCTCACATTAACACTTCCATTATAGAACCTGCAAAACAAGAAAAAATGGATGTGATATCAATATCTACGTGAACCCTTGACATTCACTTTCCCATTGTTAATTGTAAAGATGTCTATTTACATAAAAGTATTTAATTAATCTGATTTGAATTTTATTTGATAAAAGCATTAAATGATTTTTATTTTATTAAGATACTATATCATGAACTTATGAATTTTGTGGAAAATAGCGGGGTCAAAATTCGACAACGATTTCTTGGAAATCATCGGAAAGATATCAATGGTCTTTTTTCATTCCTTGACAACTTACAGACAACAGTATTAACCAATGTCAAACGTGTATTTGTAGGGGTAAGTTAACTTTTTCCTTAAGCCTTCTTTTATTCAGATACATTTTTAGTAATGTTGAGTTTTAAAAAAAGAATTCTATGACTTTACCGTTCATTTGTTCGGTAAAAATTAGAGACTTTGTATTTAAAGTTAGTTTAATCTTCATTTTAACATCTGTTTCATTTTGTTTACGTTGTTAAATTATTGACAATATTATATTGTTAAATAATTAAATAAGATGAAAGTAAAACAAGTTTGGTGGACCAAAACCACTGCTAAATGTGCAATTTCCAATAAATTTCTTTTTTGGTTTGATAAATTATTCTTAAATCAAACAATAAAAAACTCTATTTTAGCGAGTCAATTCTGCAGTTCCGAAGCAGACATATTTAAACAGCCTGATAATGACGCCATGAAATAACAAAACTTGGACACTGAGTATTGCCAGGTATGCTCTTTTGGCGATAAAAATATTACTTTTCATTAAATGCATAAGATGTCTATGCACAGCCTCTCTCTCTCTCTCTCTCTCTCTGTATATATATATATATATATATATATATCTATATATATATATATATATATATATATATATATATATATATATATATATATGTTTGATTTAAGGAAGATGATTTGAGGAGAACTGTTGGAATCAATACCTGACATGTAGGTACATCAGACTTCCAGCTAGAAAAAGCTGACAGAGAGTTTGTTGTTCATGTATAACAATCTTCTGATATTTATATTTCTTGGATCTTGTGGTCTTTATATACAGGTTTGACCGTAAGTGTGACAAAATATATAATACTTTAATGATTTTTTTTAATTAATGTAGCCTTGTAATGTTGATATATCAAGAATAGAAAGTAAACTATTGACTTTCAATTTGGATGTTTTTAGTTTTAAATGTGCGTTTATATATGTATAGTTGTATCTGCATATGTTTTAACTTCTTTATTAAAGCAACTCTATGTTCTTTGTGAATCATTTGTATAACATTTTTGTTTAACATTGGATATTTCCAACCATACAATCATGCAATTGACAAACAGTTATCACAACCAAAATAAAAACAGGAAACAATACAAGGAAGTGATGAAACAGTCCTTTTTTTAATTAATGTGTAAATTTCAACTGATTTTGAATCTGAATTTTAAAAAGTATTATTCCAAATGAGTCAATGGATCGGAGATTAATCATCATCAGTGGTCTAAATATGTGTTTTGCGTTTATTCCAATCCTTTAGTGTGTGTGTGTGTGTGTGTGTGTGTGTGTGTGTGTGTGTGTGTGTGATGCTTGCCATTACTAGGTACATGCTGTGCAGCTTTAACTATCAAGAAATGTTTATTTTTACAGCAAGGCAGGAACTCCACTTACGCCTTCTTACAGTACTGTGTGGCTGAGAATGAAGATAGAGCTATACTCAAATGAGGAACTAAATAAAGATTAATACCTTGTTACCAAGACAACCACCAATCATTGCTAAATTAGAAATAAGATAGCAAGTTTATAATATGTTACAAGGACATTCCACAACAAATCCAAGGTTTCTTGATAATCAAAATAATAACAATAATCAATCAAAAATATTTATTTTTATGAAAGTTTTTTTTATCGGAATAATCTCACAAATCGTAGCTTGGCAGGAAAACAGACCTTTACCCCTTTAACATATACACTATGCTTTTTGTACGATATGTATAATAATAATAAAATAATATTGCCAAAATTTAGTACATGAAGTTCAATATTCCCAGATGGTATGTTGATGCAATACGGTTTGGTATTCTGATAAATCATGTTGCATAATTTCTCTTTTTTTAATATTTGTACATAGATTCGCTATATAGATGCTCTATCAAGTTCTGTTTATATCAGTACACGTGATTTCATTGAGCATTATCATAGGAATCTCTCTGTCAAAAAAATCAAACTTCCATTATGATGGTTCCAAACGTTATGATATCTATAAATTTGTTTCATTATTTTTCCGTTAGATGTAAAGATTTCTCATTATAACATACATTTATTTGTTTCCATTTATTAGTTTACATTTACTTTCAGTCTTACGCTCAATAAGATCTGACTTGCTATTTTTTGTATGTTTTATTAATTCATAAAAAGTGTTTGCGTAATTATATTGAACCGGTTTTCTAAAGAAAATTTTTGCTGACCTTATGTTAACAGATTATATTTTTTTGGTTTGATATCAAGTTTCTTCTCTGAGACAACATGGTCCTTTGAACCCCACTTTGGCATTGAAAACAGGAAGTTTGTAAAAACTAAAACATTGTACCCAAAATGCCCTTTCATGATCCAAGAAAGTCGCCGTTACTATAAATAGCAAAATCATAAAAGTACTTTTTGTTGATTGCCAACTCTAATCAGTCTTGTTTAAATTTGAAAGATAAAAAGACGATAGAGGTTGAGTGGAGTTGAGTAATGGTGTTTAAAATCCCAGTCAAGAATATTTCACTTATATGGAGACGTTGCCAGCTATAGGCAAAAGTGCAGTGCGTTGCCCAGATGGCATTATACAGCAGGGTTTCTTATCGTGCCACGCCTGCCGTGACATGGGACCTCGTTTATTTTAAGTTCCCATCCGCCCATCCGAAAGAACCAGGACTTTCATTTCTTTATGCCGACTGCTTGGCGAAAAAACAGTCACATTCCACTTTCAAGTCTTGGGCAAACCCGGTCGGGGTTCGAACCCACGACCTTCCACTTACGGAGCGAGCAAAAGACGATAGAGGGACATTAAACGTAAGAAGAGAGTCAAAGAAAGAGTAAGAAGAGGTCAAATTAAAATGGTCGTCATTACTTTAGTAACATAGTCTTTGAAGATTTAGTTATCTACCATTTTGTTTTACATGTAGTTTAAATTTTAGAAATTGGTTTAAGTCCATTAACTACTGATAAGAATCTCTATATATGAAATCTTTTTATATTAACATTATTCCTTGCATATATAAATTAATTACAAGTTGAGTGATATAGGTCTCAATACGGCCTCTTGTTTTAATTTTAACTTCAGAATCAAAATAAAATGTCTTATTTACTTTAAGCAGTTGAGGTTTTGTTTTCTTTCTATGTAGTAAACCATTTCAGTAACTTTCATGTCCTACTTTTGAAATTTTATGAAATATTGCATTAAAAATACCACACGACAATTGACATACTAGTAACTGTCAAAATGTCAAAAATCAGAAGGTTTTAGAAAATATGGAATAAGCTGTAAAAGGAAATACGGAAGAGATGTTTGGTGAAGCAAACCGGTTTTACCAAGAACACAGAAATAAGGCAACTGTAAATATTTCAAGGATACTGTGTTTCAAAATATTCTAGTATGTTTATATTTTTCGTTTGATTGATTGATAACTAGATTTATCGATTAATTGTATGTGATTTAACGTCCCAGTCAAGATTATATCATTTGTACATGTATCTTAGCAGCTTATGACAAGAGAATTTACAAAATTTCAATGTGTCTTCGTCTGTCAAAACCGATTGCTTTATTATTGTTGCCTTCTACTTCTTTTACTTGCAAAACATTTTACTAATAGCTAATATATTGTTTATACAAAAGAAACGATTTTCACCTTCTTTCTTTCTACCGATGTTATATATTAAGCTATTAGCGACTTAATACAAGTGATATGATCTTAAACTGCCTTTTCTTGTTACCATAATCTTCTATTCAGTCATTATATTCTATTTTCTTTTTTTTTTACATCAAACATTATATTCACAAAACGCACTAGGTACCATTTACCCCCATGACCCCCGGCCGGATCATACATAGGACTTTAAAATTTAAGAGATTGCTTTCTTGCCTGGGTCTAAGCATTCGGTTGACTGAAGATCAGGGTAATGTTAATAATGTACTCAGGGAGTGGTGCGCATGTCTTCAGCGTACTGGCTCTGTGAGCTAGGATGTTTAAGTCGTCATAATTAAGAATTATAATATATACATACAAGAACATAACCAAAAATTTAAACAAGCTTTTAAAACCTATAAACTTTGGAAATAAGTTTTTCCACATATTGTATGTTAAATATGGTTATTTGCAATTGTTTACCTCGATAACGGTAGGTCGTGAATTTGAGTACAAACCGAGTCATGCATAAGACTTTAAAACATGTGTATTGCTTCCTCATTTTGTACTCGGCATTAGGAGTATAGAGTATCAAATGGTTCACCCGGTGCTGTGATAATAGACGGGGGCATTGGTATGCTTACCCGCGGCATACTGACTTGGTTAGTGAGCACCATACCATAAAGTCGCCCCGAGTGTGCTCTAGTACAGAACAGAACATAACATCCACTTACACATCTCGCGCATACACGATCTTGTTCAAAGATTAATCTATAGAAAATAATAATCTCGTCCTAGTCGGAAATACTCAGTAGCTGACGTTAAACAACACTATTACAGCAACAACAACCGCTTTTTAAGAACGATTGACTCTTGATCGTAATACGTTACCCTACGTTCATTGTTCTGTTCATTTATTCAAAGTTGACCAAAATTACTTTCTCGCCAGGTAAGTAGAAACACTCAATGTACAATGTTGATATCATAGAAAATAGGGTCTTCAAAGTAATTCAAAATTCTTATAAAACTCTAGAAACAAAACTAAGTTTTATATAACATTAACACGCGAAGATATTTTTCAAAAGTAGACCTTATTTAGTTACAACGGCTCTTAATTTAATTTGTTACTTATATAACAATGTTACTTATATAACAAAAATAGGTGAAATAAACGTGTCGATTTATGAAGTAACGAAATAATTCTCGTTAAAATGACTTAAATTAACTTAATTTAAATATTCAATGCTCCATCTGACTAAATACGATATTTTTTTCGTAAATTCTAAATGACTTTTTGATACCTTTTTTTTGTTGTGTTGTTGTTGTCTTGAAATAATTATAATTATATTATGTATTACATTTGTTTAAACCATTTTTCTATGCTTAAAAATTGATGAAATAATTTTCCAGAATTTGCACTTTACACTCGCTTTCAAATTAAATATCTACCTCAAGAAAACTTCAATCAATGTATTCCGTATTAAACCTAGTCTTTTTAACATTTTTCTCATTTAAAATTTACGGTCTCTGTTTTAAAACAAATAAGAATATTGTGTCGCTGTTTTATTCGACATTTATTGATATACAAGTCAGGTAATGCACAACCTTTTTGTTGTACGATCCACCTAGTCTAGACGCGTTTGATATGTCTGATGCTGTAAGCTATTTTCTTTGTTCAGTAATCAATTCCGAAAGTTCACAATTTATTTAAGGGTTATTTTTTACCTTTTCATCAAACTTTTTTGAACAACAACAGCAGTGAGCAGAATTTGAGAAGTACTCACAATTCAGTAGGTTGGTAGTGATTCGGAGTCTGTTCTATGCGTTACCTAAAGGCACAATTAATGTAATCCAATTAAATATTTAATTTTTAAGACGCGCAACAATTTTGATATGGCATTGTTTCCACTTCTACCAGTTAACGACCACCTTCAACATGCTGAAGTTTATGTCGTTGTGGTGCACACGCACTGGATAAAAAAAATACATGTAATAAAAAAATTTTTCAAGATTTTTAACTATAGGATAAAATAACGAATTTATTTATGTTGTGGTGGCACGATAGCATTGGAGGGTGGATTTAAATCCACAGTCCACATGGCATGTCATTAATGTAGAACAAAAAAAAGGCTTGGGCCCAATACAGAGCCCTGTGGTACTCCAGATTCACCTGGGACATAATTAGATTTTTCACCCTCTACAACTAAGGCCTGTTTTCTGTTAATAAGAAAATTTTAATCCATGTGTGTATGTTACCACGGATGCCAATAATAATTTAGTGTGTAATTAATATGTGACTTACTTTGTCAAAGGCTTTGGAAAAATCCATTACTAACACATCTGTTTGAATTCCTTTCTCCGAGTTTTGTGAAACATCATTGATAAATTCAATGAGTTGGGTTTCACAAGATCTTGATCTGCGAAAACCATGCTGGCGAGGGTAAAGTATGTTATGTGCATCAGCATTTGTCATGATTTGTTTGACAACAATATGCTCTAAGAGTTTACAACATATACATGTAAGAGAGATTGGCCTATAGTTTTAAGGAATATGTTTTTACCTTTTTGTATATAGGTGAGACATGTGCTGTTTTTCAGTCATCAGGTACCATTCCTGTCTGGATAGACTCTTGGAAACTAAGGGTCAATATAGGTGAAATTTCCGTAGCAAGTTGTTTTAAGACAAATGGTTTTATATCATCTGGACCAGCTGCTTTACCTGGCTTTAAATTTAATAGAAGTTTTAAAATGCCATTTTCTGTTATGTTAAGTGGCTGGATATCAGGAAATGGGCTGTCTGAAGTGTTCACAAAGTGTTTGTTAAATTCCTCTATACAGATATCAGTGCGACTTGAAAACACAGACTGGAATTGTGCGTTAAATACAGTAGCTTTAGCAACAGGGTCTGATGCGAGCGCGAGCCTTGGTGTCTAAGACTGGATACGCCATTAAAGTCAGTTTTTTGTGTTTAATGTATGTCCAAATTTTTAGATATTACTATATTCAGTTTGGGTTTGTTCTGGAGTTAGGATGTCTTCAATATATTTCCAGTAACACTGTCTTAGTTCTTTTTGGACTTGATGTTTAACATGTTTATAGGCTGCTTGTTCTTTTTATTTCCAGATTTTTTAGCTCTTTTATAGAGTCTCTCTTTTTTTTATTAACTTTTTGACATTTGATGTTACCCATGGTGTCCTATCTCTAATTTTACAGGTTTTGTGTGGAATATGTTCTTTTATAATTTGATGGATTTTGGTTTTAAACATCACCCACATTTGGTTGACGTCATAGTTATTTTTTAGAGCAAGTTCATTATTATAAAAGTCTTTTAGTATTTGTTTTATTGTGTCCCATTTAGCTTTTTTATCAATTGGTATGACCCTATGTTGTGTTATTTTTTGTGGCATAATTTCTAGTTCAAGTTGGACAATTTCATGATCTGATATGCCAGTAATTGTGTCTAATCTTGTCACCTGATTTGGTCTGTTAGTGATGATAAGGTCAAGAGTGTTTTCACCACGAGTTGGACATTCTACTAACTGTGTGAGACCAGTATCATCAAGGATGTCAGCAAAATCATAATGTATGGTTACGTAGTTGGTTTTTGGCTTTAGGATTTTGTTTTTCCAATCCCAACCAGGGAGATTAAAGTCTCCACTTATAAGTATATACGAATTTTTTATCTGCGTGGCAGTTCTGACTGATTCTTCAAACGATTTAAGACTAAGTTCATCAGATGTTTTGGGGTTATAAAAGCTACAGAGGTATAATGTTTTAGACCCCTCAATGTTTACTTTAGCCCAAATAATTTCAGCATTACTGAATAGTGCCAGTACAGGGACTTCGTCACTGATTATGTCCCGTTTTATGGCAATAAGGACTCCTCCACCTTCAGTGGCTGATTGCCTGCTTTTCTATAAGGTTTGTAATTTTCTGGGAATATTTCATTATCTCGTATGTTGGAGTTTAACCAAGTCTCAGTACCAAAAACGATGTCTACAATCAATAAGGTTATTTAACAAATGTTGTTTATATTTGATAGATTGAAAGTTAACATTAAGTACCCTAAGAGAACGATTAAGTAGTGATTTTCCAACCCGCTTTTTGATTGGTGTAGAGCAATGAGTTGGATTTATATACTTATCAATTACTGGGCTATTTAAGTTAATTTCATGTGTATTTAGATTTACATCTTCAAGAGTATTGTATGGGTTAATATGAGACAATTTTGAAAGATCTGATATAGTCGTTGTATAATTTGGACTGTTGCATATGATACAGTGCCAACTAATATTACTATCATTTAAATTTTTATATGTCTTACTATGCACATCTTGGCAACCAATATGAAACCAGTTTTCACAGGTTTCACACACAACAGCTTTGTGTTCCCATGTTACTACCTCGTCACATGTGCCACATAGATATTTAGTGGTCTGGTTACCTGGTGGTCCTGGATTGAAGCTGATATCGTTAGAATTACATATCATTAAAAGGGCCAGATATAGTAATGTTTTAGATGGTTTAGCTTTGGCTTTTACCAATTGATGGAATGTAAGTTGGGTAAGAATGGTGCTATTTACAATGATGGTATGGTCATAATTAGTAACAGGTACAACACAGATGGTAGAGGCCCATGCTTGCGTACAATAATGATTCCATGTTATAATCCTGGCAATAATTAATGGTTGGTATGGATAGCTATAGTGAGGGTCTTCACTTGTTTTACCACTTAATAAAGCCTTTATAACATTACATTTAGAAGGATCTCTTTGTCTGAGTGTTATAGTACTAAAGATAACTGTAACAGTAATAAAATATGTCAATCTGCACATGATGATTGTGTTCCAAGTCGACTTACCCGGTATGTGCAGGGCCAGACCTGTGCAGACAACAAACAAGAAGAATGTTAACACAGATGAATGGTTATAATCTTCGTCCTCAGTGCGACCCTGATGCACGGTATGATACACTAACAAATGGAGCAGTGTTAGTTATGATGACACATAGGCCTAAACAAGGCAGGTGAGAAAAAATGATTTTGGATGAAGTTTTGTTTACACCGGAAGTCACTTCGGAACATTGAGATATGGCGGGAACCTTGTGCATGTGCAGCAAATATTACGTAAAATTGAAAAGAAAAAAATATACCCAAAAATGAGTTATTTACGGCTTGGATACTGCTTGATATTACCACGTTCACATTAAAACTATAAAATACCACTGACAATTGGTTTAGATATATCTATTTGCCAAACTCGGTAGCCGAATTCACAGATACGTGTGTACACTTCTCAAGCGCATGCGCACCAACTTGTTTACTGTAAACAATGCGATGTTTCTTGCATAAACCCGTATGGCGATATTATGTACAGAATTTTGATATTACGAAATCACGGCGTCACAGAGGTGACACGAAAAATATTTTATACCGCGTGCTTACTCGAAAACTCAACATGACAATTACATGTAGATGTGCAGAATTTTAAATAATTCTATTGGTAAAAAAGTAAAATTTTCACAAGACAGCGTGAATGTCTCAATCAGGTCCATAGTAGGTTCTCACCCCCCCCCCCCTCAAAAAAAAAAAAAAAAAAAAAAAAAAAAAAAAAAAAAAAAAAAAAAGAAAAAGAAAATGTTAGCCTGACTTTGTAAAACTTCATTTTTGTCGGGTTCATTTATCATTTGGTAAGAGAAAAACCGTTTCATTTGAGACTATGTAAGGTATACAAGTAAAACCCACAAATATTCAATCCTATTTTTTTAAATTCTAAATTGTTTCTACTCAACCAAAATATCATCGTCGAGTGAGATTTTTTATCTGATTTTTTACTCCAAGCATTTTTTACAACGCCACGACAAAAATATGATGAATTAAACCACAAAACATTTGAAGTTTTGAATACAGCCTTCGTATTGAAATGATCAATAATAAAGTCTATAATGATAATGGCTTTACATTAAATAATCCCGAGTCATTTTTTTCAAAATTTTGAAACACATTCATTAACTTTTAAAAATGGAGATCTATAGATACATACTACATTGTATATCTTATACTAGTATTTGTTTGTGTGTAATACGAATTTGATACTTTTACATGATTTAACTGAGAAATTCTTCATGATGTTAATTTACAATTATGTGACCTTGACCTTGACGACCTTATACATATGATCTAGACATTTGACCTCAACTGCATTACTAAAATGAGTTACGCAAAGCAAGGGGATACGTTTTTAGTTGTGAATTCCAAACACAACAGTTTCATAGAAACCTAAACCCTGCTTTTTTTGTGTTTCAAAGTAGAAAGTTGGATTCTTTCCATGTATCTTGCATATATCTTGAATATCTTTTCCATTCTGTATATATCTTGTAAATTTCACTTCTTTCGATATTTCTATTAATACATTCTTTCGCCAAGCAGTCGGCATTTAGAAATAAAAGCCATGGAGTCCTTCGTAGAAGACCTAAAAACTGATGTCCAATGGCACGCATGACACTTCAAAGACCCTCCCTGCACATTGCCCTAAGTGCACTGAAAAGGTAAAAGTTTCTGGCACTTAAGTTATAGCTGGCGACGTCTCGATATGAGTGAAATATTCTTGACCGGGACGTAAAACCTCATTAAATCAATAAGAAAAATCTTTTGATACAAAAGTTAAGGAGCAGGTGAAAAAGTTCAATTTTAAAAGTTTGTATATACCTTGACTTGATGATGTCATGACTCAATTTAGTAGGCGACACATCTTTACATCTTACTTCTTTTGTTTAAACCAAGTTGGTATTGAGTTTATCAACCGTTACATAACACGGGCACAGGTTGATAACTATATACTTACTTGGTTTATGCATGTGCACACGTTAGTATTTGGTTATCATAATAATTTATTTTATTTTATCTACCTGGGAGCATAATAATTTGTTTCAGTGCAACAAGTTTGACATTGCCGTTTGATTTTCATAAGCTTATATCCAAAAATAAGAGTTAAAGTTTTTTTAAAATTTAATTTAATTTTAATTTTAATTGAATTTATTTTATTGTTTTACTTGATTTAACTACGATTATAACGAAATAAAAAAAATCAAACGGTCAAGTTGTACACTAAAACAAGTATTAAACAAAATAAAATAAATCAAATACTTCTTAAAAATCTTTACTTCATAAAAATGTATTTATTTCAATACTTTTATTAAAAAAAAATAATAAAAAATTAGCGATTGCATAAGTAACTCTGGCATATGATAATAATGGTAGACATACCCATTGGGGTTTGTAAGCTCCTATTTCCGAGAGGCCTCCAAGATGCATATCTGATGCATCTACCACATCTGTGAGAGTGTCTAATATGGATTTTTTCTTCGTTTGGAACTTCCAAAAATGTGTATGAGTGATAAATATGTCATCATTTTTTCTATCAAGCATAGAAATCTTCCCATGCCTTCCATCTTACCACTGTGTCAGTAGCACACAAAAACAGCTTCCGTTCTAGCAACAGCCAATCAAAATACCGATTCTTTTAGTGAAAAAAATATTTAAAATAAGTTTTCTCTACCGAGATTTGAACTCGTGATGTTAGAATTGAAGACCAACGCCTTTACCCACACGGCTATCCGGACTTGTTTTTTCGGATATATATATTTTTGTAACTATGGTGTAACTCAGATAGGACATGGTGTGCATGATTATACTAAACCTGATCACGTGCAACGTGTGAAACTTCGGCGCTATCGCGCCTCGATATACACAACGTTACACGTGCCCGGGTTAGTATAACCATGCACACCTCCACTCACTTGATATCTGTTACCTGTTATGTATATATCTTGTAACTATCACGTGCGTACGGACGGACGTTGGTAACACTATTTATCATATGTTTACTAATGATATCACTATTTTTGTATATGTGATAACTCTCAAATTTACACAAGTTGATATCAGCCCGAGTGACATCACACCCCTAGAAAAGTGATATCACACCCCTCATAAAATTTCGATAATGGCTGATTTTTTGTGTCGCTTCAGCTTGATACTAACTGTTTCTAAAGGGTTAACACGGTGAACATGTGTGCAGTACAGTCACGTGTCACTTGTATTTAAATTAATTTTAAACAGAGTTTCGGAATTTGTAAACATACAAACACATCGGAGAGGTACAACTAGTCTACACTGATTGCGCGCGACGCACTGAAAAATAACTGAATTTGGCTTCAAGCTGAGTCCAGTATGTCAAGACAATAATGAGACATCAGTTCGAAGCGGAACTGTTCATCCGTACAAAAATATCAATCAATAACACATTGTCATCACTATCATCAATAAATAAACTTACAGAAGCCAAAAATTATATGGTTCCAGCAGGTAGCCAATATGTTCCCGTACTTGTGCGGGGACGTTTACCTGTCATCAGTGTAACCTATGCAAAATATGATGCACCTGCCTGTTCAAAAACTCACTTCGTCATCACGATCATCATTTATGACTACAGATCTTGACTAATTTTAATAACTTTCACTTTTTATTGAAGAAAACAAATGATACTGTTCACGTCGTGTTGGACGAATATGGCGACTGACTAAATATTTGACTCACTGTCTGATTCACATCTGCCGTAGTACTAGTTTTTCAAGGTTTTAGAAGAGATATCAAACAATTTTGTAGCATGTCACATACCGTTATGATGTATGCATTTTGTCGTAATTAACTGACACTAAACTAAATGCCATCTTAGCTGGAGTATAAAATTCTGAGCTTTTTAAAATCCTTACGGGGATTTAGTATGGTAAAACACACAAACACTCTCATTCCGGAATGATAACGGGTGTGATATCAAAATTGCCATATAATAATCTCTAAATACCCCGCCCTTATTCATGGCGGGGGCATAAAAATAAAATAGTTTTCCCGTTCAATAATCAGGAGATGATCAGGCTTTTATTTAAAACAAAAAAAGCAAGTTCAAGGTTCTAGGAATTTGCCTTCTAAAAGTCCGTTACCCAGGCGTGATTGTATTCTCTTTCACCAACGATTCGTGTACAGGCTAGATTCGTAATAGGTAACATTTGTTCGGGTTTCAGTTATATAACGTGTTCATAGTTACTCATAAATTCAGTGTTTGCTTTAGTTCCTATTGAACAGCAATTATGTAACACCTGCGTTAGATTTTCACCAATGAAAACTGTCGTCACAAAGACATTTGACTAATGTGCCTGTCGTGCTATGTATAGATTCAAATTAAAGGATTTAACGATCAAATTGACAGCAAGTGCCTTTCACCTTTGCGGTGCCACCCTGACAGAAGCGTCATAAGTTCAAGCGCCCTATGGCAGAGTTCTCAAGTGTCACTGCGACATAAAACATAGGATATAGCTACAGCTGTATTATTTTTGAAGAATTTTTTCTTAAAAAATAATGTTTAACAAAAGCGCAAATTTAATGTTTAATTTTAAGTTATTTACATTGAAATCGTTTTAGAGGTGCTCCAAACATAAGAAGGAAATATCACAAGGACAAGAATCGCCAAGAAGACAGAAAAGCGAGTCTTTACCAAACAGGTGATGCAACAAAAACGTTGAACTTTATTTTTAAAGAAACGTCAGTTCTATTAAATAATTAATGGTTAAAAATCTAAGTTAGGTATGGTCATTTGACTTCAAAAGCCAGTAGCCGCTTCTTGATATATTCCATATTTAGGCCTACCGGGTGATAACTTATTTCGGTACAGACGATATTTTATTATTCTTTTAGTTGCTATTTAAAGATTAGCAGATGAATCCACACAGAATTCGCTTTGTAAGGGAAACGTTTTTACAAAAACTTACTAATGTTTCACTTCGCGGGTGACAGTGAATAAGTAATGAAATAGGCTATGTAATAAGTTTGTTATGTACATCATACTTTGCTATAGGAGTTATTCCCCTTTGATCATTTATCATATTAGGCCAGAGTGATGGTGTTCTACACTCCAGTCTAGATTCTTCGCATTATATCGTCGTCAGTCTTAGATAGTGGAGAAAACTAGATTATCCATAGAAAACAAGTGACCTTTGTAAGCAAACTGATAAAATTTCTCGGACATGAAGGCCCTAAGCTGTTATAGATATTCATTGCATTGATGAGAAATAAATTTTAGGACTCCATGATTTAAATATTTAATTATACATGTAACTAGTCGAGGAAAAAAATAAATTGGACACGTTTTGGTCGCGAGAACAAAATTAGACTTCAAATCTGCAAATTATTATTATGCAGTGACGCTTAAGTCTACTTCAACAACAAGCTCTAGGGCTGTGTCACAAGTTTTTCAAAACATGCAGCCATTTTTTCGTGATATTTTAAATAAAATATGTTAATAAAAGTATTGAATTTTTTAAAAAAAAGAAGATCCTAATGAGAGTTAGATCAACAAAAAAAAATACATCACAGATTTAAAAACCAAATCTGTAAACATCTTTGAATGAAAACCTAAAGAGTAAATGATTTCGAGTGCAATGAAAGAAAAAAATAAGAAAAATTAATTAAAAAAAAAAAAAAAAAAAAAAAGGGGTGGAGGTAGAGAGAAAAAAAAGTTTTCTTTTGATTCATTTCTTTGTTTCAATTTGTAATTTTTTTTTTAAAGGTTTTTATAATTCAAAATGGCATCCAGTCATCCCACCACAGATTTCGTGAATCAAGTTGAAGAGTATCTAAGATTTGCTGATGTTCTCATTCAAGAATGTAAAAAATTAGATGCTATCACAGGAATGAAAAAACTGGAAAAGAAATGTTTATCGGAAGTCAAATTTCTTAATTTGGTAAGTGTTATTTTTGGCATTTCTATTTCCTGGCAAAATAGTTAAGATAAGGTTTTAAATTTCTGGTGCCGTTGTGATGAGTGTCAAAATTTATGTTTCCATTTAAATTCAGTTTTTAAATTTAACATACCTTTCCAACAAGATCGAGGCATGTGAAAAAAGGCTTGAGATTCAAAGTCATGGGTTCGACCAGACAAATATCATCAAGCTGCATTGATTATATGAATGAGTACCATGCAAATAATAGAGGTTCACTGGTAAATACAACAGGCTGTCATGGCACCAAGGGGAAGTTTTAAATTCTTTGTTTGTAAAAATCATTAAAATTGTGATTGGAACCAGCCTGATGAGCCAATAGGCTTGGAACACTGTCTGACTTTTAACAAAGTTCTACTAGTGTTTGTGACAAATAATTACGAGAAATTCTTGCTTCAGTTTTCCATATTATGTATACTAGTCTAAAAACCATAAATAGTTTTATTGCAGTCCTGTGTTGTCAAATTGTTTGGCTGGACACAAGTCTGGTCAAATGGTCTGGTTGGACATGAGTTTGGTGGGAATAGTCAATGGATAAACACACTTTTTTGGTCCAAATATTCTGACTGGAAATGCGTGTGGTCCTATGATATGGCTATAGGCATTATAAATAGTAGATATTTGCAATTAAAGAACACGTGCTCGGCAATAACCAAGGCAACCAAGAACACAAAACACAAGCAAATGATAAGCAGCTAAACAAGACAAGAAAAGAAACTCATTTTTGGACCAATGTTTATAGAATTTCCCAATAAGACAGGAGCTGTGGTAAATGTCTGATGAAGTGGCTGTAGTACTATTTGAGGGCTCCAACAATAACCCTCCTTTTATTACAGTTAATGTTCCATAAATAGACATGTTTAAAAATAAATACAATAAGCCTTGTATTATCTTATGATGAACCAGCACTATATCCTTGCAATTACATATGCAGTTCATATAAATGTAAGAAAAAATATATTTTTGATTAAATACTTATATTATTATTTCTATTGTTTTTCAAATAAATTTAAGTTTATTAATAAACTGCAGAGAAGTAAATATATGATCATACTGGGATAATTTTTTTGATTGAATTCTGTGTTAACTACTTTGATTTTGTTAAAGATCAGCCATCAATATGAAACAAACAAACAAATAAATAAACAAATAAATAAATAGATAGATAGATAGATAGATAGATAGATAGATGAATAAACAAAAAAATAAAAAATAATAAGTAAATTAAAAAAAAAAATAGATAAATTTAAAATAAAAGTTTTATTTTTGTATGATTGAGGTGTTCAACTGATTTAATTTTGCCAAGAGTGATAAAAGTTTGTCTTTTTCCCTGAGGGTTATCTTTCTTAGACTTTAGGGTGTATGAAGACTATACAGCATTTTTTTTCTGTCCAGAACAAGTTTTAGCTTATGTTACTTATATCAAGAGTTCAGATCGCCAATGAGTATCACCATGATTCCCCATCTCTAATCTACACTTCCTTTGTGCATGAACAATAATACGAATTATATACATGTCTCATAACTTTCTGAAAAAAATCATGAGCACAGTTTTAATTTTTTTATATTTTGTGCATTGTATGAATAATTGGAATGTTATAACACAAACAAAACAAATCAAATATATTATGGTTACTAAGATTTTCAAACTATAACATGAAAAAAAAAAATAACACAGCTTTTTAAGAAAGTGGAGACATCATGCATGTGTCAGAGTGGTGAGGGTTTAAGACTTGTGATTAAAAGATTATGGAGTCAAATTCCAGCAAGGATTTGCATGATATATCATATGTTCTTGAGTTAGACATAAGATTACACACTGTCACAGTCAACCCAGCTGTCGTCAATGCTTTATTAAGTTCTAGCAAATTTGCTGGGAGGAACTATCATGAAGGTATCAGACAGGCAATCAATTACCTTTATAATGTTACTCAGACTGTCACCAGGATGATTACTACCCTGATGAGCCTATGTTGTGCAACTGTAGCAACAAGTTACATAATAATAATTAAGAGTACAACTACCTATCATGTTAATCATTCCTATCAAGTTTTATTGAATTCAGTAAATGAATAACAGAGATTTGGCCTAAACAAAATAACACTCTCAAGTATGCACCTTTAGAAACCCAGAGGTTGATTGATATGAAACTTAGATTGAATATAATTCATTGTGAAAAAATGTCAAAATTTATAATATGTCTTTGAATTTTTGTCATTTTATAGTCACTTGCTGATCATCTCATGAAAACAAATATTCAGTTGGTATAATTTTTAATGGCCTATTGTTTCTTAGACAACAGAACAAGAATTTTTCAATTTTTGAAGAACAAATAAATTTATCAGTAAATTAATCAGTTTGCCAGGCAGATGATAATTTATATTGTATTTAATGTGGTTCAACTAAGAAAGGTTTCTAACAATTACTTTATCTTCTTATGTCACTAAAATCATTGTATGATTCACTTTAGATTTGCTAGACTATCAAAAACTTTGATTAAAGTCACTTGGAAATGGAGAACTTAAATTCAACCTTAATTTTCCTTTGATCAAAGTTGCTGGGTTTAACTATTCACAATTTAGATGATATAAGATGTCAAGCTTTCAAGTGTTACCCTTAAGCCTGTGGGAATTAAAATACATTGAATGAATTATCTTTATCTCAATAAATGTATTACTGTAAAGACAATTTAAAGAAAATTATAACTCATCTGAGTCTTAATGTATCAGGAAATGTTGGAGGATTTTTATGGAGGGTAAAAAGGGTCATAATTTTATGTATGTAGGTGAGATGCTAATTCATCTAACTTCTTGTATGTTGATTCTATCAAGTATTATTAATTCGTCTATAACGCATCATGACATTTTTAATTGTCCATGTCTATAATTCTATGTGTCTAAATTGCATTCTAAATAATCTTACTGTTAACATTTATTAGTTCATATCACGAACTCATATCGTTATTTGTTTATGTTCTTAAATACAAGTTTCAAGTCACTGTTGTATTCGTTCATGTCACCTACAGGTATCGTTATTTTTCGTGGTTGTAACTCGCATTCCAATTATGTTAACAAATGAATTAAGTGCTTCATTATGACAACAGAGGGCGCATCGAACGCTACAATAAATTCTCCCATGGAAAAAATCCCCAGCATTTATCGGTTTTACCAGAATTGACACAACTTTATTTGAAATGTATAAGCAATTTACGAAGTTAATTGATACAAAGTCACTGCATTGAAATGTATAAATAATTCAAGAAATTTGGTACAAGAGTACTGAAAATGTATAAGAAATTTAAGAAGTTTGACAAAAGATTACTGAAAATTATAAAGATTTAACAGAGTTTGATACAAGGATTCTGAAATTGTATAAGGAATTTTAATTGTTGGAGCACCTTCAGTGTTTATCTTGCTGTCTATATTGTGCAACTACCGGTAACCCTAATTTAGGGTAAATTAAACACACTGGTCACGAATTAAAAAGCCTAGAATTTTAATACTTAAATCAGATATAGCATCATGGTAATAAGCTCTTCTGCACTGGCATATCTGGCAATTTCATTTCACTTCCGATTACACATTGGCCTCTTGTTTAATTAATATTAAGAGTAGGACATTTCAAACTTGATTTATATTTTAAGCTTTATAATCTTGAAATATAGAGTATGTCAATCTAATCTGATTTTCATGTTCCGGTGATTTTCTTTGATAACTTTAAGATTAATTGATGGATTTTGTTTTTAGGAGGTTCATTTAGAATATATATATATATATATATATATATATATATATATATATATATATATATATATATATATATATATATATAGCAACCATACTATAAAACAGTGTTTTTTCTGAAGTTATATAATCACCCTTTCTCCATTTAGATGCATATATGCATCATTCATTTTCACTAATTTATCTCTTGTTTTTACTAACAACACTAGTACTACTACAAAGTTTTCCTAATGTTCATGTTTTGTGCCTTTTTCCTGTATCACAGCTGTTTATTTAAATGTACCTTTTATGTATAATTTTAGAATAAACACATATAAATATAACGTTGACATGTTATGCCTTTTTCATACCTTCCTAATAGGAAAAAAATTGAACAAGTACATGAAATACAGAAAAGGTATATCATGAGCAGGCCTCTACAAATGCCGATTCAAACTTAAAAAAGCCGATTGAAATATATCCGAATCGGCTTTTTTCCCCATAATAGTAAGACAAAATCTGATTAAAAATTCTTTAATGCCGGCTTGTTAACAATTAAAATTACTCAGGACAGTGTCACGATTCACTGAACTTCCCTATTCACAGGTAATTACCTAATACCTTACAAGTTAATTGATTACTAGTGGCTTCACCTGTTCACTTCATTTCTACTAGAGTATACAAACACATACACGTGTCTGATTGATCCACTTTATAGAAAGTTAATAACCTCCCCTGAATTCTATATACAAGAGCTGACTAGATAATGACGGTTTTTCAGGTTACCAACAACAACATGATCACGGCATTACACGTTGTTTTTCTATCTGTTATATGTCGATCAATTTTAAGTTACCAGTGATGGGATTTTTGCAAGATATTAATAAGTGGTATTTATGAACATTTATCTATATATGCGACATTGTCACACATCGACTTAAAATTTATAATTAAAACGACAGATATCCCGATATACCAAACAGAATTCATTTTAACTGTTTTGACGTTTTGTTGCATTGCCAACGACTAGACAGTTATGGAAAGATAAAAAAAGCAGTCCGATGACACAATATTTTCAAATAAAAATTTTAATGTTTATTTATTTCTTTACCTGTCTTATGTGTGTTTATTAAAAAAGAAACAGAAAATTGTTCGGTGGGGGGGGGGGGTGTACCCTTTGCCGATCGTTGGGGGTGGGTGGGGGTGGTATAATGTACCCTTTGCCTACCGCCGATTGACCTTACCGGCGTTTGTGGAGCCCTGATCATGAGTGGCTTTTTTGTAATACAGAGTACCTTTTAATTACAACTTTGGAACCAGTATGGAACCTCGGTCCTGAAGTTTGTTTAATAAGGCATACCTTTTCTGAAAAATATTTGTTCCTTACTCTTGTATATTTTTGGTATCGGTTGACATCACTAGTTTTGGTAAATTACCCAGTGTTTGTTTGCTCATACACAATTAATGTCTATGTATACTTTAATTGCAAAGTGCCTCAAAGCCTGTGCTAATGAGCTCTCACCAGCTTAAATAAAATATATGAGCTAGAAAACTACCCTCATAAGTTTTTCCCTAAAAACATCCCCTCACTTAATTTAACCGACAGTTTTATTCTCTGTCTTTAAATGGAGGACAGTATTAATTTCGTTCTGTTTGAACATTAATCAGTGTATTTGAAGGCAAAGATCTTTGTATTGTAGCTGTCTGGGTAGCTCATTTCATAGAACACTCGCCTATAGTATGGGAGGTTCCGTGTTTAACAGGCTCCTGGTCCACCCAGCATTTTCTCCTTCATGTTACAGTGTGATTTGTTTTGCAGAGAGTGTAACCAAGTCAAAGTTCATTGTCACTTGAAATTGAGCTAATGCAGAAAATTTTAAGATTTGAAATCAAAACAGTAAAAAAAAAGATGTTCTGTGTATAAAATTAGAAAACACATTTATCATGCTGGATGAATTAATTATTGTGCTATAATGTTTTCTGGATAATGAATCTTATAGATTTGTCTGGCATAGCAGGTGGGTTTGCTTAAGTTATAGTTATTATTGATTATCTGTGTTTCTATTCAGAATTCTGAATTACCATGCACTCTTTTGTTTAGGGGATATATGCAGTAATCAAGAGGTTATGTTTAAAGTGTTCACCTTTAAATCCCAAGACGTCTCACCATTGTAAATTTGCAGTGATTTATTTATTCAAGTGTCACATGTTATAAAATTTTTATTTACATTTTAAAAACACACACTTAAAGATTATAACACCTTGCCTGTGAGGCTTATGCGACAATATAAAATGTGCTTAATCAGTATACCAAATTTACATGTAAAAGTAGCTAACAGGAAAAACACTTTCGCAAAAGATTTTATTAAAAAAAAGATTAAAAAGATAAAATTAAAAGTTAATAGTAAAGATTGTTGCTAGTTAAACCCAGGGTGATTGCAAGTGAAGAAGAGTTTTTCTTGTCAAAGGCCTTAACTGGTTGGCTTGGTATAATATTATGAACTGAGTGGTCTGCAAATTATAAACTTTCTAGCATTAAAACTAGGTGTTAAGTTATCCAGAAAAATACTATGTCCTAAATAAGATATAATTATGAACAGAAGTAAACAGAGTATTAAGCAATAGAACCTCAAACTTTTCCATGCAGGAACATAAAAATATATTTGATTTATTTCTCTACAGTTTGGTACAGGCATCAGATTTTGTATACCTCTTGTACCACCTTTGGTGATTTAAAGTAAATTAAATTTGATATTGAATTTGAAGATAAACATATTTATTGACACCCTATTTTTGTTTTTACAAATAATGTTAATACCTTAATTCAGGAAGAAATCTGATTGGTTTACTAATGTGTGTGAATGACATTTTCTTGGCCAATCATACTTGCCTTACACTTAATGACATAATAATCGATGCAAGGAGAACTACCATAATATAATAATACAATTTTTTTAAAATTTACCTTCTTGTTACTTTTGTAAATTTACACAGAAATATAATGAAAACTTGAAAAAAGTAAAATTTTCCCCATTTTTAATCAATAAAATTTAAATGTCACAAGGCAAAATTTAATATTATACAGTTGATATTAAATCTGTACACTATAAATATAATATGTACTTTAAGATTGGAAGATCAAACACTAGTTATAAGGATTCAGTATCTTTGATTTCTAACTGATCATTAAATGTTCAGATTTAAACCAGGAAACCTGAGTTTACCATGTGTAATAATCAGGATAATTTAAACAAAACATTTGACATCATCTGTAAGTCCTGATTACTGTGATTACGGACTATTTGTTTGAAGCTTGATTTTGTTTAATCAACTGATTAATTGAAAGTTGTTTCTTGCATATTGTCAATTTTGTAAAATTATTGTTAAAAATACCACAGGTGAATCGATTTTTATAAATCTGAAATGTTGTTTTCAAAATCAAGTCTTATAATAAAAATATAAGTTAAGATTTATATTTTGAATTTGTGCTTAAATCATTATTTCAATTTTTTTTCAAGCTTTGAACAATTTAACATTGATCTGAAATAAAACTATACAAAGGGCATTTACATATTTTTAATTATAATGTAATTTATAAATATATGGATTAATATACAACAGTATTAAATCAAAATGGGGGGGGGGGGGGGCACATGGGTTTGAGCTTGTTTGTCAGTCTCTCCATAAATACATTTACAAATATGAAATCAAACTTATGTGAAGGAAGGATGATTGGATAAAAAGGAACTCATATGTATTGTTCTGCAACATTTATAAAACTGTTGCTAATATATTATATGAATTGGTTTCTTTAATGTTTGCATTGTAAGTTGAAGATCATTTGTCAAATCCATATCCAGAAGGCTATATTATTCAAGTAAACAATCTGCATTTAGAATCTAGATTAATGGCTTCTTTTCAGACATTAGCTCAAATATCAATTTATGTTTACTATTTTTTTGCTTTTCTGTGTTTTTAATTCAATGAGATTGCTTCAAAAATATATTTACAAATGTATAATAAAATCTTGTGAAGAAGCCTAGATAGCAAAAAGATTTCTTTAGGAATTCATCTGAGACATCTTTAAGGGTAAATACATGCCTATTTCTTACCAAAAGTTTACTTGGTTTGTTTGGTGTTTGCTGTATAAGTTTAAAGGTCATGTGTCAGAGTTATAGCCAAAGTGTTTTGAGGCAATGATTATTCTGTCTCGACTGACAATCTGTATTTATAGAATGTAAATAATCAGCTTTTTTCAGACTTTGCCTGAACATCGATGTTCCTTACTTTCTATTTCTTTAATAAAATAAAATTGCTTTAAAATAATTATATTTACATACATGAAATATTTAGATCATGTATTAAGTAAACAAGATGACAAGAAAATGAACTTGATAAGACTGAGTCTGAAACACTAATGTAAATACTCCGTCTGTTACTAAAATTGTTGATAGATACTTTGATATTTGCTGTGTAATTATAAAGTTATGTGTGAGGTCCATAGCCAAAAGGTATTGAGGTAATGACTTTTCTTTCTCAGCAAACAGTCGGTATTCAGAATCTAGCTTTATTAATTAGCCTGTTTTAGACAATAGCTTAATCATAATGTTCTTACCCTTTCTGGCTTTTTTTTCTCTCTTTAATTCGCTTAGATTGCTTCAAAATAATTGAATTTACAAAAGTTCTTTAACATCATGTGAAGGAAGTATAGTTGGTAAAAAAGGAACTTGATAAGATTTCAGCTAAAACACCAATATAGACATCTGTGACAAAAAGAATTAGAAAAATGCAGGGTTGGACAGGGGATTGAACCCAGGCCTCCCAGGTTATAGGCAAGTGCTCTACCAATGGAGCTTCCCAGACTGCTGCATTCTTCCCCTTGTTATACTTTAATTTTCATGGTCCTATGGGAAAAGTCTCCTAAATTCCCTTGGATGGACTTTAAATGGCTCGCAATTGCCAGTTCTCCACTTCTGAGGGCTATACTAGCCAGCAAACTGTAAAAGGAAGGAGAAAAAATGCAGGGTCAGACTGGGGATCGAACTTGGGACTTCCGAAACTATAGGCAAGTGATCTCCCAACTGAGCTATCCAGACTGCTACACTGTTACTTTAACAGTGCTTGGTTAGTTAGGTGTTTGTTCAGAAAGTTGACAGTCATGAGTCAAATCCATAGCCAAAGGGTTCGGATGTAATGGTTATTCTATCTCTGCAAACATTGTGTATTTGGGATGTAGATTATCAGCATCTTTTACACAGTAGTTTGAACATCATTGTGTCTGAATTCTCACTTTTCTATGACTTTAATTAAATAAGACTGCTTTATATAATTATACATGTATTTTGCTTAAAATAATTATACATGTATTTTGCTTAAAATAATTATTCATGTATTTTCAAATGTGAAATGAGGTCATATAAAAGTAAGTAAGGTGACAAGAAAAGGAACTTAATAAGAATATGTCTAAAGTACCAATATAAATACCCTTTCTGTTGCTAAAATATATATATAAAAAATAAAACAAACATACCAGTCACTTAGCTTGATCTATGCTTTATAAGTTGGAGGTCATGCTTCAGCATTTTGTATTGACAAATGTAAAATCATTAACCAAAATTGTCACCTGTCCAAGTATCTTCACAACCAAATACAAGAACCATTTATAAAATGACAGGTATTGTTATTCAGACATTGACCACATGTATACATACAGTTCTTGCCAAAACTGTTATCTTTACACTCTTCTGAAATTAAAACACATTAAATGCATTTCTTAATAAACTGAATTTAAAAGCAAGTTAAATAAGAGAAAAAAATGTTACCATAATAGTACATGTAGTTAGTCTGTTATGTAATTATAAAGCCATAGCCAAAAGGTTTTGAGGTAATAACTATATTTTTTCTTTGCAAACAATTAGTATTTAGAATGTCGATTGTCCCCTTTTATCAGACTTTAATTTGAAGATCAATGTTGTTTATCACTTTGTAGGGTTATAGGGAAATTAAAGGTATACATGACACCTTATCGTATTTTTCACAATGCAGGTTATAATTTTAGTAACTCCATCTTGAGCTGACATCTGGATATAAGTTAAATAACCCTGATTTTTTTCAAAGCTAAACAACCTCAAACTGTTTCTCTTTGCCAATTTATGGAACTTTTTTGGCTAAATGGTCATAAGTGCAGACTTGCAGATCTCAATATGACTCCTTTCATGTAGGTTTAAATCCTGGTGTGGTAGATCTGAGTGTGAGTTGGTTCTTCTATCAGTTTGCTTCACAAAGTTTGGCATTTTCCTGTAAGAACTTGCTTCACAAAGTTTGGAATTTTTCCTGTTAGAACTTGCTTCACAAAGTTTGGTGTTTTCCTGTAAGAACTTGCATCACTAAGTTTGGTGTTTTCCTGTAAGAACTTGCTTCACAAAGTTTGGTGTTTTCCTTCTAAGAACTTGCTTCACAAAGTTTGGTGTTTTCCTGTAAGAACTTGCTTCACAAAGTTTGGTGTTTTCCTTCTAAGAACTTGCTTCACTAAGTTTGGTGTTTTCCTGTAAGAACTTGCTTCACTAAGTTTGTGTTGTCGTGTAAGAACTTGCTTCACAAAGTTTGGTGTTTTCCTGTTAGAACTTGCTTCACAAAGTTTGGCTTTTTCCTGTAAGAACTTGCTTCACTAAGTTTGTGTTTTCCTGTAAGAACTTGCTTCACTAAGTTTGGTGTTTTCCTTCTAAGAACTTGCTTCACAAAGTTTGGTGTTTTCCTGTAATAACTTGCTTCACAAAGTTTGGTGTATTCCTGTTAGAACTTGCTTCACAAAGTTTGGCTTTTTCCTGTAAGAACTTGCTTCACTAAGTTTCTGTTTTCCTGTAAGAACTTGCTTCACTAAGTTTGGTGTTTTCCTGTAAGAACTTGCTTCACAAAGTTTGGCTTTTTCCTGTAAGAAATTGCTTCACTAGGTTTGTGTTTTCCTGTAAGAACTTGCTTCACTAAGTTTGGTGTTTTCCTGTTAGAACTTGCTTCACTAAGTTTGGTGTTTTCCTGTAAGAACTTGCTTCACAAAGTTTGGTGTTTTCCTTCTAAGAACTTGCTTCACAAAGTTTGGTGTTTTCCTGTAAGAACTTACTTTACAAAGTTTGGTGTTTTCCTGTAAGAACTTGCTTCACAAAGTTTGGTGTTTTCCTGTAAGAACCTACTTTACAAAGTTTGGTGTTTTCCTGTAAGAACTTGCTTTACAAAGTTTGGTGTTTTCCTGTTAGAACCCACTTTACAAAGTTTGGTGTTTTCCTGTAAGAACTTGCTTCACAAAGTTTGGTGTTTTCCTGTAAGAACTTGCTTCACAAAGTTTGGTGTTTTCCTGTAAGAACTTTCTTTACAAAGTTTGGTGTTTTCCTGTAAGAACTTACTTTACAAAGTTTGGTGTTTTCCTGTAAGAACTTGCTTTACAAAGTTTGGTGTTTTCCTGTAAGAACTTGCTTCACAAAGTTTGGTGTTTTCCTGTAAGAACTTGCTTCACAAAGTTTGGTGTTTTCCTTCTAAGAACTTGCTTCACTAAGTTTGGTGTTTTCCTGTAAGAACTTGCTTCACTAAGTTTGTGTTGTCCTGTAAGAACTTGCTTCACAAAGTTTGGTGTTTTCCTGTTAGAACTTGCTTCACAAAGTTTGGCTTTTTCCTGTAAGAACTTGCTTCACTAAGTTTGTGTTTTCCTGTAAGAACTTGCTTCACTAAGTTTGGTGTTTTCCTTCTAAGAACTTGCTTCACAAATTTTGGTGTTTTCCTGTAATAACTTGCTTCACAAAGTTTGCTGTATTCCTGTTAGAACTTGCTTCACAAAGTTTGGCTTTTTCCTGTAAGAACTTGCTTCACTAAGTTTCTGTTTTCCTGTAAGAACTTGCTTCACTAAGTTTGGTGTTTTCCTGTAAGAACTTGCTTCACAAAGTTTGGCTTTTTCCTGTAAGAAATTGCTTCAATAGGTTTGTGTTTTCCTGTAAGAACTTGCTTCACTAAGTTTGGTGTTTTCCTGTTAGAACTTGCTTCACTAAGTTTGGTGTTTTCCTGTAAGAACTTGCTTCACAAAGTTTGGTGTTTTCCTTCTAAGAACTTGCTTCACAAAGTTTGGTGTTTTCCTGTAAGAACTTACTTTACAAAGTTTGGTGTTTTCCTGTAAGAACTTGCATCACAAAGTTTGGTGTTTTCCTGTAAGAACCTACTTTACAAAGTTTGGTGTTTTCCTGTAAGAACTTGCTTTACAAAGTTTGGTGTTTTCCTGTTAGAACCCACTTTACAAAGTTTGGTGTTTTCCTGTAAGAACTTGCTTCACAAAGTTTGGTGTTTTCCTGTAAGAACTTGCTTCACAAAGTTTGGTGTTTTCCTGTAAGAACTTTCTTTACAAAGTTTGGTGTTTTCCTGTAAGAACTTACTTTACAAAGTTTGGTGTTTTCCTGTAAGAACTTGCTTTACAAAGTTTGGTGTTTTCCTGTAAGAACTTGCTTCACAAAGTTTGGTGTTTTCCTGTAAGAACCTACTTTACAAAGTTTGGTGTTTTCCTGTAAGAACTTGCTTTACAAAGTTTGGTGTTTTCCTGTAAGAAGTTGCTTCACAAAGTTTGGTGTTTTCCTTCTAAGAACTTGCTTCACAAAGTTTGGCATTTTCCTGTAAAAACTTGCTTCACAAAGTTTGGCATTTTCATGTAAGAACTTGCTTCACAAAGTTTGGTGTTTTCCTGTAAGAACTTTTAATGATTTTTTCTCCACCATCCTTTATCATACCACCACAAAAATATTTGATTGATTGAGTAATCTTCAGTGAGCAGTCTTTAATCATCACTCTTCTGTGATATTTAGACTAAAAAATGTTCCAATTTTATTGGCTATAGCTTGTAAAATATGAGGATTGATAGGGTCTCATTTGTTGGGTCATCGCATGGATGTGCTATGTAGTTTGTTTTTCTGAGAAGCTTTCCTAATACACATTCAGTAATGTGTATAAATTGAATAAAAAATCAATTGGGTTCATTAACACCCAGGATGCTATAACAATAAAACTTTATGAGGAACATATAACAGATTAGTGAGATAATGCTAAGTGGCAGTAACTTCCAAATCAACTGAACATGACTGATTATTTATGTGACAAGGGGAGATGTAGGGCTTTTTCTAAATCAGAAAAGCAATAAATTACAACAATTTGATTTACTTCAATAGAATTTTTATTGCCATCTTGTTCAGCTGTAAATTAGTTTTAAGATCAGTCTAAGACACATCTTTTAACAACAAAAATCAAGATTATACAAAGATGTTGATGTACTTCCCTTTTTCCCTAATATAGAATATGGATTGATCATAAAATTAAAAAAAAAAAAATCAAATTATTTCCTAATCATAAATGATGCATTTTGCCTGCATTTGTAAACTGGTATAATAAAATTATTAATGAGACCTTATATAATAGACACCTATAAAAAAAATTCAATATCCGGGAAGTTGTTTGACTGATTGATGAAAGCTGATATTTTAAGTTCATCCAGGCACTCTAATAGCAAGGTGCCCCTTGTGTAATGTTAGAAATACATGTATACTGTTTTGTTTTAAATTGTTGATTTCATGATTTTATAATAAGGTTTGATCCAAATGAACGTAAATGTCAATTAAATTATTACATGGATGATGATCATCGTCATGAAGGAAAATGTACGAGGTAGAATGTATCATGTATAGATTAGTAAGAAGTTTTATCCCTGTATACTTTTATATCTTATTATTGTTGTACAGTATCATCAATTCAATGTAAAATCTTCTGGGATTATTACACTAAGATCAGATTTATCCTGATTAATTGAGCTGTCATCAGCGACCTGTACAATAGAATTAATTATGTACAGTGTCTTCTATCATTTGTAGGTTGTATGAAGAAATAACTCTTCCTTCTGTATAATATAAGAATTGGTTGAGAAAACTAGAGTTCCTGTTATGGTTAAATTACATTCCATGACTACTATGGTTAATTAGATATCTTCATTCTGATTGATGCATGTAAGTTTTTTGTTGGTGGTAAGGCAAATCCAAACTATACTATTGGGTTCTTGCCTAAGGTGCCCTAGCTAAACTGGGGATCAGGAGCATGCTTATGTGTATGATACACTGCTGTTTATGATAGGATAGATAAAGAAGACTTTCTTAAGATAGTTCATCCATCATTGTATACAAGCAATTTTTGTTCACATAAACAAATAACATGCATTTCATATAAAAATTTTTCATGTAGTTCATGAATTGGGCTAAAATTCATGTACATTGTATATGAACAAAATTTGGGTATACAGGAATAAAAATTACAGCATTATTCTTGAGATATGTTACCAAATGTTCAAAGCTGGAATATCAGAGATTTGATCACTAAAGTATGTATGCTAATTTGCTTTTCTAATCATGAAATCTTTTTCCAAAGTGTCTGGAAATAAGAAAAAACGTATGATTATACTGAGTTTAATTGAATGTTTTTAAGTCTAAATTTGTTCCTGCATGCTTTAAAATTATGATTCCCATTGATCACACTGATGGGGATTAGAATTTCTGAAAATAAGTTTAAATTCATTTGAACTTTTTTTTTTATCTGTTTTCTTTTTTCTTTGAAAAAAATAAAGAGTTTTTATTTTTTCAAGGTGAAAAACATGAGACAATTGCAATTGTTAAAATACAAATCAATGGGTTTAACAAACTGTTGTCATGGAAACCAAAAATAACTTAATTTAACATTACTAAAAATCTCTCTCTCTCTCTCTCTCTCTCTCTCTCTCTCTCTCATATATATATATATATATATATATATATATATAAGTCTAATTTATAATAGAGATTTCTTTTAAATGGATGTTATTTTATTTATTTTTGGAAACTTAGGAACGATCTCGGCAAAATTTTAGTTACTCTCCATTCATTTTCTTGAAGACTGGTTATTATTATTTGGCTCTAGTGATATGCTATATGTCACCATTGTGCAAACTTCATGATTTAATCAAATGAAAATTTGGTCAAAATTAGAAGCTTTGGTGGCCAAGTGGTGTAAAGTGCTCAGTGTCTCTCACTGGTTAGGTTTGAATTCCACTCAGGCAAGACATAGTGTGAGAAAGTTTGTCAGTTTGCTTGCTGAATGTTGGTTGTTTTTTCCAGGCACTCCAGTTTCTTCCACCATCCTAAAACTACTGTTTTAATATTAATGGAATCATTTTGGCTTGGGCATATAATACCATTTCTCAACTCGGTCAAGATTTGTTGATACTGTACTAACTGGAGCTAAAAGGAGCTACATCACTCTTTAAGAGTGCTAACATTCAATTATGTTAGGTTGTAAATTCGTACCACACCAGATTGACCACCAAGCGATATTGATAGAGAGACAACATAGAATCAAATGTACTTCTTGTTATATGTTGGTGTTTACAACTTGTTATAATTAAAATCTTTTATTTATGAATTGACTGTAAACAAAATCTGACTAGATACAGAAATAGACAAAATTGTTTTGTGCAGGCTACTTATATTGGGAAGCAGGATACAGCAAAATGTGCCCAAAGCAATTTGTTTTATTTTGGTACAGACAATAAAACATTTACAGTCAGTTCTTCTAATTAAATTCAAGACATTTCTTCTAGAATGCAATAAAAATATATCCTGTTCCTGTGTGATGTGAAAGTGCTTTTATCTGTTAAATTTTAAAGTATTTTCCCACCAGAAGATAAAGATTGTGACGTTTAAATGTTGACAACAGTATGTAAAAACCTTCAAAAAATGATGAAATTTTTTTTAACCTTATTGGTTTAAATGAGTAGGGTGAAATTATGGTCTTTTATGTCTCGGTCAAGTTAAGATTCTTTCACTTATATCAGACAGTCATTTCAGTGATGGAAAAGGAAACATGAGATTTGGAGAAAACCACTGACCTTTGGCAAGTGAACTGATAAATTTTCTCACAATGGCATCTGCCCAGAGAGGGGATTGAAACCTAGAAGGTTAGAGGTCTTGTAATCTGAAATCTGTGTTTGGACCACTCTGCTACCAGGGCACTTGGGTTGAAATATTTTAAATTAAAAAAAAAACTTCAATATCTGCAAAATTAAATTGTTGAAATTTGAAAACATGAAGTTTGTGTGAATTTTTTAAGGGTTAAGTAAGCTTAGATGCTTATGACAGTGTCAAGTGTGTGTATTGACTGGAGGGTACAGTTCTCTCCTTAAAGCTGCATTAAGTTTTTCAATTTTCTGAATTTTTTTTTGATTTTCTAAAAATATATATTTTTTTAAAAATAGATATCTTCTAATCACGATCAGTGAGATTCATTTTCTAAAATTTCATTTCTTTTAGCTGTAAATAAACAGAATCCTCTTACTGATTGGTCAATTTTAACGATGATTATTATGAGCTTGGAGCATGCACACAGAAGTATGGAAAAACCCATAAAACGAAGGTGAAACATGACAGATTGCATTAATTGTCTGTCCTTAATACTAGTATCCAGGTGTATTTGAAATGGTGTAATGTATCCCTTACTAAGTCACAAATGACAAATTCAATGAATTTCTTTGTTAATTTATCATATTTCACCATTTTGAAAGTTGTGTTTGAATGACCCGGTTTTTTCATGACACAACCATGTTCTAATATTAGATCAGACATGCTACATCTTGCTGGGAAATTATTTTTGTTTCTGTATTTGTTCGAGTTTTTTTCGTTGAACCAAATGTAACATTGTTGATTAGGAACATCAATTAATTAGATAAGCACTGTTTTAATTTTTTCTTTGGAAAACTTAATGCAGCTTTAAATGAGATACCTTAAAATAATGCAGATTGTTTAAATCCTTTTAGGGTTCACTTGGCTTAGATGCTTAGGACAGTCTCAGGTGTGTGAAATGTCTTTAGGGTACAGTTCTCTCCCCTTAAATGAAATCTATAAAATATGTTGTCTGTTCAAATCTTTTTCAGGTTAACTTGGCTTAGATGCTTATGACAGTTTTAGGTATGTGAAGTGCTTTGAGGGTACATTTCTCTCATCTTAAATGAGATCTCCTTCATGCCACAACAAAACATAAAACAAATTACTGGTAATTTTTTGTTTAACAATAAATACCAACAAAAAGGAAATTTAAAAACATTTTTTTATTAATTAAAACTAAAATGTTAAATCTCTGTATAATGGCTGAGCTGTGTTTTCTTCTTTTAAGTGTTAATGGAACAAAATCTGTTTTCCCTTAGGCTCTTAGTGCTATGATAACAAATAAATCACTTATAGGGAGCTAGAACACATTCCATTTAGGTAAATCTTAAATACATCAATGTTAGAAAAATCCATTAACTACAAATTAAATGGTTACCATGGAGAGATTGTTCTTCCATGGTTTCTGATTTAAAAATAAAATTGTATGGTGTAGTCTTAATGACTTTAAGTGCAAATTGAAAAAAAATTGAAAATTTACAACAGAATGCACTTTATTTACTTATTGAAAGTTTTTTTGTCTTGACTTATTGTCCCTATATTAATCATTATGTTAATGGCCACAGATTCTTTTAATTCTCCAAAGTCTTCTTGGCAATTTTCTATGAAAGAACAGGTATGTGTAATAAGAGTCTTATTTTGCCCTGAATTAAAAAAAAAGATTATTTACATTGTGAATTGGCTGAATTTAAATGGTATGAAATAAAAGAATTACAGATTTGTTATCTCTGCTACACTTACATAAAGTAGGTGTTAAGATAACACTTAAATGAAACCAGTTCTTTGTAGATAGCTGCTGTTGTAATCAGTTTTGTTGTTGTAATCAATTCTGCTAAGATAGCTGTTGTATTCATTTTTGCCAAGATAGCTGCTGTTTTAATCAGTTTTGCCAAGATAGTTATTGTTGTAATAAGTTCTGTAAGATAGCTGTTGTTGTAATCATTTCTGCTAAGAATTAGCTGTTGTAATCATTTTTGCCAAGATAGCTGCTGTTGTAATCAGTTTTGCCAAGATAGTTATTGTTGTAATAAGTTCTGTAAGATAGCTGTTGTTGTAATCATTTCTGCTAAGATAGCTATTGCTGTAGTCAATTATGATAAGATATCTTTTGTTGTAACCAATTCTGCTTATATATCTGTTGTTGTAATCAATTCTGCTGAGATAGCTGTTGTTGTAATCAATTCTGCTAAGATAGCTGTTGTTGTAATCAATTCTGCTAAGATAGCTGTTGTTGTAATCAATTATGCTAAGATAGCTGTTGTTGTAATCAGTTCTATAAGATAGCTATTGTTGTAATCAATTATGCTAAGATAGCTGTTGTTGTAATCAGTTCTGCTTATATATCTGTTGTTGTAATCAATTCTGCTAAGTTACTTGTTGTTGTAATCAAGTCTGCTAAGATAGCTGTTGTTGTAATCAATTATGCTAAGATAGCTGTTGTTGTAATCAGTTCTATAAGATAGCTATTGTTGTAATCAATTATGCTAAGATAGCTGTTGTTGTAATCAATTCTGCTTATATATCTGTTGTTGTAATCAATTCTGCTAAGATAGCTGTTGTTGTAATCAAGTCTGCTAAGATAGCTGTTGTTGTAATCAATTCTGCTAAGATAGCTGTTGTTGTAATCAATTCTGCTAAGATAGCTGTTGTTGTAATCAATTATGCTAAGATAGCTGTTGTTGTAATCCGTTCTATAAGATAGCTATTGTTGTAATCAATGCTGCTAAGATAGCCATTGTTATGATGAATTCAGTTGCAGTATCTTTTAAAGCTGCATATAGTTTTTCAATATTCTAAAAAATTTTTGGTTTTCTAACGATATATTTTTTTGAAAAAAAAAAACTTCTAATCACAATCACTTTTAGCTGTAAATGGAATCCTCTAACTGGTTGGTCAATGTTTATCGATGATAAAATTATGAGCCAGAAGCATGCATACAGATACATGTACAGAAACTCCAATAAATAGAAAGTGAAACCTGACAAATTGTATTTATTGTCTGTCATTAATATCCAGATGTATTCACAATGGTGTTATGTATCCCTTACTAAGGCACAAATGACAAATTCAATGAAGTTCTATGTTTATTTTATCGTATTTCACCGTTTTGTAAGTTGTGTTTAAATGACACTGTTTTTTTATGACGTAAGCATGTTCTAATATTAAATCCCACATGCTAACATCTTGCTGGGAAATTTATTGTTGTTTCTGTATTTATTCGAGCTTTTATAGTTGAACCAAATGTTACATTGTTCATGTTGTTTAGATGAATTTTGCTAAGAAAGTTGTTACTGTTTAGATTTCAACTAAGGCTGTTTTTAATTTAATGATTTCAGCTAAGGTGTCTGTTGTTATTTTAATGATTTCAGCTATCTGTTATAATGATTTCAGCTAAGGTATCTGTTGTAATGATTGATTTCAGCTAAGGTATCTGTTGTAATGATTGATTTCAGCCAAGGTATCTGTTGTAATGATTGATTTCAGCTAAGGTATCTACTGTAATGATTGATTTCAGCTAAGGTATCTACTGTAATGATTGATTTCAGCTAAGGTATCTACTGTAATGATTGATTTCAGCCAAGGTATCTGTTGTAATGATTGATTTCAGCTAAGGTATCTACTGTAATGATTGATTTCAGCTAAGGTATCTACTGTAATGATTGATTTCAGCTAAGGTATCTACTAGTGATTTACTTAGGTATCTTGCATTGATTTTAGCTAGGGTTTCTGTTTTTATGGTTTCAGCTTGGTACCTGTTGTAATGATTTCATCTAGCTAAAACATCTTTTGTTATAATCAATTCTGCTAAGATAGCTGTTGTTGTATAGTTCTGTCTGCCAGTTTAATATTTATTAGTTTGTCCTTTACAATGTAGCTATATATAAGTCCAACTTACTCCTGTAACCTCTGATTGAACTGAACTGTGGCAATATATCAAGGATTTTAATGAATACAGTTACATAAGGCAAGATATCTTTAGCTTTGGTTTAAGATTACTGTGAGATGTATATAAGTATTATGTTTAAGATAATTACCTATTTCTCTTGAAATACTGATGGCTTTATTATAGGGTCTGTTAATCTCTTATTTGTATGAAATCCTTTTGCTGTGAAGATAAAAAATCCTGAATTTGATGTCAGAGAAAATTAATGTTCTTGTTTCAGGGTTTGCACAGGACTGGAAAAGTCCTTGAATTTTAGCGGTTTCTGGAAAAGTCATGGAATCTATAATTGTTCTGGAAAAGTCATGGAATATCATACATAGTCCTGAAAAAATCCTGGAATTTTATTGTGACGTGGCTGTGTGAACCCTGTGTTTGTTACATTAAGTTTTTATACTATAGCATTATTTGATACAATTTTTGACCGTGACAATAAGACTTATGTTTTTCTGTGAAAATGGTGATGACTTGAAAAAAATAATTGTCAAAAACCATACTCAAATTTAATACAGTACCGGTACTTAATTAGCATACACTGAATCCAAATTTGACCTTATCACAAGGCAAGTAATTGCAGACCCTATAATATTATCCTTTCGGTGTCTGAAGATAGTTTTTTCTAACATTTAAAATTTTAATTTGAACTTTCTATATTTGTTTGACCTAAAATTATCATATATACGCTATAAGTTCCAGATTTTGAAATTATTTTTTGGTCATTTACAAAGATTTTTGAAATAAAAACAAACATTAATTTAATAAAGGAAAGAGTGTGAAAATGCAAATTTTTATTATATTTTGTTCCAGAAATAAAAAAACATTGTAACATTTAAGTAGTAAATGAAATAAAATTCACAATCCTATCAAGTTTGATTGGTGTGAATATATATATATATATATCAGGCCATCACAAACGCTGATTTTTAGCAAAAAACACAGATTCAAACTTAAAAAATCTGATTGAAAAATATCCGAAACGGCTTTTTCCTCATAAAAGTAAGACAAAAATCTGATTAAAAATTCTTTAATGCTGGCTTGTTAACAATTAAAATTACTCAGGACAGTGTCACAATTCACTGAACTTACCTATTCACAGGTAATTACCTAATACCTTACAAGTTAATTGATTACCAGTGGCTTCACCTGTTCACATCGTTTTTACTACAGTATACAAACACATACACACGTTTGATCAATGCAGTTTTTAGATAGTTAATAACCTCCCCTGAATTCTATATACAAGAGCTGACTAGATTGATAACAACGGTTTTTCGGGTTACCAGCAACAACATGATCACTGCATAACATGTGGTTTTTGTATCTGTTATATGTTGATCTATTCTAAGTTACCAGTGATGGGATTTTTGCAAGATATTAATAAGTGGTATTTATGAACATTTATCTATATATGCGACATTGTCACACATCGACTTATAATTTAAAACGACAGATATCCCGAAGTACCAAACAGAATTCAGTTTAACTGTTTATTGACGTTTTGTTGCATTGCCAACGACTGGACAGTTATGAAAAGATAAAAAGCAGTACGTTTACACCATATTTTCAAATAAAAATTTGAATGTTGATTTCTTTACCTATCTGATGTGTGTTTATTCAAAAACAGAGACAGAAAATTGTTCTGGGGAGGGGGGTACCCTTTTGCCGATCATTGGGAAGGGATCGTTGCCGTAACCACTGCTGGCCTTATTGGCGTTTGTGGAGCCCTGATATATATATATATATATATATATATATATATATATATATATATATATATATATATGTAATCAGAATTCTTGCTCAATATCATTATATTATCTGACTTTAAAGTTTACCAATACTTTGTAAATTAAAGTGTGAATTGTTAAATTATTATCAATTGGGAAAAAACACTTCTTAGAATTAACAGATTTGAAAAAAGCAAAATATGGATGTGAAAATGTAATAATGATAATATTTTTCAGTCAAATACAATTTACAAATATTTAAAGATAATATGAATTGATGAATATATTAAAAAAAAACTTAAAGGAATTCAAAAATTCATAAAATGGGATGACTTGAATAGGAATTGAAATACCAGTTTAACCCATAATGTACAAATGGCAAAACAACATGAAATAATCCAATATACCGTGAACGGTTACAATATACAATTCACGTTGTAAACATATACATCACAAAAAGGAGTTTTGTTCTAATGCATGTGTAACTTCTTATAATCAGATAAAAAAATAGAGAGAAAGGCTCTAGGACACCTTAGATCACTAGCTGAAATACAAGTTCAACTTAATGTCTTAATGTACTGTTGATATCAATAACCATATTTGACTGGTTGTTTTTTATCAAGCAAAAAGGTCTTATGTTAACCAATGTCTTCCTATTGTTTTTGTTACCAATCAGATCAGAGAACGTTTTTTGTTTTTTTTCACTTGTGGTTCAACTGGTAAAAAGCTCGACTGACTGCCACTTTAAAAAGTTTGTAATTCACAAGGGATGTGCTGAGAACTTTTAACTAGTCCATTAACAAACACATAGTTGCTGTTTGTGAGGGGGACATTGTTAAGTGGAAGAGCCTCTTGCTAAACAAAAAAAAAAAGAGTCAAATACAGCTATTGAAATGGGAAAAATTGTTTGGTGGAATATCTCTTGCTAAACATTAAAACAAGTTGATTAAGGCTATTGAAATGTTGTGTTATGTACAAGATGTGTTTAATTTGAAATTTGTGCCCCAGACTGACATAATTTTCAGAAAATTATGATGGAAGGTTTTCTTTAATCAATTGAGACAGATTATAATAATTAGCTCCACAAACGTGCACATTATGAGGTATTGCTGAATGTACATGGAAATTATCTTTCAGCTCTGGTGTAAGTAAGCAAACAGAATAATAATACACTAATATATAATAAAATGATTAATCACTTTAAAAAATAACTATTAAAATTGCTTGAAAAATTTGGGAAAAATTGTGTAAATACAACAGAACAAAGAATTGAAACTCACAATGTATTACGATGAAACACAGAATTATGATTGGATAATAGAAAACAATTTTCACTATACAAATACCCAGTTGATATGTAAAGAAAATATATTAATAAGTTTGAGAAAATATCTTGTTTTTGTTTTTTTTTTTTTTTTAAAAAAAACAACTTTAAAACAAGTTAAACAATATCTTCATCGATGCAAGTTTCTAACATTTTTCTTAATGGCTTTTCTTCCATTTTGCTTTCTCTCTTTATTTCCTTCATTTCATATCCATTTGGAAGCAATGTCTCACTTTCTTTCATTTGAGAAATGGTGTACACACTAGTTTTCATACAATCAGAACTCTCATTTTTACAGTTTGTAGAATTATCACTGGACATTTTATTCCTTGTTGAATCTTCTGAATGTTTTAAATCTCCTTGATCTTGATCAACACTTTGTTGTTGTTGTTGTTGTTGTTGTTGTTGCTGTAATCCACTTGATTCACAAGCACCTTGATGATTATGATTTAAATCCTGTCCTTGAGTCTGATCAGATAAGTAATCATTTAGAAGATTCTGAGCAGGGGTGTCATGTGACATACTATATGGATGATACCTGTGAGTGTGATGATTTGATATGTGAGTTGTTTGTCGGGATTTTGGAGATTTAAATGAATGTTGTACTGTCAAATGATTTCTATTTCCATTGCACAATCTTTCTGGGAGTCGTGAGTCAAACCTAAAACTGTGATTAGTTAGCTCATAAGGATAACTGCTGGCCTCACTTTCAGAAATGAACTCATCATCTTGTCCGTGCGTTATTGTATCACTGAATTCATAATGGTCATCGTGAAAATGTGATGACATGCTGTCGTATTTCCGAGCATGTTTGTTTTGTTTTCCTCTCCATCTTACTACTGCTGGACATCGTGAAACGAGAACTATTAAAACTATCATGGACAGAGCCAATATGGCTCCTATACTACTACCAATTGAAACAGGAATGTGCCAGTTTGTTGTCATGGCATCCACACAATCCCGCACAGGTGTTAAAGAATCATTACGAAACATTACAACACAAACTTTATAATATGTATCTGCCACTAAATTCTTTATATTGTAACCAGTTGAAGTTGAAGGCAACAGAGGGCCATGTTGAACATATGTACTTGCTATCTTCTGATAATGGACACGGAATCCTTGAACACTTGGTGCAGCTTCTTTACCAATGGTCCACACAACTTGTATTGAGGAAGTGGTCGATGCTGAAATTTGTACGGATTTCATGTAGGCTGTTGTTTGAGTTACATCCATTAATGATGTTGTTGGTATCATTTCAAGTTAAATAAGTAGTAATTATCTCCCTTTCAATCATGATATCTGCAAAAGAGAAAAAAAAGACATTAAAAAATTAACATGCAGTTGTCTCCCCTTTTAGATAACAAAGTACATGCATTTCCCTTCAAGCATATTCTATTTTATTTTTAAATAAACCTATACTTAAGGAAAATGATTTTTAAAACCTCCAATGAATAGTAATGTAATAACATTTTGCAGCCTTATCTGCTGTGAAAAATTAAAATTTTATTTTAAAACCGGTAGAATACATGTCCTCAGCAGAAAAATGAGAGATAGTCAATGATGTCTAATTTGATTGAAAATTGCTGCTGAGAATATGACTTTGATATTGTAAAAATGCACATGATCAGAATATAACACAAACTAATCAGATTTCATGTGGTTATAAAGTTTCTTTTTATGCCGTCACAGATCAAATTGAATCAAGACAAACTGATAATGAAATAATGAGATTTCTTCTACAGAAAAAACCCCAACTTCCGTGCAATATCTACTTTCACAAATGGATGCCTTTGTGTTGAAACTTGAAAGATTCATCGTCTTGAAGAATCAATAATCTTTATTATATATGAGAAACATGCGACAACATCATTTAGTTAAGTGAGATATACCATATTGTCATCGGATTATATATGACGGATTTGTACTTCAAATCTGATTGTCCAGATTTAAGTATCTTATACTGTGTTAAGTTCTGCTATTGTAACAGCTAAACTTAATAATATACATATACATATATATATATATATATATATATATATATATGCATCATAAATTTTTTTTACTCACCTTATTAATTTTTCTCTCTTTCTTGCACACACACACACACACACACACACACACACACACACACACACACACACTTATCTCCTTCTTTTAAGCTAACAACAACTTCTAAAATACTTTACCACAAAATTGCATAAATGTTTTTTCTTGATCTTCTCAGATGTTAAATCTGAACAACTTAGTTTATTTCTTTAGATCTAGGTCAGAAAGGAAAAGCATTTTTTTTCATCTGTCCGTATATCAAAATCTTGTTTTAATTCATCTTTTAATTTTTATTAAACAATTTGAAGAGTACATACTAACTGTACTGTAATTAAGAAGTCATTATTGAAGCATTGAAACTAAAGAATTTTGACTATCTCTTTCTGCATCTGTCTAAATAAAAAAAAACAATGAGATTGCCACCAAGTTTTACAGTGCACATGCATGGTTCCTGTAACAATCTCATCTCAGATCTCTTCTTAATAAAAAAATAATGAAGATATCTGAGCTTTACAATGGATCCTTTAACAGCCTCAACTCAAAAAATTAATGATAATATCAGTTTTACAGTGGATCCTGTAACAATCCGGAATCAATTAAAGTCTCTTCTAAATAAAAAATAATGAGGATACATTGGATCCCTTAAGTTTTTCAGTGGAATGTGCAACAATTTCAAAAACTCTCTTATATAAACATAAATTTTTAAAACATATATTTATTGTGTTTGTTAACAAGAAAACATGTATTATTGTGTGAATTTTTTAGAGCAAAATTTTTACTGTATTTGATTTAAAAAAAAAAAAAAAAAATCCAAACCTAAAATGACTTAAAAAAATAAAACATTACAATGTTGTCTCTAAATGATGTATTACTTTGCTTCTCTGGATTTAAAATGTCAACATTTTTTTCAACTATATCAGTTGTGTTGAATGTTAGAACACTTTTTAATGCTGGTTTTACATTTCCATTTAATTTTAGTAAATTTACAGTTAACTTTAGTAAGCAATTGATACAAATCATTTGGCATAAAAAAAGTCTTTTTTTGTTAGGGGGGGGGGGAGGAGGAAGGGGTAGACTAACATTTAATAGCCTCAAAACATACTGTAAATCATGAAATTAATGCGTCATGAAATTAATGCAAATTGCCGATTTTGAAGTAAAATGTGTATTGAAATTAATGCAAATTTTTTAAATTCCATTTTTAAAAAAAATTCTGCCTATCTTTTATTTTTTTGTCTTTTATTTTACAATTATAAACAGTAAATTATGGACTTCGACTCATGAGTTTTGAATGTGTTAAGTTACTTATAATCATTTTACAGTCAATTTAATGTTCCAGTCAAGATTCAAAATGATATATGAGTCTCGATTCTACTCATAGCAGAATTCCCGGTAGGAAAGAAACAACAAAAAATTACTGCTGAATGAGAAAGTACTCCAATTAATCAGTTACAATAACAACTTCCGGTTAAGGGAGATAACTCAATTTACAATAAACATACAGAAATCAGAAAATAAATGCGACAAGAAATTAATGCGATGAAATGGTCCTCGCATTTTTCGCATTAATTTTTTGCTCGCATTAATTTCCTGATTTACAGTATACTATATCTGACATCTTTGCCAACAGGCTATTACCTCAATATATATCATGCTAAAGGTCAGTTGGTTTCTCTGGGAGCTCCTGTTTTCTCTGTCATTTCTGAACTGATTGACTGCCTCAGTATAAGTGAAAAAATCTTGACTGGGGCATAAAACACCATTGATTCAATCCAATCCAATCATTAAATATCATATTTCTGAGAATGATACATATGGACCTGGTTATGTCAACCTCATTAAAAGTCAGTGTTTTTACAGTGTCAATGTTTGAATAAATTTCTTAGAAATTTTAACTATCCATTGGTTATTTATGCTAATTGGATCAAGCACCATAACAGGTAAAGAATTTTGCTTAAATTAACCTTTAGAACATTTCCTAACACAGATGTTAATAACTTTGTGTATCTGAACTTAAGGAGCCATTAGCCAATTTAAAAATAAATCTCTGATAAAGTTATCTGTAAACAGTAATTATTAGAACTATTGCATTCATTTAGGTATGAGTTTGGATTTATTTTGTTTTTCAGAACATGGTGTGTTCTCTAGTCACCCTATACATAAGTTATCTACAATAAATGTACTTAGAAGATTATGTATTCCTTATAGGCAAGATAAAGTCTTATGTCTGCACATTGATATAATCTCATGTTTGATACACATGCAGTGATGTGTATTATAACTGTATCAGTCTAAATGGCTTCCAGAAAAAACCATCTACATAATCTCATACTACTATAAACATACAGTATATACTGTACTATAGAGGAAAACAACTAGGGGGTAGTTTACTACAGTACAATGATGAGTAAAATGAAGACAAAAGATCCATCCAGGACTAACAGTGCATTAGACTTAAAAGTAGTTTAGAATGATCGCAGTATATAAGGATATCAGTACATCATTTACCATAGTATTAGCCTGACACCAAAATGGCAGAGTACTATTGTACTCAATCTCTGTTCATTAGTTTTTGCAAAATTGTGTAATAAATAATAGATTAATGCATATACATTACGAACAAAGCCTTAAATTTAGTGAAGCAGTTTACAAAAAATGCTGTTCAATAATTGGTGCATTAGGTCAGTAGTACAACAGACTGCATTAAGGTAGTCCATCAAGGGATTAAAAAGAAGCTTTGCAATAATTGGTGCAATAGCCAGGCATTAGAACAAACTTGGTTTGTATTGAGTGGAATAGAATAATTGAAATTTCATATCTCAGTCAAGATTTCTGAAAACTGAAGTAGCTGCAGAAATCTACTGGACTCTAATGGCTTGCAAGCTGACAACACATTCTCACACTAGGATTTGTCTAAGTGGGATGTAATCCCTAAGGCAGTGAGACACATTGTTATCTGTAAGCACATGCTCTAAACAACTTTACCCACCAAACACTCGTAGGTTATGTGAAAAGCTTTGTGTTTTTTTTTGTTTTGTTTTATAATTTATTGTAAATAAAACAATGGGAAACATTTGTCGTTTTATATAGTGGGTTATGTCCCCCTGAATACAGGTGGCGTACGAATCGATCCGGTCCTAGCTTGTTGCGACCGCCATATTGACGTACGTAACGTAGGCTGTATTATAATATTGAATGTGATGACGGCTAGCAACTTCGGTGATTATGGATCGTGGGATCTTTCTGCACTCAAAGAAGAACTTAAAAATCGCGGTGCGAGAGTTTCAGGTCGGAAAGCGAAGTTAATAGAGAGGTACATATTCGCGAATAGTTTCCTCATTCAAAAAGTCTGAAAGGGCTTGGTCTCAATAACAAATAGATCTACATATTTTTCCAAGATTCAAATCATTCGATATGATGGCACTGACGCTATAAGCGAATTTGTGGTAATCATTTAATTAAACGATAGGCTGTGTTAACAGTCGTTTGTCATTTATGTTACAAAATGCCGACATTTCCCGACTTGGCAGGCATCTTTCTACTTTCATTTTACACTACAGTAAAATATAGGCTAAGTGTAACTGTCTATATAATCATTTACATATCATAATATTTTGGTGATTTTTTTATCATTAAATAACAGTAGTAGGTTTTTGTGTAGTTTATTGTTACAACAGTGGTGTTTATGCCCAAGAGGCAAGACAAAGTCCAGATTCTTGAATGGTGTAGGAAATCTAGAGTGCCCAAAGAGAATCACTGAGCCTCAAGCAAACAGACAAACTTTACTTGTAACTATGCCTAACAGATTTTAACATGCTGTAAAAAGCATTTGTTGTAAATGCACATAACATATTAATCAGAAATATTCATGTATGGCAAATCTGGGTTCAATACCAGGCCACAAAATACTTAAGTTGTAAAATATTTGAAGTTTCTGCTGCTAGCCTTGACACTTGGCTTTAATGGGTTAGAATAAAGACTGGCTTACCTAGTGTAAGACTAAAGGGGGGAAAGTAATAAAACCTTTAGTTTCAGTTGCTCAGCTTGGCACTGTCGCTGAGCATTAATGCCTAATTATGAGTTAAGGACACAACCTGCTTGCCTACTGCCTGGTTAAATTTGCAAGGCAACCAACAGAACTGATTTCAATAATTTGGTTAAATATCTAACAACTGTTTACAAATTAACAACCCCACCACTTCTTCATGGCAGAAAATATGAGTCTGTTGCCTTGGATCAGTACTCCAATAAGACTGAAGTGACAGAATCATGTGGCATTCATGTAAGCAAAACACATCCATATATTGCAGCTTCACTTGATGCTTTAGTTGCTAATTCTGACAACTTTGTGAAAGTAAAATGCCCATATAGTGCTAAAGACAGCATGATTTCAGAAAGTACTGTTCCTTTCTTAAAAAACAAAGATGGTGATCTACAGCTCAGTCCTACACATGATTACTACTATCAGATACAAGGTCAACTTGTACATCCAATGATATGAGAATTGTAAATATTAAAAGAAATGAATCTTTCATTAATGAAATGGTATCAAAACTCACAGAGTTTTATGAAAAATATTTTCAAAATGCTGTACTATAGAAATTTTTTATAAGGAATATGAAAAATATTCATTTTGAAGTAATGGTAAATTATTGACTTGTTACATTTTTAATGGTATGCTTGTATTGAGGATTAAGACATACTATCTTTAAAAATAAAAATAGAAAAAAAAAATATTCTTTAAAAGCTACTTGTCTAAGGAAGTTTTAAAATAATACTTCAATATTACATAAATTCTAGAAAGAATTAAAGATTTATTAAGAGAATAAAATTTTCTTAAAAGTTCATATTTAAATACATTTTTTTAACTTCTAAAGAGAATTCTATGAAAAATGTAAACACACATTCTTGTATTGTGAAAAAGTATACCGGTAGACTTTTGGTTCAACAGTAATGGCTAAATAACATGCATACAAAATAAACTTTTTCTGACAAACAAATTCAAGAGTCTTTTTTAAATTAAATGTGAAGTACATGTACACTTTAACAATTTGTGTATTAAAATCAAGTAATATACCAAAATATTCTTTACTTGTACCCATTGTAAATAAAATGTCATTTAAATAATAGTAGGTGTCATTTTTTTGTTATTTGTGTTTGTGGCTCAGTGTATTCAGCATTAGCCTTGTAGTCCACTGTCTCTCACCACTGTGGGTTCATACCTTATATGGGCTCATATGTTAGAAAGTGGTTTCACCTGCCATTGGCCTCTATTGGTTGGCTCGGTGTCAGTATAATGTGACCAGGTGGTATATAGTATGTATCTGCCAAACTGTGTATCAGTGTAACAGCAATATAAAGATAACATCAGTCTGCACTTGTCAAGTAAAAGACACTTCAATCGTGCACCATGCATGTCATGACATGCTTGTAGAATTGTTAAAGCAATGTTAAACAATAAATAAATCATCATCATCATAAAGAAGATTAAACATCATCATCATCATCATCAAGATTTCAACATCTTTACCAGCATGGGATCACAAAAAGATGAATATGAGGGGCCATATTTAAAGAATAATATCATCAGACTGAATATAATTTTGTCAAACATTAAAAAAAAATAATTATATTAAAAATAAGAATTATAAACTTTGAAACAAAGCAAATGCAAGCAATTCTTATTATTACATTGACTTCATATGTGAAACAGAAATCATACATAAAACTAAGATTTTTATTATGGTTTCTGTATAGATCCTGAATTGGAGGTTGTTTTGACCCAACTCGCCAAGGATTATTTTTTATGTTGTTTGGGCAAAATACAAGGAAGGAGCTGCTAAGAGAGGGTGGTGCTTGCCAAAGGGTTACATGTAGGTCAACATTACTTGAATCCGAAAATCTGACGTTTTATGACAACTGGATTTCTCGAAAATCGGAGTCATCTCGGCCTAGCTCTTGGCGATAGTATACGTGTATGATCTATCACTATTTATAAAACAATAGAGTATAAGTCATTTGGAATGAGAATTGTTCGCATTTGATGAAAATAGCAATGTAAATATATTTATGAAGTTTGATGTACCAAAGACGGTTTCTCCGACATAATCTGAGGGCAAAAAATGTTCCCTGCAAACAACGCTAGTCTCCCACAATTTATATTTTTGTTCTGAAGAGTTCCTGCGAATAGAAAATATCCACTTTTTCCTTAGTTTCATATCTTTTGGAAAATAATGCCCCCCTTTATTTGAACATCCAGGTACGCATTAACATGTATATGGCATTTTGATAGAAAAATCTCCTCAGTTACAGTGTAAACAATGGCTACGGATGGACGGGATCGATAGCAGCGCCACCAATTTTAACGTAACGAACCATAACTCACAAATGTAGGCCATTGAAGTAACAAAATGTTTAGAAAAATTGGAATTTTTATGAAAGAATACTAGATTTTAAGTTATTTGTGGCCCTAGTATATAGCTTAGTATAATATACAAGTGGAATTATGGTTTTACTAATTTCAAGGAAGATTTTTCTATATTAGGAATTCTGAGAATAACAATATAATTTAGTTTTAGATTTAACATTTAGTTTCTTATACAATAAATTTGTTTATGAGTCTTTAGACTTTACTCCAGGTATCCCCATTGTTAATGTTACTATTTTGAGCACAGTATCTGTTAATGATAGATGTTTAAATCTAATTAAAATACTCTAGCTTTTAAAGAAATTTAAAGATTTTAAATGTTGTAAAGTTTCTAAAATCAATAATCTGTCGCACATCCTCTACAAATGTGACTACAAAAATGTGTGTATCTTCTACAAAAAGAAGTCTGGATATAATTTCCTTTCCATTTATATTCAGAAATATCATTTCATCAGTAAATGTTACTGGCTCATGTCAGAAGTTTCTGTCCTGTACTTATCATTATCGTCCTCTGTGGAACTATATAGACAAATTTAAGGCTGTCTGAACAGCAAAGGGAAAATCTAAATTATACAGACAGATTTTAAGAATGTCTTATGTACAGAGGGAAAATCTAAACAATTTAGACAGATTTTAGACTATCTTAGCTGCAGAGGGAACTGAAGATCTAAGTAGTATAGACAGATTCTAAGACTATCTAAACTGTAAAGGAATAGGATTGGATTGGATTAACAGTGTTTTAAGCCCTAGTCAAGAATCTGTAACTTATATCAAGGCAGTCAGTTCAGGGAATTGTTGAGGAAACTTTAGAGCACAGAGAAAATCACTGACCTGGAGGGCACTGAGAAAATCACTGACCTGGAGGGCACAGAGAAAATCACTGACCTGGAGGGCACAGAGAAAATCACTGACCTGGAGGGCACAGAGAAAATCACTGACCTGGAGGGCACTGAGAAAATCACTGACCTGGAGGGCACAGAGAAAATCACTGACCTGGAGGGCACAGAGAAAATCACTGACCTGAAGGGCACTGAGAAAATCACTGACCTGGAGGGCACAGAAAAAATCACTGACCCAGAGGGCACTGAGAATATCACTGACCTGGAGGGCACAGAGAAAATCACTGACCTGGAGGGCACAGAGAAAATCACTGACCTCGAGGGCACAGAGAAAATCACTGACCTGGAAGGCACATTGAAAATCACTAACCTCGAGGGCACAGAGAAAATCATTGACCTGGAAGGCACAGAGAAAATCATTGACCTGGAAGGCACAGAGAAAATCATTGACCTTGAGGGCACAGAGAAAATCATTGACCTGGAAGGCACAGAGAAAATCACTAACCTCGAGGGCACATAGAAAATCACTGACCTCGAGGGTACAGAGAAAATCACTGACCTGGAAGGCACATAGAAAATCACTGACATCGAGGGCACAGAGAAAATCATTGACCTGGAAGGCACAGAAAAAATCACTAACCTTCAGCAAGCAAACTGAAAAACTTTCTCACACTATATTAAGCTGCAGAGGGAATATCTTAATTACATAGACAGATTTTAAGACTAGGGAGAGCTGCAGAGGTAATATTTATTCCAAATTTTAAGTACAGAGTAATATTATCTAATTCAGAGTGCAGTTAAGCCTTATCTATAGCCTAAGGTTATGAGTGGTCACCAAGATTCTTCACAAATCTAATTAAGTCTCTTTTTTCAGCTAGATAATGACACAAGATAGATTTTTATGGAAATTTTTAATTGAATTACATTCTTATTGGTTGTAAGTGGAAATTGAGTTCTCTTGTAGCAATTTGCATGACAACAATGTTTCAAAAATCCTAAATGATAATTATCATTATAAAATGGATGGATAGTTGGATAGACGGATAATAGATGGAAGGATTGATAAATAGTTAAACAGATATACAGACTGTAGATGTATGGAAGAATGGACTGACAATCTACATGGATGGATAAATAGATTTGGACAGTAGAAGGGTGGATGGATAGATGGACAATAGATGGATAAATGAATAAATGGAGTTGGGAGAGTTTTTTTTTTTTTTTTTTCATGTCTTGTATGAACTTTAATGCAAAGATTCTACTATTGAACAAGTTTGTTGTTTCTTAGCATGCTTACAAATTGAAACCTTTGAAATGTCAGTCAACTAGGAATAAACCCTATATATGTCCTTGATCTAAGCTTACTAAGTGTTTCCTACTCTTAAATAAACATTTTAATTATTGTGAAATAATTGAGTTAGCCAGAACAAAGAAGCTACAGTACTCAAAGGTCCCCTTAAGGTCAGCTGGAAATATGAGGCTTGTGAAAATCGTGTCTAGCAGTGTAATAAATAGCTAAAGTGTTAACATGCTTGTTATGTGTGATATTGTATAGATATTACAATTTTTTTTACACATATTATTGATGTTGTCTTTTTGGTAATATGATAATAATAAAACCATCAATAAGTTATTAACTAATCTTCACATTTTTTTTCCATTAGGAATCTATATATGATAAATAACTCTTTTGGGGGATGAAAACTCCAAAACAAAAATTGATAAAGAATTGTGTCAGTCAGTCAAAATTGTGTCAAAAGTCTTGTTTTTGATTTGTCAAAAGTCTGTCATTGATCTTGTTGTCAATTTGCCGAAAGACTGATTTTGATCCTGTTGTCACATTGTCAAAAGTTGATATCTTTGATCCTGTTGTCAGTTTGCCAAAAGACTGATATGATTCTGTTGTCACATTGTCAAAAGTCAATGAATTTGATCTTGTTGTCAATTTGCCAAAAGACTGATTTTGATCCTGTTGTCACATTGTCAAAAGTTTGTCATTGATCTTGTTGTCAGTTTGCCAAAAGACTGATATGATCCTCTTGTCACTTTGTCATAAGTTGATTTCTATGATCCTGTTGTCAGTTTGCTGAAAAACTGATATGATCCTGTCGCACATTGTCAGAAGTCTGTATTGATCCTGTTGTCAATTTGCTGAAAGACTGATTTTGATCCTGTTGTCACATTGTCCATTTTAAGTTGATTTCTATGATCTTGTTGTCAGTTTGCTGAAAGACTGATTTTGTTCCTGTTGTCACATTGTCAAAAGTCTGTCATTGATCCTGATGTCAGTTTGCTGAAAGACTGATATGATCCTGTTGTCACATTGTCAAAAGCAAATGTCTTTCACCCTGTTATAACATTTTGTGAAAAAGTTTAGCATTGATGCCGTATTGTTAGTTTGTGAAAAGTCTCTCATTTTTGGTGTTGTCGCTTTGTCATTGGGTCTTTTTTCATAAAATTAAAACTAAAATTAAACCAAGTGTAATGAAAGTTTGATCAATACTAATAAAAAACCAATTACTCACAATACCTAAAACAAGAAATCGCAGTATTGTGGGCCAAATATTAACAGCAATTATACAAGGCTAAGCTGCACCTAACCATTAGATTGCTATGGAAAACACTTGTGTATTGAAAATTTTAGAGTAACTGTAAAAAGGAACATCTCCAATCAAACTGGAGATGGTTAGCTATATGGTTTAAATTACTTACTTTATATCTGATCCATGATCCATCAAACAATTTTAAAACTTTGAAAAATTACTTAATTTTCTTAAATTTGCTTAGCAAGTTTTAAGAGTTGGCAGTAACAGAATTTATTTAGAGAATTGTGGCCAATAATTATTCCTTTTATATGTGACATTTTTACTTTTTTATAAGATTAACCAATTTTATCTTGGTCTTTTAAATGACTTTTTTTTTTTTGTATTATTTAGCACATTTATAAGTTCATATTGTAAAATAAGTCTTCTTTTCTCTTAACATTGGCAATGTAACAATCTTGTTTCAGCGTAATGAAAAAATAAAACACAGGGTACCAACAGCTTAAAATATACCAAGAAATTTTCCTATATCCTGAATTATAACTCATAATATTGTACAAGCAAATTCAAATACATGTATATTCATGTCATAAAAACTTTAAAACTACAAGTAAAAAAATCTATACCATAGGTACATAAAGCTATCAAAACAACTTGAAATCAATATGTGACCAGTAATTATCGGTAGTCTAGATTTTTAATCCACATAATCCAATATTTATCAATTAGGTTGTCAGAAAATAACGCCATAAAAACGAGAAAAATATTAATCCAGGTGGAATAAAACAGCTGTGACCAATAGTAAGAAAACAAAAGTTGTTAGGATTGATTAATTGAGAAATTGCTGAGAAATCTGCATTGTCCAATCAATGTGAATATACATTGTAAGTAAACCAACAGGAAGTGAAAGCAAACAGAGTGCCGTGAAGGCCAATCATTTCACCACAATTCTTAATGAAACAAAACTGTCTACAAGTTGTGTAATTATTTTTTTGCACAGAGCATCAATATTTTTACGGAAATTATTATAATTATTATTTTTTTTTTTTTTTAAAAAAAAGATCCTGTATTTAAGAAAGAAAAATGTCAACTTTCTTTTCCTATATTAGAGAATGTTTTTTTAAATATATAAAATTTTTCATATTTCTATACAATAATTAAACCTGTTATGATGTAGAATATCAAAACAGTAAAATTTAGTACATGTAGTATGAAATCATTTAGGTTTGGGTAATATTAGTACATCCAGTACCAATATAGTATATAGATCTACAAAGTCTGTTTTGATCTTGAAATAAAATATAAGTTTGTCTAAATACAACTCTTAATGCCAAGTGCCAGGCAAGGTAGCAGTATCTCAAATTTTCAAGTCTTATGTTTGATCTGGCTAGGACTTGAACCCACATGACCTCCTGCTCTTGAGATGGATACACTGCATTGACGCTTTTGTGCTAAAAGTTGTACTTTAAAATACAATTTAAGGCACAGTTTAATTACAAATCAAAAACTGGACTTTTGATCAGTTACAGTAACCTAGACAATTGGCCTCAAGTGATTTTACTATAGTTCTTCTGTTATAAGGAAGCCGAAGGTCTCCTTTTGTGGATATGCAACAAAATGATTTTATTTGATTTATTTCTTGCATGTGTACAAGCATTTTAGCACTAACAACTTTGACAACAGTTTCAATTATATAGTTTGAAAATCATTAAACATTTTCTACTGGACTATAATATTAGATAAAAGGTCCTTTTGTAGTGAACCCTTGAAGTTTTGAAGAGAGAGAGAGAGAGAGCGAGAGGAAATGTTATTCCAAGGTGTTTTCAGTCAAAAGTTATTTTTTGTGGAAATTATAAATGAAAATTCTCTCCTTTCTTTTTGATATATGTTAAACAGTCTCTCTCTTTTTGATACATGGTAAAGTTCTCTCTTTTTTTGAAACATGATAAACAGTCTCTCTCTTTTTGAAATAGGTAAACAGTCTCTCTCTTATTCATGTATAGTAAACAATATTCTATTAAGTACATAGATACTGATTGTGGACGTTTGATATTTAAATGATTGTTTGATAACAATGATCGGATATTAAATGATTATGGTGTAAACAGGTTATTATTCTCAATGTGTGGGTTTTAATTGATGTCAGTGATCCTGGATTGTAGGAAGTGTGCAATATTAGAACCTTTAATTTTGTATTTAGTTGAAAATAGAAAACATTTTATTTGTACCTACATGTTGATTGTTTCTTGATATTTTAACAATTATTGAATCTCTTCTCAGTAGAGTATTATTAATAATTTGTGTCGATTGTCGTTTGTTTTCAATTGATATCTATATTGCTGATGTGTACTTTGAAATATGAAATTTATATGAATAAATGAAAAATGAGAAATATTAAAATACAAAAATATAAAAGCCATAAAAATAGGATTTGATATACAAGAGTTGAGTTGAATTAAGTAATGATGTTTTATGTTCTTGAGTCAAGATTCTTTCACCAATATTGAGCTGTCAGTTCAGGGTTGGTGGAGGAAATCAGAGTGTCTAAAGAAAAAACTACCATCTTTTATCAAGCTATCTGACAAACTTTCCATAACATTAGGATTTGCTTGAGTAATGCTTGAACTAGGAATGAGAGGCTGCAGCTGTGATCGGCTTATGAACAACTTGGACACCCAGGACCCTGTTCGGACATACAACAGTAACTATATCAATATAAGCAAGTGTTATTTGAAAGATAACTTTCATTAAAAAAATTCATTTTACAAACAAAAAAACTGATGTTATGAATTTATTCACATTAAAAAGGAGGGGAAAAATGAAAGTATTTTGTGTTATTTCTCTATTATCTCCCCCTCCCTCTCTCTTTTTCTCTCACACACACATAGTGAAAGCATTTGTGTTATTCCTCTCTCTCTCTCTCCCCTACATGTATATGCTCTTAGAGCGGGAAAAATTAAAGTACCTGTAGCTATATTTGTGTTTTTCCTCTATTAACCCCTTCCTCTCTTTCTGCATGTTATATACTAGTATACACTTTAGGGCCTGAGTCTCTTATTTGTGAGAGCTGTGAACAAAGCACCTTTTACTGCTGGGTCTGAATCACATTTGAGTAAATTCTTTTGTGAGAAAGCTTCTCAGTTTTCTGACAGAAAGGTTTGTCGATTTTAAGGCATTCAGGTTTTCTCTGACTGCCTTGATTTAAGTAACAAACCCTTGACTTTAGGCCTATTTTTAAAACATCATTCAACTTTGATTGAGTAACTGTTCTTTGAGAGTAATTATTTCATTTTTATTTTAAGACTTTTTCATGATTGATTAATAAAATAGATATTGTAGTATCATTGCATATATATATAATTGTATATACTTTTTTGGTAAAACAGAAAAATAAAATCACATCAGAAGCAGAAAAACACATGGAAACTGAAATTTCTAAAGTTATTTTTAGCTCCCTTGCACGTAGGTGCAGAGAGCTTACGTTATACCCCTGGTGTGAGTGCGAACATGAGTGTGATTGTGGGACTGTCAGTGTGAGTATGAGTATCAGCATGCAATGTTAAAGTTTTTTGTTTAAGTTTTACAATGTTGAAGTTTTTCATGTTATGAGTAATGAATTATCACATACTTGGTGCAGATGGTATCTTAAGCCATAAAGGATGTGTAATAAAGTTGCAGAGGCTGAAAGTTAAAGGTCAAGGTCAAACAGTCACATTAAAGTTTTATGTTAAAGTTTTTAATGTTAAAGTTTTCATGTTAAGAGTAATACGCTTATATGCAATCAAGCTAAAAATCAAAATACAAACTGCCATGACTATTTTTATGTTGGAGTGCAAGCGATTGTTGTTGTCTTCTGACAACTCTTGTTTGGTTAATCAATGAATATTAATGATAATTTTTAACAGTCATGTTGAAAAATAATTGGAAAACCAAATGTTTCTCTTTAAATATAAATTGACAAGACTTCAGAGGTTAATAAAAATATATTTCACTGTTAATTCAGTTTGAGATATGTTCTTGTTACAAGATAATTACATTTTAGTGTAATTGTAGACAGCCCAGTAGATGGAGGCAGGTACACTACATACAGGTGGTAGATATTTTGATTACTAATTAACCTATAGAAGCTATATATAATCACCTTTGGGATTCCCGCTAGTTAACTGACTTCCTCTAGTACTGTTATACAAAGTAGTTTGTTAATTGAAATGACTAATGATGTCATGTTAACCAATGTTTATTTAGTACAAAATACGATATGTACACTGAACAAAAATGGCTTACTAAACTACTTTTTCATTTCCAATGCAACATTTATCTTCAAAATCTAGAAACACTGAAAAATTAAACCCCGAATGAGTAAACTGAAAACATTGAACAATTATCACTTGTTTTAAAAAACAATTCTATAATAAAAGCATGATTAAAGATCACTGTTTCTTTCACATTTTCCATATAGTATCTTAAGCCTCACTTAGTTGGATAATAATAATGATGTTGATAGAGAGCATTCATTAGTATTTCAGTTATTTTGATGGTAGTCATTTCAGAAATGGTAGAGAAACCAGGAAAGTCCAATATAAAACCACTGACTTAAATTTTAATGATTTAATTCCACATCATTATAAGTAATTACAGACACTCTAAAAGTAGAAATTTGTGTATATGCCAGTAAAGAAATGTTTGCACAAACTTGCACACCACATGAACTAGTGAAATCTCCCTATACATTTATCTTGACTTTCAGCAAATAGCTGGAAAAAATTTCTTAAACATACATTGATATTATACAGCCCACAAAGCTATCTTTGTGTTCTGTGAATTCCATCAATCTTGCTGCAACAGTTCTCCACAGGAAAAATATCTCAAGTTTGCTTCATCATTTATTTATTTATATCAGACCATTGTCTTATAGCTAAACAATTGTTTTCCAATACTGCAGAACATTTCTGCACTGCTTATTATAAATTGCAATGTCATTGAATTTGATGACAAATTTACATTAAGGAAAATATAAAAAAAAGTTAGAATTTATGGTTAGAACAAATGTCTCATGCAGAAATCAATAGAACTATTTTATCATCATTTAATCATTATATGTCTGTATGTTGTAGATTTGATCAATCTGTTACATAATAACTATAAAGCCTATTGACTTGTAAATTTATATTTCAACATGATCATCATTTAACATCATACAGATGCAAAAATAGTGCAGAACTAAGCTTTGGTTATTGTTACATAATAGTTGGAAAAAAATATTGACTTGTAAATTTATGTTTCTACAATATTATTATTTAAAGGGTACCTGTAACCAAAAATTTTTTTATCACAATTGTTTTATATATTATTTAAATATAACAATATTGAAAACCGCATCAAAATTGGTGACAAAATAAAAAAGTTACAGCGGTTTGAAATCCACATTTTATAACTTTCTCTTTATCGAAAAGTGAAACGCCTCGTTTTGAGTTATAAACGTGTGACGTCATTGCAGTATTAGAAGTAGTGTCTAACATAATAGACAGTAGTAACAATGATGATATATTGATGTATGTAGAAGAAAGTAAAGACTCTGACATGTACCTATTTATGTCAAATAGTTCGTCATTATTTCGGGAAGCAGTAGACAATCTTTTCAGTGATGAATTTGGAGTAAAACCGTTATTTATTCGAACCAGAAACGGTCGAATCTGATGAACATATTGAGTCGAGTCCCGACCTGCATTGGTTGCATAGCTGTTGAAAAATACTTGACGAGTGTTAACTTGTCAATAACACGAAAAATGATTATATCTGTGACTTAAGAAAATAAATTATTTTATGAAGTCGGACTGGACAGACTCGAGAATTACGATAAGCCGCATAGCATAAAAATTCGAAATCAGCACATGACAGTGGCACCGGGTAAAAATCAATACATAAAAAACCAATCGCCTATGTTCTTTTGTGCAATGTTTATTGACAGTTGAAATTAAATGACCGTGATGTAGAAAACTTTTAAGTAGTCTGGCGGCATCGCATTTCCTCGGTAATTGGAAAATGTTCACACAATTAAAGTTTGTAACATAGTTCTTTTCAACTGTCCGATGGTTAATTAATGCTGGGCTAATAAAAAAGAAAAAAACAAGGCATTCCATCTCAAATTATTTTACTCGAAATATATTATAATTGTTTAAAATGAAATGACACGGATTTTAGAATGAAACCACATTTTAAAAAAACGAGATAATAATAATAATAATAATAATAATAATAATAATAATAATATATTAATTTTATGAATTTGTATATATAGAATAAAGAATTTAAGAATATCACAGCTTAATGTATGCCCAAGGAAAAGTGAAAACTAAAATCTAATAAAATCAAATGCTGTAAGTAGATCAATAAACATGTTTTAAATAGACTATTCTGGTCGTCAAATTTTTTTTATTTTGCCTGAAAGTTGTATTTTATAATAATAATAATTATTATTATTATTATTATTATTATTATTATTATTATTATTATTATTATTATTATTATTGACATGACTAAGAAAGAATTCTTTTTCTTACTTTTTGAAATTTACAAATGAAATATCCATTTTTTCCGGAGTGAAATCTTTATACTGTATATGACAAATAACGTTTACCAAACAAAATTATTTTACTTTACTCGAACTGTAAATATATTATTGTATATTACCGGTCGTAAGATAACTTTATCAACCTGCAAATCAATTTTGCAAATTATAAGTGACATCCTGTTAATTACAGGTGGCGGTCTAAATCTAAGGAATGTGTCTAATAAACAAAAGGATTAATAATAATCTTAATTATCGGTACATGTCAAACGGATGTTAATTCCACTTCGTTAAATAGTTTTCCCGTAAAATAATCAAAGAAAGTTAAACTACGAGTTCGTATTTGACTTATTTTAGTAGTTGGTAAATAATATTCTGTGGAGGTATGTTACTGCTATGACGTCACAACACGGGAGCCTCGATATCGACCTTTTTGATTTGGATTTCTAGAGATGTATTAGAAAATCGCCGATATCTACCTTATTATGGAATGAAATTTTATGGAATTTTCACTACAGTCATATTTAAGTACGACAAATAAAATATGTCAAAACTGAAAATCGTTACAGGTACCCTTTAACATTGTATAGATACAATATATAGTGCAGACCTTAGCTTTGATGATTGTTATTGATATAATAATCATAGGCTAATGACATGTGAATTTTTAATTGTATACAGACATGATGAGAAATGTTATATTATGCTGAAAAACAATATGAAATGTTATATTTTATAGATAGACTTGATGACAGTGTTATATTGTAAAGATAGAATTAATGTGAATATAATATTGTACAGATAGACTTGAGGAGAATGTTATATTTTACCAATAGACTTGGTGAAAATGTTATATTGTACCTATAGACTTGGTGAGAATGTTATATTGTACAGATAGACCTGAGGAGAATGTTATATTGTACCTATAGACTTGGTGAGAGTGTTATATGTTACTGATAGACTTGAGGAGAATGTTATATTGTACCTATAGACTTGGTGAGAATGTTATATGTTACTGATAGACTTGAGGAGAATGTTATATTGTACCTATAGACTTGGTGAGAATGCTATATTGTACAGATAGACTTGGTGAGAATGTTATATTGTACCTATAGACTTAGTGAGAATGTTATATTGTACAGATAGACTTGGTGAGAATGTTATATGTTACTGATAGACTTGAGGAGAATGTTATATTGTACCTATAGACTTAGTGAGAATGTTATATTGTACCTATAGACTTGGTGAGAATGTTATATGTTACTGATAGACTTGAGGAGAATGTTATATTGTACCTATAGACTTAGTGAGAATGTTATATTGTACCTATAGACTTGGTGAGAATGTTATATGTTACTGATAGACTTGAGGAGAATGTTATATTGTACCTATAGACTTAGTGAGAATGCTATATTGTACAGATAGACCTGAGGAGAATGTTATATTTTACCTATAGACTTAGTGAGAATGTTATATGTTACTGATAGACTTGAGGAGAATGTTATATTGTACCTATAGACTTAGTGAGAATGTTATATTGTACAGATAGACCTGAGGAGAATGTTATATTTTACCTATAGACTTAGTGAGAATGTTATATGTTACTGATAGACTTGAGGAGAATGTTATATTGTACCTATAGACTTGGTGAGAATGCTATATTGTACAGATAGACTTGGTGAGAATGTTATATTGTACCTATAGACTTAGTGAGAATGCTATATTGTACAGATAGACTTGGTGAGAATGTTATATTGTACCTAGAGTCTTGAGAAGAATGTTATTTTGTACAGATAGACTTAAGGAAAATGTTATATTGTACAGATAGATTTGGTGACAATGTTATATTGTACAGATAAACTTGGTGACAATGTTATATTCACTCACTACAGTACAGATACTAGTAGTATAAGTTACATGGTTTGTAAGTGTCCGGTATGGAATGATACAGGGTCAGTAGAAAAGATACTGGGTGAGGCGTGAGCCGAACCCGGTATCTTTTTTACTGACCCTGTATCATTCCGTACCGGACACTTACAAACCATGTTACTTTTTTACCCTACCGATGACCCAATGCTAGATCTTTTTTTAAAAATAGAAATATTGCTGATGAAAGAAATTAAAAATTAAAAAAAATATCCGACTGCAATAAAATATTAAACAAGGAATATCACTTAATAAGGTTTAATGCATGTTATTTAATAATATAACATTAATTTGAACTTCAAAATAAATAAATAAGTAATAATAAAAAAAAATTTGAACTGCCCCTACACAGTAGAAATTTGTTAAATGGCGTATACAAAGAGTTAAAACTAGGTCATTTTTGTTGACATTTATGTTAGCGACAGGGGAAGTAACTCTAACCCACCCGGTATCAGCCTTGCTGACCCAGTATTTTTGCACGTGCGGCTATGTACAGAATGATACTGGAATGATCATGTGATTCCATTTAGCCAATCACTATCATAGAATTTAGTCAGAGGTAGGGTAAATGATAATACTAGTGTTAGATGCTACTGTGTCTTGAAATCGAAATCTAAAATTTGGAAAAATATTCATAACTATAGCTTATTATGTGTAAGTGTAATTTGACATTATGAAAGTTTATAGATATATTTTAAAAATAGAAAATACAGATATTGTCATTATGGCTTTTTATTAACAAATTTGGCTAATGTCTTTAAAAAAAAATACTGTCCATCAGTGTGAATCTATTACAAAACAAATTTCATTTTATTCCTTTTAGGAAAGATGTGTAAATACTCTTAAATCAAGATTCTTTCTTTCATATCAAGATGGTCTGTTTTTGGAGGTGGATTGTCTAGAGAATACCACCAATCTTTTGAAAATTTTAATAATCTTTCAAAATGTCAAATTATGCTTACACATGAAACATTATGAAAAATTTAAGATATATTTTAAAAATAGGAAATACATATATAATCATAATAGCTTTTTATCAACAAATTTAGCTAGTATGCTTTTAAGAAAATACTTTCCATCAGCATTGATCTGTTTCAGAATATAAATTTCTTTTCATGCCTTCTAGGAAAGTTCTACTTTACTACGTATGTAATACAGACAATAAGTAAAGCAATGATCTGTGTGATTGTATCAAAACACTTTCATAACAATTCACAGACTATTCAAAACTGGCAAATTATTGAACAATTTTTGTTATGCTAGACATAATATAAAGTAATTTTAGACCCTGAATCATGTCATCAGTGAAATAAACATCTCGATGGAAGGTAATTTACCAAGATAACTTATCTTTTTTTAATTTACCAAGACAATGCCAGATTATTCGATCAGCTATATTTAATATAGAAGATATAGTATTTCTATGGAATTTTCCATTTATTATCAGTCTTTCAGAAGATTATGGAAATTATTTTAACTGATATACAAGGATAGTTGAACTTTCATGTCTTCTTTTTTCTTAGAATTGTATTTTGACGTCATCCACTAACTCATAATATTAATCTCTATACCTAAGCTAAGAAGTTGAATGAAGTAATGATGTGTTACTCCTCATGTCAAGATTCTTTCACTTATATCAAGGTGGTCAGTTCTGGGATGGTGGAGGAAACTAGAGTGCCCGGAGAATACCACCAACCTTCAGCATGCAAAACTGACAAACTTTCTCACACTTTGGTCTGTCATAGTAGAATTTTAACCTAGGTAACAGATGGTGTGATCCATAAGCTGATACTGACTTTAGACCATTTGAGCAACCACATCCCCCCCCACCCCACCCCACCACCTTTAGTATAATAAAGTGGTGAAATGTATACATATTTTGACATCATGCAATCTATGCAAAATCTTTTTTTTTAAGATGCAACATTTTAAAATAGGGTTAAAATTTCATGTCACATGTAACTGTTTTGTTTCATTTAAGTTACTGGTCTGTACTCAAGGTAAGGTAAGGTCAAGGTCACCATCAAAGTTGGGGTTAAAGAATTTTTTACGAAAAATCAAAAGTTCAGGGTCAAGATATTATTAAAATAAGGATTATTTTATCACAATCTGGGTGAAGATCTTATTAAAATTAGGATAATTTTATGTAAATCCGAGTCGAAGACCATAATTTTTGAAGTCGGTAGGGTAATTATAAAAGACATGTTTTAAACTCCTTACACCTGTCAAATAGTTTGATGATATGATACAAACTTTAACAAATCTTGATGAAATGTTGTATAAAGTTAATGGTGCTTGGCACAGAATGATGAAAAACAGATAATATTCCTGTTTCTGGTATTTTTCGGTTCATGATTAGTCAAGTCATAATGTTTTTGGCACATGTACACACAAATTTACTCACCCATCATGAACCAAAAAAAAAAAAAAGAAAATCCTCAGTTTGTATATTTTTTTCAAGTCCTTCCTTCTCTGCCCTTTTCTTACTACTTTTCAACGTCTTTGTTCTCTTGTATCTTTAATACTCCCCCCCTTTTCTATTTTTTTCTAGCTTAGATCTCCTGTTTTCTTTGATTTTAGCCCCATTAGACCCCCACCCCCTTAATTGACTGTTTTTCTCTTACTTAGTTCTCTTTTTTTCTATATTTATAGCCCCATTAGAACCCTTCTTTTTGACTATTTTTCTCTAGCATAGTTCTCGTTTTCTTTGATTGATATCCCAATCAGACACCCCCCCCCTTCCCCCCCCCCCCCCCCCCCCCCCCCCCCCCCCCCCCCCCCCCCCCGTTTCCTCCAGTTTCTTTGCTTTTCTTTATGATCTGACACCATTTGATCACCAAAATTATGTTAACTCTTTTAATTCATCTAGGTATAAAAACCCAAAATTAATATAAGTTGTCATAACTTGTTTCTTAAATAAATAAATAAATAAATATGTCTACACTTTTAACTGTACCTAATCAAGCAGTTTGTAAGAAGAACTTTATGGCATATGGTTTTGACACAAATGTCTTAACATATAGCATTTATAAATTTTTGTATAATCAACAAACTTTTAATGATTTTCAAAATTAAATTAATAATCATCTCTACATGTGTCTGTTTAATCAATTATTCAATTTTTTAAATTTTCTTTTACATTTCATCATCATCAATATCTTATTATTATAATGATTATTATTATTATTTTTTTTTTTTTGGTTTGTTTGGGTTGTTTTTGTTTTGTTATGAAATTTTTAAAAGAATCTCTTTCTTTGCAATTTTTAAACTATTGGCAAGGTTACAATTTCAGAAACAATATAAAATGATATAAGTGTTCTTTGATCTATTTGATCTAAATAGCTACAAGTACTATATATTAATGACCAATAGGAATCATTGAGTTACGGATAATTTAAATTTACAAATTAAATGAAAATTGTAAATTAGCATATCAAAAAAATTAGTTCTATGATTTTTCTCCATAATAACATTACTTAAAAACGAAAATAGAAAAATATTTTCATTAATTACTATATCAAACATTGATTCACTAAAACAATATATTTAGTCAGATTTTGGCAATATGAAGAGGTTTGCAAGGTGTAAAATCAAGGGAGTTTTATCAAGAAAAAATACAAAAAAAAGAATACATTTTTGAGACTTGAGAAACTGTGATTATAATTATACATGTATGTTTATGAAGTTGGCAAACTTATGAAAAGGGTATTACAATGAGATTTTACAGTACTTCAGATGTGTTAGTTTTAATCCTTGTTTTCACATGATAAAATTACTTACCAGTTTCCTGTAAATACTCCAATGAAATCAGAATATACTTGACTATAATAGTTTAAAGTATCTATGTAAGTAATAATCCTTTGTCATTTTGTCCTGATGTACTCAGTACATGTACTATTTTAGTTGTTTATATATATATAATATTTCACTCTGAAGCATTCACCTTGTTTACAAAGATACTGGCTGTAGGCATGTTTAAGTATCGATCTGAGATAACAAATATAACTATCAAAGATAACTCATTATCATGTAGCTAATTATAACAGCAGGTGCTGATAGTTTTCTCGGTTTTCATTCAGATATACTGGAAATATCAATTGATTGAAGAATATAAAACTGCAAAATCTCCAATTTTGGAATTCTATTACACATACATGTAAAACGTACACTGTTAATATACTTGTAATTATTTCTTCTTGATGAAGATGTGTGTATATCTATCCTACACAGTTTTCATTCAGATTAAAATACTAAATGGTTTTAGGTATAAATCATGGAAATTTTGAATTCTGTAGTATACTGTACATGTAACAGATATATGCAGCTTTACTTGTCTGTTAAATGTTATAAATATATATATATATATATATATATATATATATATATATATATATATATATATATATATATATTCTGGTTGTTTGCACCCTACTGATATATCCAGTATATTGTATTGATTTCAATTTGTCAGCATGTAAGTACGACATTGGTTATGATGCATGTGCCAGCCGGAATATTTAACAAAGATACAAGATAAATTTATATCAATCATATAAATAATGTTTATATATAATAAAATAACAATTGTTTTAAGTGGTTTTACCATATCAGAATAGTTACTTATGTGATAATAAGAATATTTTATTTGTAGTGAGTTGTTTTGGACCTGTGAGGTTTGAAAATCAAATGTGGAAAAAAATGAAATGAATAATTTAAATACAATGTTGTGATGGAAATAAACTTGGAAAATGATAAAATAATTGTAGCTAAGTTCATTGAGTATAAAGAAAATTACATTCAATATGACAGTCGGATGGTTGATGATTGATTGATTACAAGATCAGCAGGTCTAGTTCATGTGATTGATTGGTTTGTTGATTGATTAGTTGATTGTTTGATTGATTGATTGGTTGGTTGGCTGGCTGGTTAGTAACAAGGTTGGATGGTGGATGGGTGGTTGGTTTGTCAAAAAAAATTTCATGTGTATTTATTTATTTAAAATCTTCATTTTTTTAATAATTTAACTAATATAAATAATAATTGAGACTCCATATTTATATTGTGACATCATCATTCTTAAGATGTACCTTGATCCATGGCCTGAAGTAGTTAAGAGATGCTGTTTTGTGAACCTGTATGTTGTATTCAACATTTTCTAAAAACCAAATTAAAACGCAGAGAAATCTATATTTGTCAAAATTTCACTTTCATTAAGGAATACTAATTAAGCCATTTAACTGTTTATTGAATTGTAACTTCTTTTAACAGAAACCCTATTTATTCTAACCATGAGTTATCTCAATGTTTAGACACTTCAATTCATTGTACATATATATATATATATATATATATATATATATATATATATATATATGATGTAGTAGTACTATTGTTGTTGTACCATTGTAACACATCATAACTAATTATATTTGTCTACTTATTTTTGATGTATTCTTGTTGATTATTGTTAATTGATTGTTATGTTGTCTGCTGTTACAGACTACATAAATATATAATACACCAACATGCCAAATACAAGCCCTGGTCTTTAGATGCTATGTTCAGGCCCTCCCTTGTATTAAATGTGCTCTGGCATTCATCAAACTTGTTCCAACTATGAATTACATAACTAAAGTTATGAGTTTGAATAATGGCAAATTTTCAGCCAACAGCCCGGAAAGACTGAACTAGTTAAGAGACAAGATATTATGCCATTACAGGATTAAAAGTACCTAAATTATCAGTTTTTTGTTTTTAATACATTTCACACATACTGAATACAAAATTACCTGCTAATTAATGTGAAAATGACAAATACCAGATAATAAAAAAAACTTTTCAGAAGATATTTTCTCTCTATTACTAACATGCATTCAAAAAATGATCAGAAAATGCTTTTAAAAATTTTCTAATATTCATTAAGGCATCAGGTTTCAGTAAACCTATCTGAAAACTTAAGGGAACACAAGGTTAATGAGCTTTAGCGGGCAATTTGTCTAGAAGAAGGAAACTCTAAACAAAGTGGACCATGGTCCAGTGTTTTGGTTGATCCTTCTTTAATCCCCCATTATAAATGATGTGAGAAACCAATAGTTTTGACACAAGAAATGAGGAAGAACCAATAAAAATAGTCTTCTGTGATGGCCGGACAGAAAATATGAAAATAAATTCATCATTGATTTTCACTAGCTAGGACAGAAAATATAAAGATTAATTCACCATTGATTTTCACTAGGACAAAAAATTAAAATAATTCACCATTGATTTGTACCAGCACTGAAAAAAACCCCCACTAATTCGCCATTGATTTTCACCACCACTGAAAATACAAACATTAATTCACCATTGATTTTCACCAGCAAAGAGAGATTGATTCACCATTGATTAAATAGATTTCCAGAACAGCAAAAAGAGAGAGGAATTCAGCATTATTGTTTATCCAAACATAAATAAGATTGATTCACTTCTGATTATCACAAGAACTGCAATTAAAGAGAACACTTCACCACAGAATTATCAGCAGAACAGTAAATAGAGAGAACCAATCACCATAGATTATCACCAGAACAGTGAATAGAGAGAACACTTTACCACAGATTATCACCAGAACAGTGAATAGAGAGAACATTTCACCACAGAATTATCAGCAGAACAGTAAATAGAGAGAACCAATCACCACAGATTATCACCAGAACAGTGAATAGAGAGAACACTTCACCACAGAATATCAGCAGAACAGTAAATAGAGAGAACCAATCACCACAGATTATCACCAGAACAGTGAATAGAGAGAACACTTCACCACAGAATTATCACCAGAACAGTGAATAGAGAGAACATTTCACCACAGATTATCACCAGAACAGTGAATAGAGAGAACCAATCACCACAGATTATCACTAGAACAGTGAATAGAGAGAACACTTCACCACAGATTATCACCAGAACAGTGAATAGAGAGAACATTTCACCACAGATTATCACCAGAACAGTGAATAGAGAGAACACTTCACCACAGATTATCACCACAGATTATCACCAGAACAGTGAATAGAGAGAACACTTCACCACAGATTATCACCAGAACAGTGAATAGAGAGAAAAAGTCACTATTGATTGTCACAATAGAAAATATAACAGAAAGATTCATTATAATTCACCAATTTGATCATCAACAGAACAGCAAATAGAGAGATCAATCACCATTGATAAGCAAGAGAATAGAAAATATATTTTCTTTCATATAATCCAATGAATAAATATTGTTTACACTCAGTAAATAGCAAACTTAATGCAAATCCATATTTTTTTTCTTTTTTTTTTTTTTTGTTTGGTTTCACTAATGCATGTATATGACAAAAAACAATGAGATATAATAGGTTTTTAAGTACGTCATTTGAACTTACACAATTATGATATAATTAGCCTCAGTGTCTTGTTGTAGATGTGATAAAACCTGAGGTTTGATCCCCAAACAAGCAACGAGCAGATTCTAGTGTGTCTGTTGTCAATCTGCTTGCTAAATATCTTTTGATATCTCTGGGCAACTCGGTATTCTCCACCATTCAAGAACTGACTCAATCTCAATATGTATAAGTAAATGGAGGAGAAAAAAAAACACTTAACACCATTGCAACTTCACTCTTTTTAAATTTCATTTTTTAATATTGTTAATACGTGACATTATTTTACTGGTAAACTGGTCTTCCAGGTAAAATTGTCAGTTAATGTTTTTTAGCAATTTTTTTAAAGAGTGTGATTGACAATTATTTAAAAACTTTCCCATTGTTCATAGACCTTAATTGAAAATTATCTTTATAATTTTTTGTGATTTTAATTCTTTATTGCTACACAGATTAATTAAATTTTCAGTTTAATTAAATTTTCAGTTTATTTAAATTTTCAGTTTATTTAAAACTAAAGTGTTACCTGTAATAACAGTTTGTAGAAATACAAGAAATTTAGTATGTAGTGTTAAAATATATCTTAAAAAAGTAAGATGTTCTTAAAATTTTCTTATGAAAGATCATGCCTATTACATACTGTATTGAGAAATTATATATAAAAAATCATTAGAATGCTGACCATCTTATCTGAAAGATCTGAGTACGTTCACTTTTGACTTGTAATTGAACAAAAGAAAGCTTAATTACTTGCGATTTTTGTAATGATAATACAGTTTCTCAAAAAAAAATAATAATAATGATAATAAAGAAAAAGTAATTAGAAATAGAAAAAAAAAGAAACTATTCTTCAATTACTTACATACGATATAGTTGTTCTTTCCTTATATTTCCCTTGACATCTTTTTATAGACCTGAATATCGGATCAAGTTATCTTTTAAATGGTAAACAAGATATCCTTTATTTGCAGAACTTAACAAATTAAACCAATTATCGACAAACAAGATGCCCCTGCATAATATTTGTATTTCAGTATTCAATATTAAGATCAATAGCACTTAATTATTATAAACATACTGTAGGTTATATTTGTTTGTTCACATAGACCTACATGATTTATTTATGTAATAGCTGGCTTCATTGATTACCTTTATTATTTTCCAGTGTTTTGAATATAAATCATTAGTTTGCTTTGATCACTGTTGTTACAGTTAAATTGTATTCCGAATTCTAGTATATTTGATCTGATATTAGAGTCACTGTATGAACATATCCCCATTTCAGTAACATGATTGATAACATAGCTCTCTATTTGATAAGAACCTCTACAGTAGCTCAGTTGGTAGAGTGCCTCATATGTAGGAAGTTGGCATTCAAACCCTGGCTAGGTCTGACCAAGATTTAAAAATAGGTAATAATTGTTCTTTTACCAAGCACTTGGCATTTAGAAATGAAAGTCACAGAGTCCTTCAGAGGAGACCTTAAAAACCAATGTCATGTTTCCCACAGGCATGGCATGATATATGAAAAAGAGCCCCCTTGCACATTACCCTGAATGAACTGCATGATCCTGCTTCTTTGCCTATTGCTATTAACGTCTGGATATAAGAGAAAAATGCTTGACTAGGATGTAAAACCTGATTCAATCAATCAATCATAGAATGACATCAGCTCTAACGCAAGGTTATTTACCAAACATTTCTGCTGATAACCATTTTGCTGGCAAAAAGGTTAAAGCCAGCATATCTACTGATACCCATCTACCATTCCACCAAAAGGTTAAAGCCAGCATATCTGCTTATACCCATCTATCATTCCACCAAAAAGGTTAAAGCCAGCATATCTACTGATACCCATCTATCATTCCACCAAAAGTTTAAAGCCAGCATATCTACTTATACCCATCTATCATTCCACTAAAAGGTTAAAGCCAGCATATCTACTTATACCCGTCTATCATTCCACTAAAAGGTTAAAGCCAGCATTTTTAGTGATAACCATCTATCATTCCACTAAAAGGTTTAAGCCAGCATATTTTTACTGATACCCATCTATCACTCCACTAAAAGGTTAAAGCCAGCATATCTACTGATACCCATCTATCACTCCACTAAAAGGTTAAAGCTAGCATATCTACTGATACCCATCTATCATTACACTAAAAGGTTAAAGCCAGCATATCTACTGATACCCATCTATCATTCCACTAAAAGGTTAAAGCCAGCATATCTACTGATACCCATCTATCATTCCACTAAAAGGTTTAAGCCAGCATATTTTTACTGATACCCATCTATCACTCCACTAAAAGGTTAAAGCCAGCATATCTACTAATACCCATCTATCATTCCACTAAAAGGTTAAAGCCAGCATATCTACTGATACCCATCTATCATTCCACCAAAAGGTTAAAGCCAGCATATCTACTGATACCTATTTATCATTCCACTAAAAGGTTAAAGCCAGCACATCTACTGATACCCATCTATCATTCCACTAAAAGGTTAAAGCCAGCATATCTACTGATACCCATCTATCATTCCACTAAAAGGTTAAAGCCAGCATATCTACTGATACCCTTCTATCATTCCACTAAAAGGTTAAAGCCAGCATATCTACTGATACCCATCTATCATTCCACCAAAAGGTTAAAGCCAGCATATCTACTGATACCCATCTATCATTCCACCAAAAGGTTAAAGCCAGCATATCTACTGATACCTATCTATCATTCCACTAAAAGGTTAAAGCCAGCATATCTACTGATACCCATCTATCATTCCACTAAAAGGTTAAAGCCAGCATATCTACTGATATCCATCTATCACTCCACTAAAAGGTTAAAGCCAGCATATCTACTGATACCTTTCTATCATTCCACTAAAAGGTTAAAGCCAGCATATCTACTGATACCTATCTATCATTCCACTAAAAGGTTAAAGCCAGCATATCTACTGATACCCATCTATCATTCCACTAAAAGGTTAAAGCCAGCATATCTACTGATACCCATCTATCATTCCACCAAAAGGTTAAAGCCAGCATATCTACTGATACCTATCTATCATTCCACTAAAAGGTTAAAGCCAGCATATCTACTGATACCCATCTATCATTCCACCAAAAGGTTAAAGCCAGCATATCTACTGATACCCATCTATCACTCCACTAAAAGGTTAAAGCCAGCATACCTACTGATACCCATCTATCACTCCACTAAAAGGTTAAAGCCAGCATAATCTACTGATACCCATCTATCACTCCACTAAAAGGTTAAAGCCAGCATATCTACTGATACCTATCCATCACTCCACTTAAAGGTTAAAGCCAGCATATCTGGCATATCCCAATCTTTAACTCATCTAAGAAAGCCTGCATAAAATAGCTGATCATGCCAATCTTTAACTCCATCAGTATATTAATACCAGCATTTCTGTTGATAAAAGACTGAAGCAATGTGCAAAGAAACATTTGGTCAGACAGCTCAGCTAGAGATTAGACCAATGATCTATAGATTATCAACACAAGAACCAATATTAAATAAATAATTACAATTATAAACATATTTAGGATTATTTGTTTATTCACAAAGACCAGTACATTATTATTTATGAGGTAACTGACTTCATTGATTACCATTATTATTTTTCTGCGTTCAACATTTGAGTTATTACAAATTTGCCTCTTTATTTTTTTAATTTTTAAAAAAAAATTTAAATAAAGGTTAATTTTTTATCAGCTTGTTCTTAATGGTCTAGGTTTGTTAAGCTTACAGATCACAGTGATCACAGTGCCTCTCACAATAACTGTTTTTATTGATTACTTAATTATTTTCCTTTTGTGGAATTTGAATCATTATTTTGCCTATTTAGTTATTATTTGTTATTCTAGAACTTTCCAACTCATATGTATGTAGTTTAGATAAACTTAAATGCTGGGTGAGATCTGTAGCCTCTGGGGGTGCAAATTTTAAAAATACATGGCTAATACATTATGAAATTTTGTGGACAAACATTCAGAACGTAATTGTCTCAAATTAATACATTGGTGTGCTATAAAATCAGGTTTTCATATCCAAGATTCAACCATTTGAACAAGTCATTACTGATTTGTAAATGAGGTCACTAAATTTTCCCCCTAGGTTTGTTTGGAGCCTCAGTGATTGATCTAATCCTGAGCTTATACATCTCCCTTGCCAAAGTTCAAAGGTCACCAGTTACTCAGGTTCTCTCTGCCATCATAAATCTATCCACCAAGATATACTGGTAATTGTAAAAATCTTGCCTGTTGCATAAAATTCCATTTCTCCACTCCACTGACCCTGTGTTGTTATATATTTCATTTATTTTTATTGTAAAAACATCTGTTTTGTTAATGGAAATGTTATTATTCATAGTTATTGATAAATTCAATAAAATATGAATAAAATAATAAAATGTTTTATTATATTGTACAAACTACAGAGGTCCAATCAAAATAAAGGATCCACTGTTTTAGATGTTAAAATTCATCATTGAAATGAACTAGAAGCAGATGACTTACTTTCTGCATTTTTCAAATTCTGAATTAATTTTGTACAATAGCCATAACAAAAGTTACAACTTAACACATTTTTATTAAAATTGCAAAACCAGGCTGAGCTAAAATGGCATGGTAAAGTGTGCTTGCATGCGTACATGTGTCCAAAAACTTTAATCTTCTTCTCTGAAACCAAAAGGCCAATTCAAATGAAATTTGGTATGAAAGGTCCTTAGTTGCTGTAAATTAAAAACTTTATCCGACATGTCCGTCCTAAATCGCTGCATTACTATAAATAGCAAAATGGCCATTACAGGTTCATTTATGTACTGATTTTGTTGAAATTTGAAACATAGGAAATAGATGTTAGGGGATTAAACATATATAACAGGTTTTTTTGTACAATTTTTCATTTTTGCAAGAATTACGTAATATGCAAATAAAGTCTGTTTTTAGCCAAAATCTTTGAAAATCTTCTTCTCTAAAAGTACTTGGCCAATTGAAAGGATATTGAAAGTGGAAGGTCCTTGGGTGGTATATAGATTCAAAATTGTATCCAACATGTCTGTTGGAAATCCAAGATGGTTGCTGTTTCTATAAATAGCAAAAACCTATAAATGGCCATTAAGGGTTTATTTATTTACTGATTAGTTTACATTTTGCTGATTGGATATATTTAAAAAGAAAAAGCAAAAAACAAAATAAGAGTGCCAGGTGAGCGATACAGGCCCTATTGGGCCTCTTGTTTAACACTATGCTTATTTTGTTATTTATAATGTGGAAACTGGTATTTACAGAAATTCATTATTGCTAAGGTCAAGCCTTTCATTTAAAAACACTTTTTTATTCATAAAGAAATGCCAAGATTCTGAATAGTAATTTTTCTTTTGTATTGTATTTTCCGTACTGTGGTGTCATTGGGTTTATACTTTTATTTGTTGTTTGTTTCGTCCGTACTTTGTAATAAGTCTTAATAACAACTGACTTATATGTAAATTAATAATCTACTGAAGGTGTGACAAATCATTTTCTTTTATATTAAAAACTCAATCTAATTACTGTTGCTTATTGATTATATGACTCAAGATCTAAAATACTTAATTAGCAATATTGCACTTGAAAGTTCAGTGAACTGACCCCTCAGCTATAGTGACTGACCATCCAAGTACAGTTGATGATAATTATAAGAATATAAAGTAAAACCTGTCCAACCGAAACCTGATTAAAATAAAATCCTGTCCAACAGAACCCTGGGTAAATTGAATCTTTTTTTTTTTTACCTTCACGGATATGTCTGCTGATTTTGTTTGTGTAAAATAATTATCCTCAGCTGTCTAACCAGAGCAAATTATGTTGGATATTGATACTGGTTCCACCATAAAAATAAAATCATGTTCATTTTGCTTAAAACTTTCTGTAGTGTCTGCTTTTTGAGAATTTTAGCTTAACATCTCAAATTAACCAGCTTGATTGAGGTGAATTTGCATTTCCATCAGCAGAAGGTTTTGGGTTTATTCCTGATCAGTTGGGTCAGTTTTGATGTGACTTTCTGAAAATAAATATTCATTTTTCTTATGTCAAACACTTACTATTAGACTATAGTTGCTTGCTGTTATCAATGCACTTTGGCATATTTATTGAAGCCTTTATATTTAACAACTACTATTATGTAAAGAATATCAATTTTAACTAAAATTGTTAGCTTTTAAACTTCAAAACCAATATTAGGTCAATCAACCATATTTCTACAACTGATTGTTTGAATTTAGTTATACATAAAATAAACATGTGTTATGTTGATATGATTACAGTATACCTTCACTGCACACTGCTATTTGGCCATTGCATTTTGTAAATAGTTATGCTGACCATGTTTCAAAATGAAAATGAAAATCATTTTGACAGATATATGAGAATATAATAATAAAATCTGGAGCTAGCTCATGTGTGGTTTTCTATTCATCCGATATTCTTATTCTAAAGCATGCTCTCGGATTATTCTTCCAATCAATCAACCAATGAATTTTCTGACAATTTTTCATTCAAATCAAATATCTTCAATAAAAATGTAAATTAAAGTTTCCTACTCTTTACAATTTGAGTGAAGTACTCATTGATTGTATGTTGAACCCTAACAAACCTTGTCTTATTACTATATATAGTGTACATCCTAGCTTTATAATCTTGTTCATGGTAAAAGACAAATCAGAATTGATAAGCCCATTGATCATTCATCATGTTTTGTACATACTTTCTAATAAGGCTTTCTTTTTTGTTTAATTTTACCAATATTGAGGTATTACCATATAATTTGTTTAATATATATTTACTATATAGCAATAGCAAAATATGTTTCACATAGAAATAAAACAATAAATTCTGAGATGTTACCTGTCAAAAGGTATGTATAAGTATAAAAGTTTTGAAAAAATTAGAAACTTGTAATTGAACAAATCCATCTAACTTTGGTTGAGGTTTCAGCTACATTGTGTTTGTCTTTACCATAAGAGTTAATTATTTCAAGGTACAGGTCTGAAGTACAGCTTGCCAAAATGTAATTTTTTTCATGCCCAGAGGGTGGGTGATTTAAATTTACTGTTGTAGAACCTTGCATTCTGGGAACCACACAATGTATGAATTATAGTCCAGGCAATCACAGTCTATTTGATCTTTTGTAGATGAGTGTAGAACTAATAAAGCATTCCATAAGTAATTCTCAGAGAAGACTTAACACTTAAACAGACTCCCACAATGCAACTGTAATCTCTTTAATCTGTTAAAGAACATAAATCAATTTCCCAAATGGACACAAATGTACCAGTCATGCTGCCATCTCTTATTATACAATCTTTGTGGTATTTGTGAAATTTAATATTTAAATGTATCTGGTGGTTTCTGTATCATTTGTGAGAAATTTTTTGATCAGTATACTGGTGGTTTTAGTAGATATTAATTGAATCTTCATTTGTCAATCCAGTCTATTTTAGGGAACACTAATTCTTATGTCATGCCATTGTTAAGTGTTAATTAAAACTTTTGTGAAATAACCATGAAGTAATATTTTAAACTCCATGAAACTTTATCAGAATGTTATATGCCATGTTAATGTGTGACTTGCATGAAAATATCTAAAGAGTAATATAGCTAACTCTTTGAGGCTTTTTTCAGCAAAATAGACCATGCTGTTATGTGCCTGATATTGAAATGTCCAAAAACTAATATTTTTAGCTCTGAGAGATTTTCTCAGAATAACACATAAGCCTGTTGTGTTAAGAGCATCAGAAATAGTATTAAATCTATAGAAATTTAGAAGAAGAGTTGATGTATTTCTAATCAACATTCTGTGATGCCATTGTTATTACTTGCTATCACTGTTCAGTTTTAATTGGCTTTTGGAAATAAATCCTCACATTTCACGCAAACATACTTGATAAAAAGGTTGTTGACATTTGTATTACTTAAAAAAAAGGTTAAGTCACCTAAAAACTTAATTAATTAAAAAAAAAAAAAGATGATTGTAAATTCTGATTGATGTTTTGTATAATTTAATTAACTTTCAGCTATAAATTCGCAAATAATATTCTTTTGAATATTAGTACATTTCATTTTTTTAAAATTATAATAACATTTATTTAAACACTTGTTTATGATATTACTCAATAAGTTGATGTCACTAAATTAAATAATGTCACTTAATCAGATGATGTCACTTTTGAAGATGATGTCACTTTTTAAGATGATGTCACTTAATCAAATAAGGTCACTCAATAAGTTGATGTCACTAAATTAGATAATTTAATTTAATCAGATCATGTCACTTTTACTCAATAAGTTGATGTCACTAAATTAGATGATGTCACTAAATTAGATAATGTCACTTAAATAATGTCACTTAATTAGATGATGTCATTTAATTAGAGAATGCCATTTAATCAGATCATGTCACTTCTTAAGATAATGTCACTTAATCAAATAATGTCACTTAATTAAATGATTTGACTTAATTAGATGATGTAACTTAATTAGATAATGTCACTTAATTAGATGATGTCATTTAATTTGATGATGTCACTTAATCAAATAATGTCACTTAATTAAATGATGTAACTTAATTAGATAATGTCACTTAATTAGATAATGTCACTTAATTAGATGATGTCACTTAATTTGATGATGTCACTTAATTTGATAATGTCACTTAATTAGATCATGTCACTTGGTTAGATAATGTCACTTTATTAGATGATGTAACTTAATTAGATGATGTCACTTAATTAGATAATGTCACTTCACTTAATCATATAACATCACTTAATAAGATGATATCAATAAACAAGTGTTTATTTGATAATAACAAAAGTTACTGCAGTCATTGTCTGTTTTCTTACAAACTGAGTGCAAGGAATACGCTTTCATATCTGGGTGAAAGACCTATTTACTTTTGAATATAAATTTTTCCATTTCATATACTCTTCTATATCAGTTTGTAGAATATCATCTGATTCTTCCTGTTTTTGAGGGTTTTCTTGTCATAAAGACCTGTCTTGTAGACAGATTTCCCAATGAGTGTTCTTAAAGATATGATGTACGTAGTAAAAACATAAACAAAATTTATTTTTAAAGCAAAAAATAATGATGGGAAAATGGCCTATATGATAGGTGGTGAGTACCTAACAAGTTGAAATGCAATGTTTTTCCTGTTAATAAAGATGATGTGGTGACGAATTTATATAATCTTGCTGTTTGGGCATTTTTTAAAATTTAGATTCATAAGTATTTGTTTGAGTAAAGTTATATTTTTTTTTCATTTAGATGATTCTTAAAATCCATTTCCCTTATTAACATTTTTATTAAAATTAAGGTTGACTTTTGTTAAAGGATAATAATTTGTCCCCGCAGTTTGACAAAATGACAAATAGCTTTTTTTTCAAGCATTATAACAGCTATTTTGTGAGGTCTAGCAGGACTTTTTTTTATATATATGTTGTATATAAATATGTTTCTTATTTCCAATACCCAAGTCTGTTTTAAGAAACTGACAAAAACATAAACAGTGTGAAAAAGTCTGATTTCAAAATACTAAAAAATTTAATACTTGTGAAAATAATCATAATGGTAAATTGGTAATTGCGGTTATTTAACTGTCATAGGTATTCCATGCAAAATGAATGAATGTGTAAGAGCCTTATAATTAGTTTGCAAGGAATAGTGAATAAAATGGGAAATTTAGCATTTGCTTTTTTTGCATGTTTTTGAGAGTAACAAGACACAAAAATACAATTTTTGTAGTTGTTATATTTTGATATACTGGTATTTCACTTGCATTTGCAGTGATCATCATCTAGTGCCAATTGAAAATAAAGTATATACATATAATTTAAAATGATAATTCAATACTTGTGAATGTTAACTGGCGTAAAAAAAATTTCTGATTTACGTTAACTGTAATAGTTATACGGTCACATTGGGGTTTTCAACCATATGGTGCATCTCCTTAAATTTGAAATTCCTATCTTTTACAACATGAATTATGTGACTTTGCTGAATGTAATATCCATGTTGCTAGACTATGTATCATGTGACAACCATTGCTATTAGTTGATATAATGCTTTGTTTATTCCAGATATTTTCTGGCATTGTATGGCAGTCGTAGTTTGAAAATGCGATTAAATTTTATACTCTGTCATGTCTTTAAACAAAATATCATGTGAGAGTCATGTGACAGTATTCAGGTTTTGTTTATGTCAAATATTAGCTGTATGGCAATCATAGTCTTAATAATGCTATTAAGTTTTATTACAGAGATAATGTGAGGAAAAACAAGCAGTAAATGTAAATATAATATCATGAGTTTTCTTGTGTTACTTAAGGTGATTCTGATAATTGCAGCAAAAATAGAAAAATACAAAACAAGGAATAATCTCTTTGTGATGTTAATATAAACATTTCAGTCTTAATGTGTATCTAAAATGTATGGGGTTAAAGAATTGTTTTCTCCGATTTCCCAGTTGATTTTCAAAGTGACTCGAATTACAACAAAAATAAAAATATCATGACATGATTAAATTACAAAATGTAAATCATTTTTAGTCTTTAAATTCTACAGGCTGATTTATCTTGTGAATATAGACCTCATTAAAAGAAATTTTGAATGTTTTGAGAATTTTTTTCCAAGGAAATGTAATTATATTTAAGAGAAACATTTCATAAAACATATTATGAATAGTGTTGTTCACAAAATATATAATGTTAGCTATATATTCATAGATAAAGGTAAAGCAGCCCAATTTTTCTAAATATTCTTTTCAAGATAGTTGATTGTTGATCAGATGTTTGATGAATTCATGTTGTATGTGCTAAGTCAAACTGAGCATAGAATTTGTTGACTGGTATATATAGTATGGGATTTCTCACATTTCTTTGGTGAATTTCACAATTGCAACAAAAAGTAGAAATGACAAAACATTTATAAGAATGGGTGTTAATACTCTGTATGGGGTTAAAAATTTGTTTTCTCACATTTTATTCAAAAGGAAACTATACAAATTACACCCATTTTGTTCCCAGAAACATTGTGAGACCACTAACATTAACTGTATTCTACAAAATGATCATATAATATTGGATCTTGGTGGTCAAGAGATCTAATAATGTACACTTATGGACCACAGTGCCTCTCACCACCTAGTTTTTAATCCCATTTTGGACAGATCCTAGTTTGAGGAAGAGTATTACTTCACTTGCCAAATTTCTGTGGCTTTCTTTGGATGCTCCAGTTTCCTCCACAATTCCAGAACTCATTGCTTCAATACAAACAAAATGTCTCAGGCATCAAATACTCTTTTCTCAATTGAACTCCATTTGGATATAGGGCAATGTAAGAGTTATCTAGTTAGAACCACATGTCAAACCATGTTTTCTAAGATAAAAACAACTACTGTAAGTGTAGATTTTTTTCGCGGTGTACTTATTTTCACTTATTTCGCAGTTGAAGAATTTCCGCAAAAATTTGTACCACAGGAACGATTATATATTAAAGTACATAGTCAACATCGATATTATCTTTATAGATATGGACAATGTATATTAAATTATTTATATAAACCAGTTATTTTCAATAAACTCGTCACTGGTACACTATTTACAAACTTATTGAATGCAGATTTATTCTGAATCAAGAAGATTTGGATTAGCATTTCTAGGGTTGTGGAAATTTTAGGATGAAGCCATTTTTTTCAAATTTTTACAACTGGATACCTTACAGTTTACTCAAACCTGGTAGAGCTTTTTTTAAAAATCATTTCTTGCGTAAGTACTTACCTGTTAATTAATCAATTAAGTCAATTTATAGAGCTCAATTACCCGTTTACTAGTAAGTAAAACTCTATATCTTTGATTTTATGATCAGTTTCATAAATCCGCAAATATTGCACCCCGCGAAAAGGTCGGAGATTTAAAAACTGCAAAAATTTGACCCCATGAAATTAAGTTCATTTACAGTATTTAAAAACAGTGTGATTTTTTATCATTGCATTTAAATAAGCAGCAGCAAAACTTGTTAGAATGACATCAAGGTGTCTTTATAATGATTCAAACTGATTTCTCTGAGTACAGCAATTAAATATTTATTTAGTTTTCATGATAATTATGACTGAGTAGATCAATTTTAGTGGGCGACATGGGACACCTAACAATTATCATTCCTAAAATAATACTTCTTTGTGAAAGAAAAGAAACAACAAAATTTTGTCTATTTAGATTAAAAAGGTCTAGATAGAGATTGTGTTTACAGTGACTGACTTCACTGAACACATCTTACCGCACCATCTCTCCCTCCCTACCTCCCTTAACTCCCTACATGTTGACATATCACTAATGTATCACCTGTCTTTACTTTAATGTTATTCAATTTCATTCTGTCAACTGTTGAGTATCATCAAAGTCCACTCAACACTCCTGTCAAAGAGTGTTGGTTTTCTTAGGCTGTACAATCCCAGAACTGACCAACTCATTATAAAGGTCCACATTTGGACAAATCCTGAGGTCTAAAATATTTTAAAACTTTTCAGTTACATGTTCAGTATTTTGTGAATTCTTGTAAAGGTTTCATTGAAACCATTCTGAGATTCAGGCTGTCTAGAATTTTAAACACTGAAAGTAGTCAAAATGACTGTAGCATGAAACACCATTCAACCCAGCGATTGAACCATCACTTGGTATTTTCATATATCATTTAGTCCCAACAACAGTCAGTTAATACTGATACTACCACTACCATTTTTCTCTAAAACTTCTGTTTGGTTCTGATGAAGAAGATAGGTAAATTGAATGAGAGTCCCAGAATAAATGATAATAAAAAAGAGATCGATAAATTGATTCAGAGAGAATCTTATTAAGCTGTGATAAAATTAGGGTGGTCGCACAGAAATTAAAGACTAATTACTGTAATACTTCTCTGTAAGGTTTAATAGTAAAATTTGATAAATACTGAGCAGCTTTCTTTATAGGCATTTGCCTGTGTACCACATGATTAATATCTCAATATTTGGGTGGAATAATTTTATAGATATTTATGTCGAAAATTCCTGTAAATATGTAGTTTTATTGGAAACTAACAAGTTAATTCTACATCCAATGCTAACATGTTATTTGGGTATCACATGGCAAGCTTACAAACCTCATTCCCATCAAAATCACCTTGCTATTATCTGGCCTCAATATGTTTGTGATCTTTCTTATCATAAATGTTTTTTCTATTTTTTTAAGTTTTTCTGTTTTTTCTTGATGGATTATTCTTATTTTTTATATGTAAAAACTTTTCTGAACAAATGTTGATTGTAACGTGTGTCTATACAGCTATACCCGTAATTTACAGTCTGATTAACATCTGCTGTAGCACTAGTTTCTCAAGGTTTTTGATCAGATGTCAGTAAAGTTTGTATCATGTTGTATATCATTTAGGCAATTTTATGCATTATGTCATAAATAATGAACACCAAAATAAATGCCATCTTAGCTGGAGTATCGGAAATGCGGATCATTTTAAAATCCTTATGGGGATTTAGTATTGTAAAACACAGAAATGTATAATACAAAAGTACATGTATATCTCTGTAATAATCATCCACCATCCCAAAACTGACCAACTGACTGGGACATGTAAAACCATTACTCGTATTCCACTCCCATAACATTTGATTTATACATATCAGATTTTTCTATCACCAAGCTAAGCTAAACCATTCCCATTATAATTATTACATACTTGTTTAGAAGCTGATAACATCCTTTTTATCGTTTAGTTTAAATTTTTATCACTTAGTTTAACTGTTTTATCAAAGTAATTGTAATTTACTTACTTATTTTATTGAATTTAAAGTAGATATAAAACAAACAATAAAAATAACACAATGATTTAAATTTTATGTAAAGCATCTCAGAATTACAATATAAACCATCATGAAGAATGTCTGTCAAACACAGCAAAATAAAAAGTTTGGGGAAAAAATATAGTTAGGCCATCCCTAGTTGAACATATTTCAACATTTTTTAAAAATTTCTCATAGTTTAGAAGTTATAAAGAAACATTGACTGTGGTGCTAGGTAATCGTGAGTGCTTTTGCTGCCTCACTGGTCCTTAATCCATGATAATTAGCAAGTCATTGGTATGGAGTGCTGCAACTAACCTACTTTAAAGCAAAAAATTAATTGTTATTCCAATTGGGGAAAAAAGTTCCATCATTTTCATATGTTTGGCAGAATCTTTGATGCAGAAAGCCATTATTATTGCTAAAATAATATTGTAGCAATAATATTATTTCTGTCACGATATTGTTGTGATTGTAAATATTAGAATCTGTTATCTGTACTATGTAATTGAAAGTCAGGAAAAGCAAATTAAACATGAAATAATTCACAGATCATTCAATTTGTTATTCCTGACTCTCATTCATAATATGTACTCAGAATGGAAACAAAATAAAATGGTATTTCTTAAATAAATATTTGAAAATCATGCTCAATCTTGACTGATTTTGTAAACAAGGACATCCAAGATTTTAATTCTTATATGAAAAACTACATATATTTTACATGATTTGATCTAACTGCTTTCTTCAAATTGAAGCCAATAACTAATTCCAAGCACAGATATCCAATTTATCAGAAAATCAGACATGGGATACTAGGTATATATATATATATATATATATATATATATATATATATATATATATATATATATATATATATATATATATATATAGGTATATATTAAGCATTAGAGAGAGATATGCAATATTTTGTTCACAAGTGATTCCGAGTTTACATATTTTAATATGTGAATGATGATGTCAGACATCGCTTTACATTCATTGGATAGAAACTACAAATTTCAGAGACTGAAAATAAAATTTAACAATTATAGTTTAAAAAAATCAACAACATTCAGTTTACATTTTTTTTATTTATAATTACAAAGACCGTAAACTGCTAAAGTATTTCAAGCCAAATATTTGTTTTTTTAAACAATAATGAAATGTAATTACAATATTTTGGATTAGAATTAAACCATTTCTTCTTATTTGGTTTTGCCACCTGATTTGGATCTAGTCTGTTCACAAACTTGACTTAATTTATCTGAGTGGGAAGTTTCATATATTATTTATACCTTTTCACTTTGAATCAAAATTATGTTAACATGTACCAGTAATCATAGCCAAACTGCATTAATAATAAATCTCAATTCAATATCTTGTTATACCCATGAGTTCTTCTGGGGGCACACCCAGATCACAGTGTTTCTCAGTGCCTTAGGATTTGAATCCCATTCAGGGCAAATCCTAGTGTGGGGAAGTTTGTCAATTCATTTGAAAGTCATGATTTTCTCTGGGCACTTTGGTTTTGTTCACCATCTTAAGTCTGACCTCTTGAATATAAGTGAAAAAATCTTAACCATGGCATAAAACACCATTACTCCACCCCACTACTTCACTTAATGTCATCTTAAATGACAAGATACTGTAATAAGTTTTGGCGAACAGACTGGTGTGAAGTGTATATCCATGGTCTTGTTTAGTTTTTCTCATTTTATTCTTTGTTTTTATATATCATGTATTTGAACGGAAAGGCTATTTACAAGATAAAGTGCTCTTGCTACTGATGAAAGAGAGTTAATGTAATATTATTTTTGTAATGTGTTAATTTTTGTATATTTCTACTATCAATTGTTTAATGGAAATTAATTAAAAGTGAAAATTAATATTATAATATTGTAAAGGAAAAATAATATTGTAAACATATATCCTTTACAAAAACTTTAAAAACTCCTAAGATATTGAATTTAATTAATTATATTATATACTGAAAAAAATAATAATAAAATTCAATATCTTAGGAGTTTTTAAAATTTTTGATTTTATGATATGAAATATGAAACAAACCACCTTATATAAAATTGATAATAATATTAGTAATAATTGATTGTTAATAATATTAGTAATAACAATAACAATTCAAATAATGATAATTAGAATACAAACATTTGCTGATACATGACAGGAGGAAGCCTAAGCGTGTTGTCTGCTCACATTTACAGAAATCGCAATCTCTTACCACCACCACCTATGGTTCAAAATCACTCCTGTAAATCTAAGTGCGAAAAAATTGGCTTTGCGGGTTGTAGTGTGAAAATATAAGGTCTGACATTTTCTCTAGGTAGTTAAATATCCTTCATCATTTTCAGAACTGACTGTCTTGATATAAATTTACAAAAATCTTGAATAGGGTGTAAAACACCACTAGACCACTGTGGTCTGATAAATGACAAATAAAATTAAAACAGAACTTTATCTTAATGCATTTGCATACAAGATAAAAATTCTGAAAAATTGATACCCTAGTTTGAATACAAATTTAGAGCTCATTTAAATGATTCATAATATCTCTCTCTCTCTCTCTCTCTCTCTCTCTCTCTCTCTCTCTCTCTCTCTCTCTCTCTATATATATATATATATATATATAAACACACACACACACACACTATTAAATTGATAATTATGAAAGAAAATTAAAAAAAAATTAATGCATTTAAAAATAGTTAACAGTAAACAAAGATATACTTACACATTTTCGAAACAAATCATTTTCACTTCTTCGAGCTATAAATAATAACTTTAGATTTAGAGCTTATTATCTGTAATATTCCATTCTTCCATAAGTTGCGGATAGATTTTTTTGATAATAGCTTTGTAACTATAATCTTTTTCCTGATTTTGCAAGTCTTCACTTTAATTATGTGTTTTAAACTATAAGTTTCCAGCTATTTATTAGATTACAATTCAAGCCAACTATCACTATGTTACACTTCATACTCTTTAAATGTCATTTTACCAGGAGTTGTTTTTCATGATATTTACAAAGAAAAAGACCCAAAGACGGAAAATTACTTTAGGTTTAGTTTTCCTTAAGTATGCTCATTAAGTGACTTAGTTATTTAAGGTTGAGCTTTAAATTCAATGGAAGCCAATCAAAATATAGGAAAAAGTAACATGTGACTAGCAGAGAATTAAGAACCAACGGCAAAAAGATTCGACACAAAACAATGGTGTACCACATACCAAGCATCATAATGACAGTATTTTTTTATCATGTTGTCGCCTAACTCCAGAGTTATTGATTTTTTAGTGATAGAAGAAACCCCTGATGGGATAATAGATATATTGTTTTTAATGATAATTATCAGTCGTGATCAAGGCATCCATTTGTTTATATAACATCCCTAAAGCAAAGCTAATACCACAACAGTTATAGTATGATTTTTATTTTCATTTTTATATTATTTTATTTTTTCCTCCTTTACAGAGGATGACATCCTGGATATATATATATATATTTTTTTTTTTTTTTTTTTTTTTTTTTTTTTAATTTTTCTTCCACCTGGAAGATTACATCCTGAATGTATTCTGTCTTGAGAAGAACATCCTCTGTGTGTGTGTGTGTGTGTGTGTGTGTGTGTGTGTATTGTTTTTGTGTCCAGAGATTGATTGATGACATCCTAGTTATATAGTTATAACAGTGGTTCCAGTCCTTAAGATCTATATGAAATATAATATTATATGTTATAAATTATTCATACTTCATCAGTTTTTCTATTATCCAGTTGATTGCAGTTAGATTAACAGATAATTTATTTATAGAAATATTAGACTTCGTAGTGTGAAAACGAGTTTGTGGTATCAAGAGGACATGAAATTGAAAAGGAAAAAAATCAGACACTATAGATTACGGTAAAAAGGGAAATTTTTGCGTCTCGATTAATATTCGCGAAAGACAACATGGACGTCTATTTGCATGCTTTTAATTTCGAAAATTCTGGTGACTACCGGAACAAATGATATTGACTTTTTATATTAGATATAGTTTTGCTTTCACTTCTAGCTTTACTCACGAATTACCTTGAAAAAAAAAAGACCATGAAAATTTCCGATTTAAAGTAAAATGAAGGAAAAACCTGATTGTAAATTTTTAAAACACTTAAGTACAGTCTAACTTGTGTTAGCGGCCACTTGTCTATAACGGCCATATCTTATTCCCCCCGATGAATTTTGTTCTTTATTTCACCTCTATATAGCGGTCACTGTCTTATGCGGCCAGTGGCCACCATTTTTCCGACCCCAAGCTTCAACAGAACTGTCTATAGCGGCCATTTGCAATGTTTACAAAACTTCGTCAGTTTCCGGAAATTTCCGGAACCAGTCGACATAAAACAAAAAATCCCATAATGCAACACTGTTTATATGCGTCTAAGCGGCCATATTGGGTAAAGCTTACATCCCGATAAGACATTGACATTTTTTCAATTTTATAACATGCAGTAATATTTGATGTTTTTTCTTTATGTCATAGTAAACGGAATGCATTGACTTTAGAACAGCGATTAGAATTGTTTAATAAATCTGTATAGGAGAAATTAAGTACTAGGAAACTCGCGGAAGTTATGGTGTTGGACGAACCCAAATCAAAGCTGTGTTATCAGACTATGAAGCAAATGTATCTTGGGAAATAGACTGGTTGTGCTGTTCTACTGCTAACGGACATTAATTTCGTTAGTTTGGAAATCGTACAACGATGCGATATCAAGTCATCTCGGCACCAGTGTAAAAAGTCATTTCGGCAACGATATGATTTTGGCATCAATTTCAATTCAATTCGGCACCAGAAAAAAATATTTTATCATTTATTTTATGTTTATGTACGATTTTTATATTAAAAATTAATAGTTATTTTTAATAAAGATATACAAATAGTAAATTTGACAGTTACAAATGACACAGATAATTACTACTCTGATCACTAAACCGTGTAATTCATTATGTAACAACTTCCTTTGAAGTCTGAATTAGCAAGAGTGTGATATGGGTCTGAAGTGACCTAATTATGTTTGTATAGGTGTAAGGAAGCGTGATAAGAATAATACTTCACTATATTATGCAACACCCCTATAACTAGCAAAAAAAAAAAAAAATAGAGAGAATAGATTATTTAGACATGTTAATGTTGCCAGGCCGGTGTGGTGCAAAGGATTTGTAAATTCCTGAAAATGTTGATTAAATTGATGTTAAAATTTTTTTTTCTTGGTTAATCTCAAGTTATAAAAGAAACAATTTCTAACAATATGGTTAGCTATATTCAGTTTAATTTTGGTACTAAAATGAATAAAAAAGAACGGTTCAGATAATAATTTTTGACGATCGTTGATCAGAGAACTTGTCTATAAAGGCCACCTGTCTATAAAGGCCACTTTGGCCGCATCCCTTGAGTGGCCTTTATAGACAGGTTTCACTGTAGTAACAATTTTTTTTTTTTTTGAGTAGTAGAAGCAAGTTTTTTTGAGTTTCAGATAGTTTCACTTAATTCCAAAATTTTTTAAAGCTGCATTAAGTTTTCCTAGAAAAAAAATTAAAACGGTGCTGATCTAATTAACGATGTTTCTAATGAACAATGTTACATTTGGTTCAATGGTAAAAGCTCGAATAAATACAGAAATAACAGTTATTTCACAGCGAGATGTAGCCTGTGGGATCTAATTTTGGAACAGGGTTGCATCATAAAAAACCGGGTCATTTAAACACAACTTACTAAATGATGAAATATTATAAATTAAACACAGAATTTCATTAAATTTGTCATTTGTGACTTTGTAAGGGATACGTAACACCATTGTGAATAAATTTGGATATTAATGATAGACAATTAAAACAATTTGTCAGGTTTCACCATCGATTCATTGGCATTCACGTACATCCGTGCACATGCTCCAAGCAAATAATAATCATCATTAAACATTGACCAACCCGTTAGAAGATTATGTTTATATACAGCTAATAGAAATGAAGCTTTAAAAAATGAATCTCACGGGTCGTGATTAGAAGTTCTCTATTTTAGAAAATATTTTTTTCAGAAAATCAAAAAAAATATGCAGCTTTAAATGTTACCAGCTAAAAAAGATGTTGCACTGTTTTTCACTCTAGTAATATGGCAGTGAGAGGAAGCTAGACGTTATGTAGTACCATGGCTGTCCTTTTTCTGTATTTACAGTAACCTTTGGGGTTTTCATGGTAAAATGGCTATCAAAAGCTTCGTGTCTCAGGGCTTGGCTTTGTATCTTAAAACTTTTTAATGACTTTGACACAAGGTTTGGTTTTTTGTTGGATGTTTAAAGATATTGTGTATGGGTTTTTTATTGCATTGTTACTGTAAGGGAGGGAATTTTTATTCATTGCATGATTGCCAAAGAGGTGTTTGACACTGTTACTATCTGTTTGACATCTATGTCAGAGTGAGTTAGTTGATGTTTAGAGATGCATCAGCAATTTTCAAGTTATTTGCTGCTAGGGACCAAAGTAAAGACATTGGTATTTATATTGTTATACATATACTTCACTACTGTCTGTTGTACGGTTGATTGGACGATAACATAGCTTGACCAAAAAAAATTTTCAGATGCCATTCTCCTGAATTTGTTTTATAACTACATAATTTTACACTTGTATTTTTTTTATGTATATCAGGAGAGTATATATCTTGTTTGCCATCAATGTCTACAGATACATTGAGATGTAACTTTTGTTTCTAATATAGAACCATATAATTCTGTATTGATTTTATTATTTAACAGCTAAAAGGTATATATTTTTTATCTTTGTATCTATTGATAACTTTAATCAGGTTGTAATTAGGATGTTGTTTTACTTCCGCCACATAACAGTGTATGTAATTTAAGAATTGATTTTATGAACAATATATGATTTCTCTCTCTCTCTCTCTCTCTCTCTCTCTCTCTCTCTCTCTCTCTCTCTGGTTGAGTCCTTAAAATTGAATTAAAAAAAAGTCTCCTGTCAGTCTTTCACTATCTGTTTTTTGATTATTTTATTATTACTATTTTTTTTTTTGGCATATAAACAGGCCTCAAAATTATTCCGAGTTCATTGACTTAGTTTTAAGTCAAACAATATGTGAACAGTTGAATTTTGCCTATTTTCAAATATATTTCAATTACTATCAAAAAAGACATAATTGAATCAAATTTTATCAAATTGAACCACACTATTATAAAATAATGATTAAATGATATGATGATTTTTATTGATAATTTGTAATTCTGTTTAACAATTATTAATTTATCAAGTTTCAAACAACTGTTTCCAGATTTCAGTGATTACAGGTCAAGTTTAACTTTGATCTTCACTGGAGTTATTTCCCCTTCTTGTTAGAGATCGACTTAGCTGTTTGGTAATACATAATTCAAGTTATTGTTATTAACCTTTGGTGCTTATAAAACAAGTTCAGTTTTCTAAGTAAAGCAGATGTATAATAAAAATTATTACTGAACAAATTTTATAATTTTAGTAAAATAATCCTTTTATAAGTTACAGGTGGATGGTATTTTTTAATCTTTTTTCATGTTCTGCTTGCATTATTTATTCTAATCTCTTTTTTTATTCTTGCACTAAATACTTGCCAAGGGCATAATTAAGAATAGATTTGCTCTTCTTGCCATTTATTTCTATGTGTCTTCAGAATTAGGTACAAGTAATCAGTCAGTTTTCTTTTATAATATAAGTCTGTAGCCTTTGGTAAATGATTTACAGACTAATAATGTAATTCTTATATACTGGTAGTCAGAATTTTATCACAAATTTACATCAATAATTATATATATATTTAATAACTTGATTATAAGCCTAGGAGTATCATAACTTCCATGAATGAGAGTAAGGCCAAAAATGTTGTGTTTTTTGGATAATCTTGAAGGGTCTGTGAGTCACATTTAATCTTTTTGGTTTTGTGCCAAAGGATGTTACGTTGTTTCAAACAATTAAATATCAGAGAACATGGCTTACTACCACTTACATGAAAAGACCAAATTGTAACAGATTATCATTTAACACAAATCCTAATAATGCCTGGAAGCAGCAAATAAATGATTGCCACAGAATGAGATTAACAGAACTTATTTTTTTTTTTTTTTTTTTCATTTTTTGTTGTTGCTGGTTACCATGCAAACCATATTTATGTATTAATGGTGTCACTTTTTAAGTTTTTATATTGAACAAATACTCTTGAATTTTAGACTTTATGCACAATGTATACCTAAGGCAAAAAAGTAGATAAGATTGTTTCAAGAATGTTACATACTAACTGCAAAGCCTCAGTGATGAAATGTTCATTGGTATGTTTTAGAGTATGAAATTTTGTTAGTTCACTTGCAGAAGGTAGTCAGATTTTCTCGGGCACTCTGGTTTCCTCAACTATTTTTGGTCTATTTTGCATTACTGTAAATGACAAAAATCTAGACTTGAGGGTAATCAATTCAACTAACCAGTGAACCAACCAATTGATCCTGAAAGGACCAACTGACAGACTTATTATTGTTTGGTAGTATTATTACTGGAAACATATATTTTTTTTATTTCTGCCTAAGATCACAGCTGAAGTCTATGTTATTTTGTATAATTATCTAAAGAATAATTTCTAGGTATTATATAATTATGTAATTAGTTTTTTTGTTTTTTTTTATGATTGCTGTCTGGATGTTTACTGAGTCAACCATTTGAACTTAAGCCTCAGGGACTCACCAACAGTTTACATGTACCAGAAATTAAATTGTAACACTTCCTCTTGCCTAAATTCTTGGTTAGATTTAACACTAAAAATAATTCATCTCTAAGGATTTCAAGTTAACACAATTGTTTCAAAATGAAAACTTTTAAGATTCCATCCCTTAACATTTCAAGCTAATTCAATTTTGGTTCCGTCTTCAAGAATATGCGGCTTTGTAAGAATATGCAATCCTTGTAAACTTTAAGAATTTGGGGTGTCTAGGATACAGAGTCCCTGAAAACATTTATGGAAACCTAAAAAACCTACATCAATGGACATTAATCATTATTATATTCAGAGGAGGATTGGGGGATATGATAATAAATAGTTTACATTTCATGTTCAATTTACATAATCATAATAATACTTAACTGGTCCAGTGTTCAAAATGCAATGAAAGCTTTAATCAAATAGTTACTGTAAATCAAATTATCTTTGAAAAAAAAAATAGTTTCACATTTATCACATAAAACATGTTACATGATACATTTGTTTCTTATATTTATTTTCTGATCTTAAAAAATGCTGTACATGTTCATTTTTTAAAGAAAGTTTATTACTAAGAGTTCCAGCACCATCACATAACTTGTTCATAATTAATATTAATTTTATATTTTAATGTCTTAAAATACAAAATACTAGTATACCAGTTTACACCTGGTAATCTTTCAGTTTATCTTAGGGTGCTTTGAAAAACCAAGACCGAACTCAGATGGACATTTTGAGTCCTATTTCAATTATTATCACAAAAATTTAATTAATTAGTTTTCTTGGTTACAGTAAAATTTATGATATTAAGTATCATTTTTAGCATTATAATTCATATTTTTTTTATAATAATTTATTACACGGATGTCATGTATAAACGTTCGGAAGACAATGATTTCCATCAGTAAACACTTCATGCAATATAACGTGACAAGCTTTTATCTGAATCTGTCAATTTCTCCCACAATAGCTATAAAGAATGGATGAATATTATATAATAATGCCATATTGTGTATTATAGTTCTGATTAATTTATTGGTTTTGCTGACATCTTGTAATCAGTAATCAGGTTATTACGACAACGGAGCCGGAAAACCTCAGTAGGAGACAGATGTTTTGGAATGAATTATTCTTCTTGTTTTCGATCTTCTTGAATCGTCACTGATAACAGAAATATTGTAAATGATTAAAGAATTTTTAGGTTTATTTGTTCTATAATTGATATTTCTTTATGTTCTGTAGGAGTAGGTATGGTAAATTGCTTCTGATGCCTTGAAAAAAGAATAAAATTTCTAATTTTTTTTTTAATTTTTTAGTTTTAGCAAGTATATTTTATTAAATATTTATTCATATTCTTTTCCTCAACAAGTAAATATAGATGTAAAGTTTGCTGTACATAATTTACTGAGAAATTTAAATAACACTATTCGCTATCAATAAAATTGCCATCTCCCTTTCACTTGCAGAGTTAAATCTTGTCTAATATATATAATTATAAAAAAAACCAATTCACTGTTATCACAGAATGAAGGTGCCTGTTTTTTTCTGAGTACTCTTGTTTCCACCCACTTACCAGAACCAACCACCTCGAAAAAGAATCTTAATTAATTGTGACAGAAAGACCTTGTTCTGTTGTCTCTTGATAACATTACCCCTCACTATAATCACATTAAAACCTTATTGTTTTACCTCATAACATAAACCATCACAAATAAAATTATTCAAGAAGTATACAGATGACGGAAACCAAATAGCGAGAAATGTTTAGACAGCAACCAAAAAGCAAGTAATCTTTGTTGAATACTGCAGTTCCAGAAATGTGTTATTTTAACTGTCTCTCAAAATTTCTTGTAGAATATACCTAGACTAAATTCAATATGGTTTTCGTTGTAATTAATTCTTGACTAATAAATATTTGAAATTTTGTCAGGCATATTAGAATTTATAGTGGCAATGAATCAGGGTTTTGTTTTATCAAATCTGATTTAGATTTTAGAACAAATGTTAGTAATGAATCAATGTTTCACTGTACAAAATCTAACTTGGAACAAACAGTAGCTTTGGAGTAAGGTTTTATTATCAAACTTTGACTAAACAAATTGTGGCATTATTATTCATGATTGTGGCATTATAAATCAAAATTTTATTTTACAAACAATTCAGAATAAATGGTGACAATGCATTAAGGTTTTTACTGTACAAAATCTGACTGAACAAGTTTTGGCAAGATAAGGAATGAATCTAGAATTTACCTTATATCGCAAACAAGTACACTGTTCTGTGACATTTGGTTAAATGACGTCAATTGATGTAGACATTCCTGTTTTTAGATATAACACCTGTTGTCATTTGTCTTGACAACTATAGATGTGATAATGATGATGATATTTCAGATTTAATTGCAGACCTGTGGATATCAATGACATTTTTTGTTAGTGGAATCATTAACCGATTCTGTTGGTATACACTCTGTTATTTTGTCAGAGATGACATTCAGTTAAAAAATTTCTTTTTACGTCAGTAATAGAGATCATTCATTGGTGCTCAGTGACTTTTATCTAATGATTCAGCTTTAAATTTTAAGATTGATTGTGAATTATACACCATCTTGGTTAGAACTTGATGTTTAAATTTTGTTAGGTTTCAAAAATCAAATATTGATAAAATGGCGTTTAGATAAAGGTTTTTTACTTGATGTGCATGGCATTTTATACCAATGTTATATGCTTCATAAAAATTATTTGTACCAAACAACACAATGTGCAAAACAAAAAGTGTAAAATTTCCAATTTTACCATATTTAGATGCATTAGTATAATAAAATGAGAAAAAAAATATGGAAATTGGCTTTTTTTTTGTAACAACTAGATTGTTTCACTAGAATTATATAAATTGTTTGTCCTAAACAACATAATGTTAAAACAAGAAGTGTAAAATTTCAAATTTTACCACATTTAAATACTTTAATTAGTATAGTAAAATGAGAAAAAAAATGGAAATTATCTTTTTTTGTAACAACTCTGTAATTAGGTTTTTTTGACTAAAATCAGTTCTTTATAATCTGATGACATCGCTATGACATCTCTATGATTATTTTGATTTCCTGATTTCTATATTTCATTAGTGTAATGATTCAGGCTGTCGAAGATGATCAAGTATTTCTGCGATTGACAGAAAGCTGGTAACTTGATTTAATCAAGAATTTATCAGACAATATATACACTTTGTACCAAATAACTTTTATCTTATAGAGAAAAGTAAATAAGGTCAAGGTCATTGTTCATTAACAGGACAAGCCATCATTTAATGTGTAAAAACAAGTAAAATTTATTAATCAAGCTTAAAGTTTCAAGGTAAAAAAATCAATAAAATTATAATCTTTTGTTATATTATCTGAAAATAAGTAATTCATTGTGAAACAACTTTTTATTTCAAATTAAAAAAAATTAAAGGTGTCTAGGATTGGTGTGGTGCAGAAAAACAACAAAAAAAAAAAAAAAAAAAAAAACCAAACTAGAATCAAGACATGTGATTTCTTTGCATAAGTGTGTTTAATGCTTAAAAATATATAGATTTTAGTGTACATGAATTTCTCATAAGGCCATAATAAATTAATACCTAGATTTTCATCCCCACCCACCCTGTATTTTAACACCCACCCCGATTTATTTTATTTTCGGATTTTGAACTCATGTCCGGTTTCGATTCCGGTTCTTATAACAAATCTGCTCGCTCCATGAGCCATAAGGTAATAAGTAAAAGCTGACTGGTTTCCGATCGAGTTCTGTGTTGTAACAACAAAAGTAGAGTGTTTTGTGCTTCATGAGCCATACGATTATACATAGAAGTATACAGGTGTCCGATCAAGTTGCAGGCGGATTTTTAAAATCGAAAGTAGCGTGTTTCGCATATTGGTTGTAGCATGGTATTTATTATAGCCACTGTAAAATCGAGCTTAAAAACAATCAGAAACTGGAATGGCTGTCAAGTTCCAGACACCGTGACATAATGGAATTATATAACGACTTTGTAGGTGGTAAACTCGATCATCAGATGCACATTGCTAACACATTGAACCACTCTTCGTGTTGGTCACACAAAACACGAGTTGACAGAGTGTAATCCTACCACAAAAGTCAGAAATGTTCATTTTTGGGATCGTATATTGAATTCAATCAAGATGAGACTGGTATTGTGGTGTCTGAAAGCTCGGCCAAAGTTGATGCTGAGAATAAAATAAAAAAATAAAATGCGTCCCCCCGCCCCTGTTTAAAAAAAAATTGGATGAAAATCTAGGAATTAATTTATTTATAATGGCCTAACTTGGAACTATTATTTAGCATACCTGTCAAGTTCTGAAAGTCAAATATCAGGTCATGACCTGCACTGAGTTGCAAAAAATCAGGTCATAATGTGCGACAGATTTTTTGGAGTTCATAAATATGTATACATATAATGTATATACAAATAAATACATGTACACATTAAAAACAACTCCAATTCAAGAAATTGTGTTTATTTTTCTAGTCAAATGTTGTATTCATGGGTTGCTTTTTTTGCATTTAAAGCGACATTGTTTCATTAGGCTGAAATTCACAATTGCCATTGGAATTCATTTTACAGTTCAAAAGTGCACACATTGTGCTATAATGTATAGTTCATATCTGTAGTCCATATGAATTTTCTTTACCAAAGAGAAAAAATTTTTACTGTCTGCATTACTGTTAGAGAAAACCAAAAATACCCTTTCCTAATTTCAAAGTTTGTGAAAATTTAATAAATTCATCACATAAGGTTGACAGAATCTGGAAACATTTTACAAACAAGCTTATTAAAATGAACAGCAAGTTATGTTCTGCCAAAGAAAAAAAAATAAATAAAGTTTCTGTCCTTATTATTTTTTCATTAAAAAGATCATTGAATTATGAAAAAAGCAACTTATATTTTATTAGGTCATATTGGCATGGCAAAGTTTCCTGTAGATGGCAGTTTTTAGCCCCCTGTCTAATATTTATGTGTGAATTGCATAATGTACAATGCATTTCATTCATTTCCCAAGCACTTTTCTTACTCACAAGAATTCATTTTCCCAATTTATTTGGTAAGTACACATGTATTTTTATTCGCTTACATGGTAAGTACACATGTATTTTTATTCGCTTTAATGGTGTGTCAGCAGGTCCAGAAAACAATATTTTCCTTCCCGACATTATTCAGTTACTGGTATAAATATAGTCCTTTTATTATAATAACCGTTATGAGTGTTACTTGATAAACTTTCCTTGGCTTGTCCTTGATTAGTATTAACATTGTTTTTAAACAACTTCATAGTTAAAAATATCAATGTGAGTTACACTCCGTTTTGTTAACATGTAAAATGCACAGATGTGCATTTTAATATCCAAAACTGGAACAAGATTCGGAAATAAGAATTCCCAGGTCAAACCACAATTTCCCAGGTCCCAGCGGGTGCATATTTTTTGTCGGGTGTGACCCAAAGAAATCAGGTGACTTGACGGGTATGATTTAGTAATTATTTGATAACCATGAACATAACAACCAGGAAAATATCAAGGATTTAAAAGTACTTTAAATAAATTAGTCCAACAAAAAATATCATACAATAACATATTTGTTTTTCAGTTTTTGTTGGAATTCTTATGTTTTGAAGGTACATTGTTGGAAGCCATGTATATGGACAGGTTGGCATCTTAGAGAGAGTTTGATATTTGAAATGGAATGTAACCATTTTGTAGTCAAACAAAATTGCCTTCTCAAGACCCATGAAATAATTTTAGTTAACAAAGTTATTTAACAGTAATTTTTCGGCACCAAACATTAAAAAGTTGCTGTTACAATTTGCACCTGTACCAAACAAGTGAGAAATAGTAGCAGAAATATACACAATACAACATGACCATGTGTGTAGATTTTGTGAATGCAATGAAATTATGATAATACCACACATGTTCATGTTGATAAAATTTCTTTATTTCAGGTGTTAGTTAAATAAATGTCAATTTAACAAGGACCTGAAGAAATTTATTTTTACAAAACAAAATTCCATAAAATTGCTTCTCTACAATTTAAAAAAAAATACAAAACCACTGAAAATTTTAACCCTGCAAATATTATAATTCTACAATAGTTATGGGTTAAAAATAGATGTTGGGACACTAGACAACCACTAGCCTTTTGCATGTACATGCAGATATTACAAAAATCTTATATGACTTATTGACTAATATGACTTGTATTAAGATCCTGTAGATAACCAATTAGTGAAGATTAAGTGTCTAGACAGAAACAATTTGTAGTAATTTCTGTAAAAAAAATTATGCCAATTGTGTTACATTATGTATAAAAGCAGACAAAATCAAATTTTTTACTGTAGATCTATTATTTATTGGATAATTTTTTTACCTTGAATATTTCCATTGTAATCACTATTTTTTGGAAAGACTTCCTTTTGTATCATCCATTAAAATTTTAATTTTGACTGTAATTGCCTAAAAATGACATAACAAAGCCATCTGGAGCATTTTGGTGAAAAATGTTTTTTTCAAAATTTTACATAGAATTTAATAGGCAGGGGATAACAAAAGTCTTACCTTGTTTTTTTATAGCATACTAAAGCTGAGCTGTGTTCAGTGGGTTTCACTGGTGCTTTAGAGTGATGTCAGATGACATAGAGAATGGGTACATGTAACAGGTATATGAATCTTATCTGGTTTCAAAGATTAATTGTTGCCTGTGTCCTTGATGAATATTAGTTTTATTGACACATTGTTTTAATTACATGTCAATTCTGACATAAGTATCTTAGTGTTGATTGCATGTCAATTCTGACATCATTATGATAGTGTTGATTGCATGTCAATTCTGACATCATTATGATAGTGTTGATTGCATGTCAATTCTGACATTAGTATATTAGTGTTGATTACATGTCAATTCTGACATAAGTATCTTAGTGTTGATTGCATGTCAATTCTGACATCAGTATCTTAGTGTTGATTGCATGTCAATTCTGACATCATTATCATAGTGTTGATTGCCTGTCAATTCTGACATCATGATCATAGTTTTGATTGCATGTCAATTCTGACATTATTATCATAGTGTTGATTGCATGTCAATTCTGACATTAGTATCTTAGTGTTGATTACATGTCAATTCTGACATCAGTATCTTAGTGTGATTGCATGTCAATTCTGACATTAGTATCTTAGTGTTGATTGCATGTCAATTCTGACATAAGTATCTTAGTGTTGATTACATGTCAATTCTGACATCAGTATCTTAGTGTGATTGCATGTCAATTCTGACATTAGTATCTTAGTGTTGATTGCATGTCAATTCTGACATAAGTATCTTAGTGTTGATTACATGTCAATTCTGACATCAGTATCTTAGTGTTGATTGCATGTCAATTCTGACATTATTATCATAGTGTTGATTGCATGTCAATTCTGACATCAGTATCTTAGTGTTGATTACATGTCAATTCTGACATCAGTATCTTAGTGTGATTGCATGTCAATTCTGACATAAGTATCTTAGTGTTGATTGCATGTCAATTCTGACATTAGTATCTTAGTGTTGATTGCATGTCATCTTGTCTGTTTTTCTTTCACATTTGTGACTTACAAATAAAGTTTAATAGTCGATTGTACATATATTCACTGTTTCTTGAAAACCATGTCTAATGCTTCTGAAATACCACAAATTATGAACATTAGAACATCAGTTAATATAAAAATCAAGTCAAATTTTATTTTATTGAAAATATTTAAACATGTTTCAATTCAATTTTTTTTTTTTTTTTTTTTTTGAAATTATTTGTGAGGAATTGAGGCCATAAAGGAAAAGTTTGTTTCCATCATTAAATAAGATATCACTGATCAGCTAGGTGAATATCTTACCGGTGATTAAAATTCAGCCTGAGCTGCTGATTAAGGACTGTTAAAGAAAACTTACACTTTCTTAATTTATTTATAAAAATTACAGAAAATTTTACATGTTTGACCTCTTATATGATTATATTTATAATAATAAAAATAATAAGATTTTACTAACCAATACAAAACCAAGCCAAAAACTTTATAATTAAATCTAAAAGGTTTTTTATTCATAAAAAAAAAATCAAGTATATCATAAGTGACCTTAAAATATGATTTATCAAAACTTACAGTTGATACAAATTGTTTTTTCAAACCTAGACCATCACACTTGATACAAATTGTTTTTTCAAAACTAGACCAAGTGTGATGATATTTCAGAGTGAGTGAGAGAGCTTTTTTCTAAGCTGCATCAGCATAATTGCATTATTCATGGCTAAATAATGATGAACAATCGGAACATTTTCATAATCGATTATCGGGAACCAATCGGATGGACTAAACCGATCAATCATCGCGATAATTGGAACTTATAAGTTTATAAACCGTTAGTCATTTAGTCATGCTTACCTAGATCTAACTTAGTGGCATGTTGAGTTTAGAACATCACTTCTAAAGACTCCAAGTAGAGCAACATAAAATCAAAAAAAGGCAAAATTAGTGCTAGATGTCCTTGGGGTTCAGGTAAGATGGACAACAGGACAATTATTAACTGAAAGATGCCAATATTCAGCGGAGATGCATTCAAGTCTCAAAATCTATGAATGAATAAAATACTAGCGACAATCGATTATTGAAAATGTCAATCGATAATCGAAATCGTGACTGATTTAGCGATCGACTTTCGATTATCAGCGATAATCGTTTCATCACTACAGCCATACTTAGTATTTTGGAAATAAATGTTGTAAAACTTGAAATCTAGCTGTGGAATCATAAAGGACTTTTATTTTAATTGTGAATGAAATATGTTTTGTTCAAGTTATCAAATTCAAAAGAAGGTCAAAGAATACTGTTGTTAGAACTGTTATAACTTAAATATACTCATGGTATTTGAGAGTGGAATGGAGTGAAGTAATGGTGTTTTACACCCTAGTCAAGATACTTTCACAAAGGCTATCAGTTCTTGGATGGAGGAGAAATCCAAAGTGCCATGAGGAAACCATCATCCTTTGGCAAGCAAACTGACAAACTTTCTTACACTAAGATTTGCCCTTCTTGGATTTGAACCTAGACTGTAAGAGGCACCATGATCCATAAGCATGTGCTTTAGACCATTTGGCTAAACCAAAGAAGAACCTTCCACACTAGAGGGGAGTGCTCCATTATCTGTGCTACCATAAGACTGCTACATTTCTCACAATATTGTTGAATTTTCCATGGTAACAAATCTCACCAAAATTTCCTTGAATGGACTTTATATATGTATAAATAAATAATGCTAGTCTATCACTTCAAAGAACCACACATTGGCCACATAACTGTAACAGAAAGAAAAAAAATTACAATGATGGACCAGGGATAGAACCCCAAACCCCCAACACAATGGAAGAGCTTTACCAACTAAGCTACCCAGACTGCTACACATTGGACATAACTCGCATGTATAAAATACATTTATCATTTTATACAAGTTTTTTTTTTTTTTTTAATTTTTTTTTTTTTATTTTTTTTTTTTTAATTTTTTTTTTATTTGGAAATGATCACACACTGTTGGTAAAAAATTGGCCGGGAATTATTTATCAAATCAGATTGGCTGAGTTGCAGCAAAAACTAATCCAATCCATTAAAATCCTTATGTCCGGTTCAATTGATGTATAAAACTTGTTGTTTACCCTGGGAAAATACAATATGACATAGTAAGTGGATAGTATTAGCCAACCTCGGATATAAAAGCTGTTCAATCAAGATGCTTTCCCTAAGGAAATTATTCACAGTAGTTATATTAAACAGGGGATTGAAATTTGCTTTTTATGTTATGTTTTGTTAGAATTGACCCAGAAATGCCATTGTAACAAGAATAGGTGTTCTCATGAAATGACGACAACAGAATCAGATAATATCTTGTTTTTTATCATTTTTCCCAGATGTGTTTTAAATGCTAATTTGTCTAGAATCAAGATGTTCTTTTTGTTTTTGGATTATAAAATGATATGATAAGATTACGACTTAAATTGAAATTCACTGAAATCAATGGGCTGTGGATAGAGAAATAACATTTCTTTTATTTACAACCAGTTTTAATTTTTAGCTCACCTGACCGAAAGTTCTTCTCCTCCAAAACTGCTGGACAGATTTCAATGATACTTGGTCAGAAGCATATATGGGCCGGTGCAATTCAGATTTGTTCATGGCATTGCCATGGCTACCAAAACTAGGTCAAGGTGACCTAAGAGTCCAAAAATCTTAAAAAATCTTTTCTCCAAAACCAATGATGGGAGAAAAAATCTGATTGATATTTGGCTTTTCTAGGGTCTTAAGCATATAGTTTGTTCATTTCGTGATGTTTGGTCGAAAAATGGGTTACGCGTTTTTGCGTTAAATTTAAAAAATTCTGTAAAATGGCTTCAAATTGTTATAACTTGACTATTTGAACAGATAATGACATGAGGTTTTCAGTTTTGACTTTTTCTTTAAAATAGGGTCAAGGTCACAAATCAAGGTCATGACCTAATTTGTGATTTATGCAGTTTTAGGCAATTTTCTTGCAAATATTAAGAGTTATATGAAATCAAAAAATTGTTAAAATGTTCAGCATGACACAACTTAAAAAGGTATTAAGTTTCGTAACTATATGATAATCCATGTAGGAGTTGTTGCCCCTCAAATGTTATTTTTGGCTTATAAATACTAAAATTGTGCATTAGCTTGAAAACTATAATCTTTTTGTATAGGCATGTATATTAAAATATTGTAGGTATTGTGACAACGATCATTATGATATATGGTTCAAGGTCATATGATCAAAGGTCAAGGTCACAGCTGCAAAAGAAGACAAGAATTGCTAATTATCTTGAAAACTGTTAACTATTTGTATAGGCATATATATTAGAATATTGTAGGTATTGATATGACGATCATTTTGATTTATGGTTCAAGGTCATATGTTGAAAGGTCATTGTCACGGCTGCAAAAGAAGACAAAAATTGCTAATTATCTTGAAAACTATTAACTTTTTGTATAGGCATGACTATATTAGAATATTGTAGGTATTTTGACAACGATCATTATGATGTATGGTTCAAGGTCATATGTTGAAAGGTCAAGATCACAGCTGCAAAAGAAGACAAGAATTGCTAATTATCTTGAAAACTGTAAACTTTTTGTATAGGCATATATATTAGAATATTGTAGATATTGATATGACGATCATTATGATATATGGTTCAAGGTCATATGTTGAAAGGTCAAGGTCACAGCTGCAAAAGAAGACAAAAATTGCTAATTATCTTGAAAACTATTAACTTTTTGTATAGGCAGGCATATTAAAATTATGTAGGTATTGTGACATAGATCATTTTGATATATGGTTCAAGATCATATGTTGAAAGATCAAGGTCACAGCTGCAAAAGAAGACTTAAATTTCTAATTATCTTGAAAACTGTTAACTTTTTGTATAGGCATATATATTAGAATATTGTAGGCATTGCAGCAACAATCATTTTGATATATGGTTCAAGGTCATATGTTGAAAGGTCAAGGTCACAGCTGCAAAAGAAGACTGAAATTGCTTTTTTTCTTGAAAACTGTTAACTTTTTGTATAGGCATGTATATTAGAATATTGTAGGTATTGATATGACAATCATTCTAATATATGGTTCAAGGTCATATGTTGAAAGGTCAAGATCACAGCTGCAAAAGAAGACAAGAATTGCTAATTATCTTGAAAACTATTAACTTTTTGTATAGGCATGAATATTAGACTATTGTAGGTATTGATATGATGTTCATTTTGATGAATGGTTCGAGGCCATATGATCAAAGGTCAAGGTCACGGCTGCAAAAGAAGACAAAAATTGCTAATTATCTTGAAAACTATTAACTTTTTGTATAGGCATGTATATTAGAATATGGTAGGTGTTGTGAGAACGATCATTTTGATATATGGTTCAAGGTCATGTGTACAAAGGTCAAAGTCACAGCTGCAAAAGAAGACAAGAATTGCTAATTATCTTGAAAACTGTTATCTTTTTGTATAGGCATGACTATATTAGAATATTGTAGGTATTGACATGGCGATCATGAATGGTTCAAGGTCATATATGTTCAAAGTCAAGGACATAGTTGCATAAGTAGACTGAAATTTGTAAATGATTTGGAAATTATTCATTGCATTACAGTTACTTCATGCATATTATATAATCTACTTATAAATGAAATGTGAGTGGATATATTTCTGATAAAGTTTTGTGGCAGTTCTTAACTTAAGAAAACTTGTTAAGTTTCTGTACCTAATATATTGTCTTTTGCGCTTTGCAAACAATTTTGGACATATACTCAGGTGAGCGTTAAGGCCAATGGGCCTCTTGTTGTTATGATATACCTTACTATGCTCGCAATACCACTAACAATCTATAAATCAGGCCATAATGTAATTTTTTCAACATTTAACACACCATTAAAATTAAGCTTTAACATAGGAAAAACAAATTAATTAGGGGAATTTAAAGGATGTTTATGCTTTTTTAAGATGTCAAATTATCACAAGCTGTTGTGCAAGTTTAAGTCAATATGCTTTGGCAGTGAATAAGGACAGAGATTTTGTGTCACTTTTTAATGATTTTAAAATGTCACTTAGGGACAGCGTTTGCTGTGTGACAAGGTCACATGCTACAGGTTGACTGGATAATTTCTCCCCATTTCTCACCATAGTCGACACCATTATGTAAGCCTTAGGTTTGAATGGGTGCATTTTTATCTTTGCCTTTATTTATTTTTTGACTGCCGTATGTGTACAGTTCTTTGAAACACTCTGGGTTGAACTTGAGTGGGTGATTTTTCCATGCATAATTTAGGCTGCTTTTAAAGGTTCTGAGAAATTAGCCCATTTGGCTGATGGCTCTGGTAACAAAAATAAAACTGAAGGGTCAGACATACATAAAAGCCTTTTAGGTGTTTAGTGCTGAAAGATAAAATTTTGAAAAAAAAGAAAGATATGAGGCATTTCCATTAAACAAAAATGTAAATGTATGAGTCAGACAGTAAATATCTAACATTAACCAGATCCTTGTAACTTTCTTTATAGAATTATTTTTAAAGTCTAAGAATGTATATGTGAATTTTATTTACGCATCAAATAGGATTCTTTAGATTTGAACAAATAATGGATTTATTATATCTGTCAAAACAGAATAGCAAAAATATCCTGCAAACATTCATGTATATATATATATATATATATATATATATATATATATATATATATATATTTATATATGAAAACACAGACTTGACCTGATGTTTGGACTATATACATAGAAGATACTAAAGCGCTTTAAACTAACAATTCTGGACTGGAAATCTGGGCCTGAATAAGGCCTTGACAGTCATTAGACTGGAACTCTTGGTTAGACTGGACCTTGACTCCAAGTCTTGCACCTGGGATTCTAGATTGTATTGTACCTTGACTTGAACTTTTGGTTCTGGATGAAACAACATCAAAACTATCAATTTGTGGAACTTTTACCCTGGAGTCAATAGTTCATGTCTAGTTAGCATGTACACTCAAACACTGGTGTCAGCTATATAGGAATTTTAACTCCAGAGTCTGTAAACCACTGCAGTAGCTCAGTTGGTTGAGTGCTCGCTCCATAAGTGGGAGTTCGTGGGTTCGAATCCCAACCAGGTCTGACCCAAGACTTGAAAGTGGGTAGTGACTGTTCTTTGACCAAGCATTTGCATTACAAAATGAAAGTTTGGTTCTTTCGGACGGGAACTTAAAATAAAGGAGGTCCCATGTCATGGTATGTGTGGCACTATACAGAACCCTGCTATATAATGCCATCAGCACAACGCACAGACAAAAAAATCTGCACTTCCGCCTATAGCTGGCAACATCTCAATATAAGTTAAATATTCTTGACTGGGAAGTTAAACACCATTACTCAACTCCAGAGTCTATAATGTTCAAGTCAAGATTGCAATGAAATAAGAATGTTATGTTTAATGCCACATTAACAATTTTTCAGCTATTGGCTTTGTGACCTGTGTAAGTATGTTCTATATAGTCTTCTTTGTATGAGTGCGAACTCGTGATGACTTTAACATGCCAGATTGCAAGTCAGTATGCCACAGCAAGCATTCCATTCTTTCAGTCATAATTTCCTGACATTGGTCAAACATTCCATTGAAACTCTGTCTTCTTAATTCTGATTGAAAAAAAAAAAGAAAACAGTATCTTAAATGTTAAAAGTTTATGTATGACTCATCTAGGGTTTGAAAACATGACCTCTTGCTTTAAACAATGTTAAGAATAAAGGCATAGTGCAACAATAACTAAAACTATATGTATGCAGTTCAAGTTTAAAGTCTGCTCTGTTCAAAGAAGGCGTCAAGTCTATAGGGGAATCTTATCCAGAGACTGTAGTTCCAGTCCCAAATTGCATTAAAATAGGAAACCCAGACTACATGGGAACAGAATCAAGGTTAACTATAAAGTCTAGAGTACATTAGTCCATATTTAATATTCAATGTTAGGAATCAAGGCTATAGTAGAATATTTAACTACTGACATATTTGTATAGTAAATCTAAATTCAGAATTATAAACAAAGTCCAGTTCAGAGTCCAATGTCCAGATTACATTATACTCCAGAAACCTCACTTGTTTATAGACATATTGACATTTAGGTGATCTATGCCCTCCAAGATGTTTGCACAGATGTTCTTGTTGTGTAATAAAAGTCAAGCATGTAATTGATGCAGATTGAAAAAAAATACCACCAGCCTTTCATAGTACATGTGTCATTTATTGCTGTTAAAGAGTATTCACATTGATCTTGTTTATAGGAGAGCTAAATAGAAATATCATTCAAACTTAACATAAGATGTATATACTATAAACTAAAGTTATATTGTATCAAATATGTTTATTAATACAAGCTCTTTGTGCTGGTTTACTTGAAAGATCAAAGTAATATCTTTTATGATTTAATTGTCCATCTGTTTCAGAATCTGTAGGTTATGTCCATTTTTACAACTGTTTTACTTTCTGTCAAGCTGTGAGCTCAAAGATGAAAATGTAACTGGTGGCCATCGATTTTGCTTGGTATCTTGCTTTGCCAGACACGACATGTCACTTATGCTCAATCGGTAAAGCCTCTTGCTAGTATAGGAAAAGGTCCCTGTTTTAAGTCCTAGTGAGGCCAATACATCTCCTTCCTATTACATTCAAGAGGCTTGTCCAACCCTGGAATTGACTGAAAACAGTTTGGTTTGTCATGAAACTTGGTTCCTTCAGTAAGTGAAGAAGGGAAGAATGTGGCAGACCAGACAACTGTCAGATGCCTTAAATTAACTCAGTTCGTAAAGCACTAAGTTGGTATTAGGAGTTGAGTTGAGTTAAGTAATGGTATTTAACATCCCAGTCAAGAATATTTCACTTATATCAAGACGCCACCAGCTATAGGCAAAAGTGCAGAAATTTTGCCTGTGCGTTGCGCCAATGGCATTATACAGCAGGGTTTTTTATCATGCCATGCCTGCATGATAACATGGGATCTCGTTTATTTTAAGTTCCTGTCTGAAAGAACTGTGCTTTTTATTTTGTTATGCTGAGTGCTTGGCAAAAGAAGTGAGTCACTACCCACTTTCAAGTCTTGGGTCAGACCCGGCTGGGGTTCGAACCCACAGCCTTCCACTTACGGAGTGAGCACTTTATCAACTGAGCTACCGCAGTGGCTATTGAGTTGGTATTAGGGTAGACTCTTCTTTCTTTCTTGTTTAGCCTTGTTTTTTTTCTTTTCTTGTAACACTAATGTTAAAGTAAAATGTTAGCAGTCAGTTAAAATCACTTGCATACTAAATGAGGTTGAAGACACTAACAAAACCATGTATAGGTGCTGAATGTAATGGAATCAAATAAAATCATATGAAGTAGTATTCTCTAATGAAAATGATTTTATTCCAGGAAAATATGGTGTTAGGAATTTTAAGTCAATATGTATAATACTAAAGCTGTCTTATATTCAGAACAATTGTTTTAAATGTTAAGTTTAAACTGAACCATATCTAATTAAGATTCTTTTGATTTAAACAAACAGCTCTTTTTTTATCAACTTTTCACTTCCTTACCAAAGGCCGTTTCTGTGGCAGAGAGGTCTTAAGGCTGCGCCAGCTATTGAATCGGTTGTGTTTTTTTTAAACCCCTAGGTTTTCATCCTTGTGGTCACATCCTAGTGTGCCAGCTTTTGAATCGGTTGTGTTTCTAAACCCCCAGGCTTTCATCCTCGTGGTCACATCCTTGTGTTCCAGCATTTGAATCGGTGGTGTTACTTAACCCCAGGCTTTCATCCTCGTGGTCACATCCTTGTGTTCCAGCATTTGAATCGGTGGTGTTTCTAAACCCCCAGGCTTTCATCCTCGTGGTCACATCCTTGTGTTCCAGCATTTGAATCGGTGGTGTTTCCAAACCCCAGGCTTCCATCCTCGTGGTCACATCCTAGTGTGAGACAGTTTTTTCAAGCCCTATGAATTTATTATGGTGATATTGCTGGGTAAGGAAGTTTGTCTGTTTACTTGCCATTAGGGCCGTGGTTTTCTCTAGGTACTCCAGTTTCTTTCATCATATCTGATCCGACATGTCAATCATAATCATTGAAAGAATCATGACTAGTGCATAAAAACACTTATTATTCCACTGTTACATTCCAAAATTCTTAAAATAAAATTATATTAAATTTGGCTTCATGTATTAATAAAATTTTAAAAAAATAGCAAGCATTTAACATCATTTAATTTCTATCTCTCTTTTGTTCATTTAATACTTTGGTGTGGAACTTAGCTTATATTTAGATTCTTGATGAGTTTTTTGTATTTTTCAGTTAAAGAAGAAATCCATAGATCTACAGGACTGTCAGCAACTGAAGAGCAGTAATCTCAGTCATTTTGCTGGAATTTTCCATGCAGCTCAATCCTTACCTGGTGTCTGTAAGATCCTTCAACCTTTCAGTGATATAAATAGACCAGAAAGTCTGGTGGTGGATATAGTTGCTAATCAAGGCCATGCATGGGTCAAGGTCATTGCAAGAAAAGGTCAAGCTCTTCATTTAATATGGGCAGGTAAGAGCATAATATAATTATAAATGTTAAGTTAAGCTTGCTTGTTGGAAAAAAATATCAGTTGGTATAAATGAAAGGGAAAGAAAATGTTCTGAAAAATGAGCTTTGCAAAATGTACCACAAAAATGTTAATCATAACATTTATCATCCCAAGTTTGGTTGGAGATGTTCATCTAATCTGTCATAATGTAGTAATCATGAATATGGCACAAATGAATAATCTCCTCCTGGTTGCACAAATATTTAAATTAATTGTATATTACATTAAATGACCACTATGGTATCTCAACTGGTGAGTGCTTGCTTTGTATGTAGGAGGTCAGGTCTGACCAATACTTAAAATTGGAAGTGACTGTTCTTTCGTTAACACTTGGCATTTAAAATTGAAAATCAAGGGCTCCTTAAAATGAGATCTTTAAAACTGATGTCCCGTGTCATGGCAGGCATGGCAGGTTAAAGAACACCCTCTACACATTGCCCTAAGCACACTGCAAAGGTAAAAATTTCTGCCACTTCATCTAGAGCTGGTACATATGGTTCAATATACATGAAATATTCTTGACTGGGATGTAAAGTCCCATTAAATCAATCAATCCATATTCCATTTAATGAGCTGTATTACAAAAAAGGTAATGGTGGAAATAAATTAAAACATCACTGGTAAATTATTTCTTAGGTTACAATTGCTGTGACATTAAATTTACTTCATCTTTTGTCTTAATTAATTTTAACCTGTTGTTAAGATTTTGAATGTTTTTTTGTAATGAGAAACAAACTTTCTGTTACAAAAAAATAGAACTTTATGAAATTAATAAGGCAATAAATACTACCCAAGGAAAATGAAAAAGTATTTTGTAAACAAGTTCAAATTTTCTTTGAAAAAATGTCCACTGAAAACGATTCACAAGAGCTGAATTTGTACTGATGTTGTTAGAGACATATCAAGGCACCTATCACTGCCTTGTTTCCTATTATACTGTGGTGGACCCTCAAATTTGAGATTTTTTTTTCATTTTGTATTTCTTAAGGATATGATTTTATCTGGTTACTCTTGGTTTCCTCTTCTATTTTAGAACTGGCTCTTTACTCAGGGACATAAACACTATTATTCAGATCTACTCTTCAAACTTTCCCATTTATCTTCATTAAAATTGTCCTTTTTTTTTGTTTTTAAGAAAAAGCATAGGAATTCAACAATATTGATACATTTATCAGTTTTGTAAAGTTTTATTGTTACTTGGAGCTGTATATGCTCATAAATTTTCGGAAAATAAAATATCAATATTATAAAAAAAAACTTGTTGGCAGTTCAATTGAAAATGACTTCTTAAAACACTAGAAAATTATTTATGATTCAATTTTGTTGAAAACTGGAAATGGATTTGGGTATAAAAAGCTAATATTAGTCTATTAAATATTTTTAATATAAGAGAATTTAATCATGTTTTCTGTTGTAAATGTCATGATTTATTCTAAGATATTTTTTTACATTCAATTTATGTGATATTAAAACCAATAGATTTGATGGATTTATATCGTATTTAATGTTGTTTTGTAATCTTAAGTTCCTTATTGTAACAGTGGGATATGGAATGTAGTCTTTTGTTTTTGTGAGTGAGATTTATTTTCATTCCATAATTATTTTGTCACTTTTTTAAAAATATTACTTTGTTTCAAAATTTTCCTCATAAAAAATAAAAGTAAGATAAAGTTGAAAAAACACTGACCTAACCAAATTCAATTTTTAAATGAAAAAAGAAAAAAAATAAATAAAATTCTTTTTGGAGATCTTCGGTACATGAAACAGATTTTGAAAAAAAAGTTGAAGTTTAATGACATCAATGATCCAATTGGACCTCACCCAAGATAACATCAGGGTATTTACAAGTTAATAAAGTTCAAATAAAATAATAATATGCAAATCACATCTCCTTATACATGATGTTGAATTTAAAAGAAATTTATGTCCAAAGATGCAATAGATATAGCTAAAAGGTTTTGAATTTTTTTTAATTAGAAACATATTGGAAAGAGCTGCAAGTTACTTATCAGGTGTTGTTGAGATTTTTTAAGGGTTAATCATCATGAATATTCAAATCATGATGATATCTTACGTTGTAAAATAGGAAAAGAAAAAAAAACTCTGTTGGCAGGGTTACAAAAGTTATGTAATAATCACAAATTGGGTGTTAAAGGTCAAAACTTGTCACAACATCTGTTTTCCCAGGCTGGTTATAATTAGAAATTATAAGTTTAACATTATTATAATGCAAGTATAATGTTCAAACCTGACACGTTTTGTCTTTTTCAAAAGTATTTGGTTGATAAGAAGACAAATGGTTATAGACATGTCTGAGGCATCACATACCATTTGTGTTTGTTATAATATTAAAAATTTTATTAGTCAAAACTCATACAATTCAGTATGTTCTTGTATATAATCAAATAAAAAAATGTTTGTATAAATAATACAATTATGTATTATATAACAATTTTTCTAAACAATAAATCATTCATAAATAGATTTAAATGAAATAAACAAATAATTTGGTTCAAGGTAACTCAGAAAAATAGTGAAAAATGGCTGGTCAAGATGTAAATAGCAACAAATACTTCCCATTGTTTTGAATAAAATTAGAGTTTATCAATGGATGTAAGTGAAATAAAATATTTTTTTTAAAAAAACATGAAACCTTGCATCTTATTTACTGCATCATTGAAACTTATAATCATAGGATAAATAACGGAACTGACATTCGTGTTTATGTAATATTGAATTTATTGAAGTAGTTAAATCATTTTTTTATGCAGCAAACCTTTGCAAGTTTAATAAATTCAATATTGATGACACATACATGAATGTAAGATTTTATTTATTATATAATCCCGGAAAAATCCATTTGTTTTCATAAAAATACAAGCTGTCTTCTCTGTACAGGAAAAGAGATGATTGACCAAAGTACAAACGAATCATATAAAAGTGTGCAATTGCACTTAAAAAAACATTACCACATTTTTATGGATATGTTTATGTCAAAATATATATATGGACTTTCTCATAGAACAAATACAAAACAACATTTTTCCAATTCATATAACTTATTTTCTGTTATTAAATTAACAAAACTCATAAATGATAGAGCAATGTTAAAAATGTGTCAATAACAGTCAATGACATCAAAGTGCAGACATTGGGAAGCCAACAAATTAGAGTTCAAACTGGTTACCTAGGTTGCGAAAATGATATTACACATGGATTACGATTTTTATTATTACATGGCTTTATTTATTTGTGTGGACTATTGAGAAGATAATATTAATATATTAATACAATATTAATATTAGAATCTAAAAAATAAAAAAAAAAGTTTTTTATAATAAGATTCAAAGAAATTTGATAGATAATAGAAAGTTTTTGTATATCTGTATGAAACATAGATTGATTTCTTTTTTAGGAAAACCATATCTAAATGTTTTTGCATTGGTGCATTAAAATAATTAAAAAATGTTTCCTTTGCTTTTCCATAAAAAAGGCAAAAAAAAAAAAAAAAGTTTAATTAAAGAACCTGCAATTTGTAATATAGTGATATAGTCTATTGCTATAGTGTAATGTAGTCAAGTGATTATTTTAAAATTGGTAAGATTGCAGTCAGTTTGCATTTGTTTATTAAAAATGTCCAAGTTTATCAAAGTAGGTTAAATTTGTCATTTGTTTTTAAAGGGATTCTTCTTGGAAAATGTCATACAGTATCTTTGAGGCAAAAAAAATGACGTTATCTTACATTGAAGTTCTATAAGATCCCGAGGGCTTTTTTTTTTTTTTTTTTTTTTTTTTTTTCTTTTTCTTTTCTCTTTTTCTTTTTTTTTTAAATGGAAATATGGTTCAACTTGGTAAATAGGTTATTTGTTATACTAAAGTATTAAATCTATAAATCTGAAGAAATTAAAAAAAAAAACACATATATAAATCTTGTCCTTTGTACAATATAATTTGCAGCAGCTTCTTGACATTTTCTTTGAAAACAGGTAAATCAGGTCTGATGGCAAACCTAATGTTGATGAAACATTTAAAGGAAACAAGGTTGTGTGTGTGTGTGTGTGTGTGTGTGTGTGTGTGTGTGTGTGTGTGTTTAAAGGATCTTGAAGTTTGTCTATTTGTCTCAGCAACTCTATGCTTGCACATATATCTTAACTATGAGCCGTTTCCACTAAAAGCTTAAGGGAGGACCTTTACATGTAGGATCTTACAGATTGTAACTTACAAGTTACTCTACTAAATGACCACATACTGAGCATATTCTGAAACATTCTTCTCATGCAATTTTTAGCTAACACGAGCCATTTACTCAGATGAGCTAGATTCCTGTCACAAACTGAAAGGCTTACATGTATAAATGTGTAACTCTATGAAATTTGCAAAGCTAGATTAACTTGACCTTTTTCCAAGGTCACAGTGACCTTATTAAATAACGGTATCTTGTGTTGAAGGAAAAGTTCCTAGACACAGTAAACCTTAAAGAGTAAAACCTAAATAAATTCATGATTTGAATAAGGAGAAGAAACTTGAAATGTTTTACATAACATACCAGAAGTTGACCTTTAAAAAGAAATTATCTGTTTGATGGTAGAATGATGTCCTGGAATTAGTGACCCACAAAAGTGAGCAATTATCTGCTAGACAGTAAAAAGTAAAGACCTTGACGTTGATTTCCTGAAATAGTGACACACAAAAGTGAGCAATAATCTGCTAGACAGTAAAAAGTAATGACCCTGAGCTTGATGTCCTGGAAAAATGACCCAAAAAAGTGATTAAAAATCTGCTAGACAGTAAAAAGTAAAGACCTTAACGTTGATTTAATTCCTGAAAAAGTGAGCCACAAAAGTAAGCAATAATCTGCTGCACAGTAAAAAGTAATGACCTTGATGTTGATTTCCTGAAATAATGACAAACAAAAGTAAGCAAAAATCTGCTAGATAGTAAAAAGTAAACCCCTTGACATTGATTTCCTGAAATAGTGACCAACAAAAGTGATAAAAAATCTGCTAGACAGTAAAAAGTAATGACCTTGACGTTGATTTTCTGAAATAGTGACCCACAAAAGTGAGCAATAATCTGCTAGACAGTAAAAAGTAAAGACCTTGACGTTGATTTCCTGAAATAGTGACACACAAAAGTGAGCAATAATCTGCTAGACAGTAAAAAGTAAAGACCTTAACGTTGATTTAATTCCTGAAAAAGTGAGCCACAATTTTTAAGTAAGCAATAATCTGCTGCACAGTAAAAAGTAATGACCTTGATGTTGATTTCCTGAAATAGTGACCCACAAAAGTGATTAAAAATCTGCTAGACAGTAAAAAGTAATGACCTTGACATTAATTTCCTGAAATAGTGACCCACAAAAGTGATAAAAAATCTGCTAGACAGTAAAAAGTAAAGACCTTGACGTTGATTTCCTGAAATAATGACAAACAAAAGTAAGCAAAAATCTGCTAGACAGTAAAAAGTAATGACCCTTGACATTGATTTCCTGAAATAGTGACCAACAAAAGTGATAAAAAATCTGCTAGACAGTAAAAAGTAAAGACCTTGACGTTGATTTCCTGAAATAATGACAAACAAAAGTAAGCAAAAATCTGCTAGACAGTAAAAAGTAATGACCCTTGACATTGATTTCCTGAAATAGTGACCAACAAAAGTGATAAAAAATCTGCTAGACAGTAAAAAGTAAAGACCTTGACGTTGATTTCCTGAAATAATGACAAACAAAAGTAAGCAAAAATCTGCTAGACAGTAAAAAGTAATGACCCTTGACATTGATTTCCTGAAATAGTGACCAACAAAAGTGATAAAAAATCTGCTAGACAGTAAAAAGTAATGACCTTGAATATTGACATGCAGAAGAAAGCAATACCAATATATGAATACTTTACAGATGACCTTGAGAATAGTGAAACAATAAACTGTTTACACAATAATATAGGAATGGCCCAGAACAATATCAAAGTTCCCTTTATATATATATAAAGATAGATAGATAGATGGAAGAATAATGAATTAAGTATGGCAAGTTTATCTTCAATCTTTTTTCATTTGGATACATTTTCAGAAGTAAAGCACATGAGTGGGTGATATGAACATATTTTTCTACAATTATACCGGAATAATATGTGTCTCTTATCAATAGGTTTAAGGCTAAATATAGTTTTATGTGAATATCTTATTTCAAATTAAGATGAAATTATCTATAATATAATTAGTAAAGTTCTGTTTGATCTATTCAGCAATTTTCATCTTTTATTTGATGTGTTTTTATGTTATTATGGTAGATATATTAAGTTCATATTTTTCAATCATGCCAGAAAACTGATTGACCTACAATGTATGGTGTTTCACTGATTTTGAATAATGATGAAATTGTCCTATAATTATTGGAAGGTAAAAGATAGAAGTTGAATTTTCTTGCTTAAGGGAAGGCAATTAATAGATTTCAGTTTGCTTTTGGAAAGGTATAATTACTGATTTTAGTTGATGAATTTTTTATGCTTATCATAATATAAATGGATTAAATTAAGTTAATAGATAATTTCCCTGATTATATCAAAGGTAATGGTTTTTGGTTGATGAAATTTCCCTGCCTATAAGAGCATTAAATATTGGATTATAGTTGATAAAATTTCCCTGCTTATTGGGAGGTATATTGTTAAATTCAGTTGATTATTTTTCCCCATGTCTATATAATGAGGTAATGAATTTCATTTGATGAAATCCCTGCTTATGGGAAGGTTAATTTTTTTTAATTTTACTTGATAAAAACTTCCTGCTTATAGGGAGGTATATCGATTAAAATCTGTTGATAAAAATTGCCCTGCTTATTGGCAGGTATGTAAATGGATTAAATTCAGTTTATTGAATTTTCCTGTTTATGTGTAGTAAAGGATATTAGACAATAAATTAATTTGTTCATTTTTGTCTATGCTAGTACTGTTTTTTGTATGTAAATAAGAACATTAATGCTTGCAAGGTGCTCACAGTTTAAAATCAACAGTAAAACTTCAATTGCTCGAATGTCGAAACTTCAAACATCCAACTTGACCAATTTTCTATAATAACATTTGTAAATGCATAAATTTTGATGACTTGAAGTTCATTAACTCGAATACCCCAATAAATATTTTTTTCAAAAGTATAAAGTGAAAATTCAACTTCTTTCACTTGAATACAATTTTTGTCAGAATGCAGAAAGACACGTGGTCAGTACTTGTAAACAAAACACATGCTGGAGCCATATTACAGATTTTATCCTAATAGAGTGGAATAAAACAATTAGTTAACATGCAGTTACCTGAATTTTTAGTGCTACTTGGAACTCATAATTAACCTTATGAGACAGTGCTCAATATACCAAGTTCTTAAAATCTCTTAATCTGATTTTGACAAGCAGAAGTGTTTGATTGATATAACACCTGAGTCACCTATGCTCGATAAATGCATATTAGGATTCTGTAATTTACATGTCCCTGGAGTGTGGAGTAACATGTATTATCATTATTTTCTACACATATTATCATTATTTCTTGTGATTAATAATAATAAATGCCCTTTGTTTTGTTGTTTTCTATACTTGTTTATCTTGCATGTGCAAAAAGAATAAAATAAGTTTGTTTTGTATTATCGCCTGTTGAAATTCAAATGAACTGTCGTTCTAGCACCGTAGACACAACTGTTGCAAGTCAACATTTAAGTGTGATTTCACGATGAATCATAAATTTTGTATATTTATCAATCTGTATAATTTCTTTTTTTAATTTCAAATTTTCAAGATTCTTTGACTGTCAATAAGCATTGGAACCTGAACCTCCAATTATATCTCGATGTTGATTTCTTGAACCCCCTGATGGCTCAAATATTTGGCCAATGTCCTCTGGACATTGAGCAATCAAAGTTTTATTGTATTTTCGAAAGGTAATACTCAACAAATAACCTACTATAACTGATATTAGCTGGGAGTTACCAAAAAAAAATCAGAAATTTAAGAACTGTAACAATCTGCAACATTTTTTCAAAATTATTTCCAAAAAGGTTACTCAATGAGTGTGAGCAGTCTTGGAATATAATTTCTAAAAAAGAAAAAAAAATTAAACAGAAAAAATATAAACCAACTATTTTATCTGGAATACCAGAAGTATTTCAATTGATAAGACCAGTGTTTTAAAAATAAATTGATGCGATATTAAGTACAGCGTTGAGAGATTTTACATAAATCTAGAATCTAGAACAGTTGTTTTAAATCTTTCATTGTACAAAGAAAATTTAGTTTTTGTTTTGATCAACAAAGTGCCTTATAATCTATATTTGTAACATCACAGAATCAATTGTTGTAAATTATGTTTGTGTTATTGCTTTGTGTGGCTTTTTCTAGATGGGATATAATTAAAATAAACATACTTTCATGAAAATTGCATGTGCAGCTGTATAGTGGACTGTAATAGAAGTAAACTCTACTGTAAATTATTAATTTGCCAATGCACTGTGACATTTTCTAGACAATATGTTATGTAATGTGTTGGTAAATGATATATAGTGTATGCCATTAGTACAAACCTATTAGGTTATATTCCTGTATCCAGCTGCTCCATATGATTGATGTTGATTTTATTTGTTGATTTCTAACATTTGAAGCTCACCTGTTCTAAAAGCCTGGTGCTGAAAAATGGTATAATTTCATAAATTGCTAATTTACCCATTTTTTATACTTGTCCTTGGGTTCTTTGTTGCTGAGTGGAGTTGGTAATGGATCAATTATCACTTTTCACTGTTTAGGTTAGAATTCTACTTAATCAGATTTTAGTGTGAGAAAGCCATAATTAAGAGCATGGTTATTAATTTCCAAGGATTATTCAAAGAGCAAATCCCTGTATACTCGAGATTCGCTAGTGTGTATTATGGTTTGCCTGGTACAAGCACATACTCATGGTGACTTTGTTAAGGTGATGCTTGAACATGAAGTCAGTATGCCACAGACAAGAATATCACTCCACAAGTCATTATCCTGGCACTGAGTCATTATCCTGGCACTGAGTCATTATCCTGGCACTGAGTCAATCAGTCTTTCCCCATTTCTGAGCACAAGACACAAAAAGCAGCATCTCAAATTTTGTAGTCACTTGGAACTATTTTTTGTTTAGAAAAAGTTTATATGCATGTAAATAATGTATATAGTACATTGAAACCTGCAATATGTTAGTTATATATGCTGTACAGTGATTAAGTGTATGCAAATGAAGCTTTCTTTTTGTTTGGTGCAAATGAAGTGCGGGTGATTTTTCAATTGGTAAAAATGAAGTTCACCCTTCTGCAGTTTTGTACCATAATAATTAAATCGAGTTCACAAAGAACTAAATTTTAACTACTTAAAGTATCGATATTGAAGATGCATAAATAAGAACTAATTGTCTATAAAACATGAAACATGTATGATTATTTCATCTTATCTAGATTTATTCACCTGTAATCTGTCTGTGTGAATATTGATTTTTCTTTTCCATTTTAAATTTACTTCATAAATAAAAGATGAGTTTTTGACAGTAACAATTGATCAGTCTAGCTTATTTTATTTTATTTTTAATTTATTTATTTATTTTTTTTTTTTTGAATTTCTGATTCTGATTTTCTCCTTGAAATTTACCTGAGATTTACCTAATGAATATGTATTTTTTGATGTTTACTCTGTTTAAGTTAATTTATGTAAAAAAAAAAAAAAAAAAAAAAAAAAAAAAAAAAAAAAAAAAAAAAAAAACAATCCATACTTGGGAGTTTGAAATAAAAAAATAATCATTTTCACTATTTGTTACTCTAATGGCTAATTGTTTGAAGTTACAATACATCACTTGTGTCAATTTGATCTTTGAAAAATATTTGGCATAGAAACTATTACTGTTTCCTGTTATGCAACAGTACCATTTCAAAAATAAAATTGTATTGATTTTTTTCTTTTTTATGTTATTTGAAATTGCTTCTAGCAAGTTAGTGCTTTATTCAAGTTAAATAAGAAACAAATAAACCTTGTTCTTTCCACAACAAATTCCAAACTAAACTTTCTGTTTTAACAATAAATTAACAGAATTTAATTTGAGTGAATGTAATGAAGACAATCTACTTCATCGCCTTTGTGATAGGAAGTGAAAAAGAAAAAAAAAACACTGCATCATTTCTAGAAAAAAACTAAAAACACCTTAATAGCTATATGAAAATGTTTATCGGGTGAGGTCAAGGTTGTTGGTTTGATCATTGTGGTATTTTAACTTGAATTATATAAAATAGGAAATCAAGTACTTTGGTGCTTTGAAAAAAACCCAAGGTGTGTGTGTGTGTGTGTGTGTGTGTGTGTGTGTGTGTGTGTGTTTACTGTTATAATGTGGTTCTTCAGCCAAAGTTTTGTAAGATGTGTCTTGTGATAGATTTTGAAATTTCATAGAATAAGTATTTAAAGATGAACAGATACAAGATATTATGCATTTATATAAGCACCAGGGCTCAGGAAAACTTTGACTGGGGTGTCAGACATATTTTCAAAGCAACCGTATCATGGATGCTGTGTAAAGCAAAAAAAAAAAAAAAAAAAAAAAAACGTACTACCGATATTGTTATTGACAATGTTTTTTTAAAAAGTTTTTAATTTTTAATATCAAATAGATTTTAAAAATGATTTAACTACTACATAGAGGTTATTAGGTACATGAAGTCAGGCTCATGTGTCCACACGGTGTAGATTTTTGTACTGTCGGCATTGACGACACAAGGTTTGATGACCATCTTTGTTTATTGACAATCGTGCATTTTCGTTTTTCCGAAGTTACACGAACTTTACTGAACCTCATTTCAAGACTTCTTTGATTGTATTTAGACTTTTTAAAATAATTTATTTATAACTAAACAGTTTGCAAAGACCATACAATGCGCGTTAAAGTCTTATTTGACATCCCGCGTGGAACCTCTTTGATAATAGTCCGACGACCATGACCTTCAAGGATCAACCCTTGTAATCAGCTGTTTATGGCTTCTGTCAGTCAAGCGATGTGATTACTTAATAAACAATTAATGAGGGTTGGGACAATGAAACAAAAGGAACAGATTGAAACCATGGATTCTATCTGATTAATAAACAAAAGCCTAATTATTATATCTGTAGTATTTATTGAAAACGGTTGACAGGTGATAGCAAACAATACTCGAGTAAAATAATGACCGACAAACATATTTATTTATATGTCCAATTAACTAATTTATATTATTAACTAAAAATGTCCGACAAGTGATTTTTCACATCTGACAAAAATATTTTTTG
>CM056608.1:16498534-16688534 GCA_029721355.1 Tegillarca granosa
ATTTCATCACATATATATTCATAAAAATTTAAATACTAAACATTAAATTTAAAAAAAATAGAAAATACATGTAGATGCTACTCAATTCAAATAATAGTCTGTTTCATAGTTGGCAAAACTTATATAATCTTTTTTTAAAATGTCGTCGATTTCATGTATGCATGATTGTATCATTTAAGACATAAAACTATAGTTATTGCAATAATTTGTGTGCCCCATTGTGACAATTTGTCATATGGAGGCACATTAGTTAAGTAAACATAAATATGTGCACATTTCGGAAAATCTTTCCTATCAGTGATACTAGGGGCCAAAAAGTTTGATAGATAAAAACGAGAGCCAAAAAGTTTAAAATAAATTTATCTAAAGTTCCGAAACTATATTAATCTTAATCCAGCTCAGGAATGCTATGCGTGAGGGAAAAAAACCTTAGTTTTAAATAAATTTCAAAAATTAAGACCGCTGTAAATTTTCCTAAATGGTATAATTTCTGACAACACAAAGTACTGCCTACTGAGTTATGGTTACTCTCGGGGAGATTACTTCACCAGCATTGATAGATATATCAATTATGTATTCATTTACGTCATTTTAGAAAGATCATTTAATTAATAAATTAATGAATAGATTAGAGCACTCTAAGGGTTCGCTTATCGTAGGTTTGTGGTTTTCTTTGGACATTCCAGTTTCCTGCACCATCTAATAACCGACCGCCTCGATATAAGTAAAAGAGTTGCCTGGACGTGAATTACCATTAATCCAATCCAATCCTACTAATAAGCTTTAAAGCTAAGAGCAAATAAATTAATAAAAGAGGAACATTCCATTTCAGGTTTATTAATCGTAATAATTGCATTTTTTCGAGTTGACCTTCAAACACCAGACACATATTCACACACATAAGTCGATATTTGCGTTTCTGATTTTTCAGAAATAGACAAGAATAAAATATCGTGTACACGTCATGCATTTCTTTTTTTTTTTTTTTTTTTTTTTTTTTTTTTTTTTTTTTTTTTTTTTTTTTTTTTGTTGTTTACTGATTTGAGTTTTGATGGCGTACTCGCCTCAGTACCCGATCATTATTGATTCATATGCATTCATTCGAAAAACTTAGCAAAAAGCGCGTTATGTGCAATCAGTCGCGACTTTGGGTTTTATAAAGGCGAAATGGCAAACGATCAGATGATATTCACACAAAAGACAAAATTAAATCTGAAATAAAAAATACTTTTAACTTGATGTTTCATGTATAGCCATTTTTTAAGATATAGAAGTATGAATTATATAAATATGCATCGCTGTATAAAACTGTCATTAAACAAAATGGAAATCCACAATCTTTGTTTTAGATTTATATATATATATATATATATAAACAGATAACATTGATAACAATATTGATTGATGCATCTATTTCTTTCAATTTTGATTTGAGAAAGCAAATATTAGATAAAACTGTAGTTCAAATTGTAAATTAATTAAACGATATTATACACCTTTTGATAAATTGTTAATATCACTTGACCATTTTGGGATATATTAATCTTTGAAAGAGGTTACAAGCAAAAGTACAAGAAAAAATAGCTATACTATCATAATCTTCAAAAATTAGATTTTGTTTTGTTTGTTATAACTAATCCATTTAATCATAACACCTTTATAATAATAGCTATGAAATAATTTGTAAATTTTATACGAATGTTTGGTACCTTTACCTGGAAAAAGCTTACAATGATTGTTTTAGCATAAATACTGATTGGTACCTTCTTAATTCACCATATACAATAAATTTCCATGTTGATTTTGTACAGTTAAAATAAGTCGTCAGAATTTTAGATGTGCTTTTTCTAATATATCAAATTTTTCAAACCCCCATATCTCTTACAATCGATATAGAAAAGTTGATGAAACAGTTTTATCTCACAGATCAAGCTGGCACTCAAAAGATAAAATTGATAAACAAGCTTTTTTTACCAGAGAATTTTTTATTATATAAATAAAGGAACCAATATTTACTGAAAAATATACCCAAGTATTTAAAATGTTTAACAATTCCAATGTTTATACCATCAAAATTTGAATGTAAAAATTGTGTCTGTCTTTAGAAATAACAAGAACCTTTGTTTTTGAAACAATTACATAAACTTTTCATAGTTTACAATAACAGGAAAAACAGTCTAGTTGATATTGCAGAACTTCCTCGAGTTGGTGCATTTTTCAAATGCAATATAAAAACAAAAAAATTAAATATGTTTCCCAATCATTCGCATATCATTGTACTCTCTCTTCAATTTTTTCATTTGTTTACTCCGATATAAGTTGATGCATAGAAGTTTATTTTAAATCGATGTGTTTATATAATGTATGACAATGCATAAGACTGAGACCCTTCTTAAGTACAAAAACATGGATAAAACTTCACTTGATTTGGTACAAGTTCACCGAGTCAGCATGCTGCAGACAAGCATACGTCTTCCCCAGTTTCATTATCTTGAATCGGGAAAGACCAGGCGATATTTTGTCGATGGTTTCCTTCACGTAGTGCAACTTCTACAATCATCACGGAACGTACTTGGACCACATCGATATAAGTTAGAAATATTTATATTGTCATAATGAAACACTATTCTCTTCTTCTCCATGCGTTTCCTAATAGTGCTTAATACTTCAAAAATTGCTATTTCATTCAGTGAGAAAATCATTTATGTAAACAAACGTGTTTCTGTTAAAGAAAATTTACACGGTGTCCTTTGAATTATTAACATATAATTTGATGTTACAGAAGGCATAATTGTTCGCGAGTTACTTTTTCTCGGTAAAAGGCAGATCATCTATAAACTTATTAGTAACATGTTTCGTGGGCAAACATCAATAGAGAATCAAAACTAAATCGTTTTCTGTTTTGTATATTATATCTCTGATAGCAACTGACATGCTCTACTTCCAGTAAATTGTCGGGTGTCGGGTAGGACTCAACATCTACTGTATTTCAACCAATGTATTAGGCCTATAGAGGGATAATAAAAACACAAAACGAGGTATTTATTTTAGAATTGTGTTTAGGTATCAAAAACTTATTTATTAAGAAAATTTGTATTGATAAAACTTTTGACAAGTACGTTCCTCTTATTTGTATTCAGGTGTAATTTTTTTACACTCACCGACAGGTGGTAATATGGTCTACGTAAATTTCACAAAAAAGTTAAGTCATGGACAATAAAACAGATAGATCCGAGTCCGTGTACTTTTACCTAAATTAGATTTCTCTTTGACTGTTTCGTGTAATTTCTCTGCTTACGGATTGTATTGTAGCTCAAAGATTTTCCATTTGTGAGATTTATGTCATTTTCTTTGCCGAAGGTGGCCTTGGTAGCCAAGTGCCTGAAGTGGTGTACAGCTTGTTTATTAAACACAGTGCCTGTCATTGCTTGGAATATTTTTAACACGTAAACCAATATAATTTTTGCATGAATTCTTGTGCCCCATTGTGACAATTTGTCATATGCAGGTACCCTAATTAGGTTAAACATGAATATGTGCACATTTCAGAAAATCTTTCCTTATCATTGACACTAGGGGCATAAAAGTTTGATAGATTTAAACATGAGCCAAAAAGTAGAAAATTAATTGATCTAAAGTTCCGAAACTATATGAATCAAAACCCAGCTCAGGAATGCTTTGCGCGAGTGAAAAACATTAGTTTTAAATAGATTAAAAAAATTAAGACCGCTGAAAATTTTGCTAAATGATATAATTTCTGACAGAACAAAGAACTCCCTACTGAGTTATGGATACTTTTGGGAAGTTTACTACACCAGCAACGATGGATATATGAATTATGTGCTCATTTACGTCACTTAACAAAGATCGATTTATTAATTGATTTATTGATTTATTAATAAATGGATTAATTGATTTATTTATTTATTTCTTTGACTTTCCAAAAAGTATTTGAATGTATTGATACTATATACAGTTTGTGTTTACTGCTACATAACTTTTTACCATTTAATATTTAAATGTATAGATAAAGTAAACATGTTATTCACTCCAATAAATTTTAAATTGGTTGGTGGTCGAATGGTCTAAAGCCCGCGCTTATGTATCACGGTACCTCTCCTCGCCTAATTTCGAACACTCTTATGGTTCTCTTGTTGTAGGTTTGTGGTTTTCTTTGGACATTGCGGTTTCCTGCACCATCTAATAACTGACCGCCTCAATAGAAGTAAAAGAGTAGCCTGGACGTGAATAACCATTAATCCAATCCAATCCTAGCAAAAAACTTTAAAGCTAAGAGCAAATAAATAAATACATAAGTAACATTCCAATTCAGGTTTATTAATCGTGATTATTGCATTTACCCGAGTTGACCTTAAAACAACAGAAACATATTCACACACATAAGTGGATCTTTGTGTTTTTTGAATTTTCAGAAATAGACGTGAATAAAATATCGTGTACAATATTTGTTCAATTTTGATTTGAGAAAGCAGATATAAGTTAAAACTGTAGTTCAAAATTTTTATTAAATAAACGATATTATACACCTTTTGATAAATTGTTATTATCACTTGACCATTTTTGGATATATTAATCTTTGAAAGAGGTTACAAGCTTTTTTTGAAACAGAAGTACGAGAAAAAAATAGCCATCATACCACAATCTTCGGAAATTACTTTCTTTTCTTTTTTTTTTTTTTTTTGTTATAACTAATCAATCTAAGCGTAACACCTTTATAATAATAGCTATGAAATAATTTGTAAATTTAAAACGAATGTTTTGTATCTTTACCTGGAAAAAGCTTACAATGTTTGTTTTAACATAAATACTGATTGGGTACCTTCTTAATTCACCATATACAATAAATTTCCATGTTGATTTTAGACAGTTAAAATAAGTCATCAAAATTTCAGATGTGTTTTTTCTAATATTTTAAAATTTTCAAACCCCCATATCTCTTACAATCGATAAAGAAAAGTTGATGAAACAGTTTTATCACACAGATCAAGCTGGCACTCAATAGATTAGATTAAAAAACAAGCTTTTTACCAGAGAATTTTTTATTATATAAATAAAGGAACCAATATTTACTGAAAAATATACCCAAGTATTTAAAATGTTTAAGCATTTCAATGTTTTACCATCAAAATTTGAATGTAAAAATTTTGTCTGCCTTTAGAAAATACAAGAACCTTTGTTTTTGAAATATTAGCATAAACTTTCCATTGTTTACAATAACAGGAAAAACAGTCTAGTTTATATTGTAGAACTTCCTCAAGTTGGAGCGTTTTTCAAATGCAAAATAAAAACAAAAAATTAAATATGTTTCCCAATCATTTGCATATCATTGTACTCTCAATTCAATTTTTTCATTTGTTAACTCCGATATAAGTTGATGCATAGGAATTTATTTTAAATCGGTATGCTTATATAATGTATGACAATGCATAAGACTGAGACCCTTCTTAAGTACAAAAACATGTGTTAAACTTCACTTGACAAGAATATTTCCTGATGCACAATTTATGCATTCACTGCCTCTCAAATGGTGAAATAAATCATAAATTGTAACATGTTTGTTGAATATATTTTAAGTAGCATAACAAATAGTTTACTGGTGTCTGGTAAGTGTTCAGTTTGTCTGCATAAACGGGCATTCAGGGTTATTATATTTTGTTTAGGTACAAGTTCGCCGAGTCAGCATGCTGCAGACAAGCATACCTCTTCCCCAGTTTCATTATCCTGAATTGGGAAAAACCAGGCGATATTTTGTTGATGGTTTCCTTCATGTAGTGCAACTTCTACAATCTTCACGGAACTTTCTCGGACCACATCGATATAAGTTAGAAATATTAATGTTGTCATAAAGAATCACTATTGTCCTCTTCTCCATGCGTTTCCTAATAGTGCTTAATACTTCAAAAATTGCTATTTCATTCAGTGAGAAAATCATTTATGTAAACAAACGTGTTTCTGTTAAAGAAAATTTACACGGTGTCCTTTGAAAAAAAACATATAATTTGATGTTACAGAAAGCATAATTGTTCGCGAGTTACTTTTTCTCGGCAAAAGGCAGATCATCTATAAATTTATTAGTAACATGTTTCGTGGGCAAACATCAATAGAGAATCAAAACTAAATCGTTTTACGTTTTGTATATTATATCTCTGATAGCAACTAAAACGCTCTGCTTCCTGTAAATTGTCGGGTGTCGGGTAGGACTCAACATCTACTGTATTTCAACCAATGTGTTAGGCCTTAGAAGGATATCAAAAAACACAAAACGAGGTATTTATTTTAGAATTGTTTTTAAGTATCAAAAACTTATTCATTAAGAAAATTTGTATTGATAAAACTTTTGACAAGTACGTTTCTCTTATTTGTATTCAGGTGTAAATTTCTAACACTCATCGACAGGTCGAATATGGTCAACGTAAATTTCACAAAAAAGTTATGTCGTGGACAATAAAACAGATAGATCCGAGTCCGTGTATTTTGATCTAAATTAGATTTCTCTTTGACTGTTTGGTGTAATTTCTCTGCTTACGGGTCGTATTGTAGCTCAAAGATTTTTCTTTCGTCAGATTTATGTCATTTTCCTTGCCGAAGGTGGCCTTGGTAGCCAAGTGCCTGAAGTGGTGTACAGCTTGTTTATTAAACACGGTGCCTGTCATTGCTTGCAATATTTTTAACACATAAACCAATATAATTTTTGCATACATTTTTGGGCCCCATTATGACAATTTCTCATATGCAGGTACACTAATTAGGTTAAACATAAATATGTGCACATTTCAGAAAATTTTTCCTTATTATTGACACTAGGGGCCTAAAAGCTTGATAGATTTAAACATGAGCCAAAAAGTAAAAAATTAATTGATCTAAAGTTCCGAAACTATATAAATCTAAATCCAGCTAAGGAATGTTTTGCGTGAGGGAAAAAAAATTAGTTTTAAATAGATTTAAAAAATTAAGACCGCTGAAAATTTTGCTAAATGGTATAATTTTTGACAGAACAAAGAACTGCCTACTGAGTTATGGATACTCTCGGGAAGTTTACTACACCAGCAACAATGTATATATGAATTATGTGCTTATTTACGTCATTAAAAAAAGATAGATTAATTAATTAATTAATTGATTAATTAATTAATGGATTAATTTATTTATTAATTTTTTTCTTTCTTTGTCTTTCCCAAAAGTATTTGAATGTATTGATACTATATACAGTTTGTGTTTACTGATACTATATACAGTTTGTGTTTACTGCTACATAACTTTTTACCATTTAATATTTAAATGTATAGATAAAGTAAACATGTTATTCACTCCAATAAATTTTAAATTGATTGGTGATCGTATGGTCTAAAGCCCGCGCTTATGTATCACGGTACCTCTCCCCGCCTAATTTCGAACACTCTTATGGCTCTCTTGTTGTAGGTTTGTGGTTTGCTTTGAACATTCCGGTTTCATGCACCATTTAATAACTGACCGGCTCGATATAAGTAAAAGAGTTGCCTGGACGTGAATAACCATTAATCGAATCCAATCCTACCAAAAAGCTTTAAAGCTAAGAGCAAATAAATAAATAAATAAGTAACATTCCAATTCAGGTTTATTAATCGTGATTATTGCATTTACTCGAGTTGACCTTAAAACAACAGAAACATATTCCCACACATAAGTCGATATTTGCGTTTTTTGACTTTTCAGAAATAGACGTGAATAAAATATCGTGTACAATATTTGTTCAATTTTGATTTGAGAAAGCAGATATAAGTTAAAACTGTAGTTCAAAATTTTTATTAAATAAACGATATTATACACCTTTTGATAAATTGTTATTATCACTTGACCATTTTTGGATATATTAATCTTTGAAAGAGGTTACAAGCTTTTTTTTGAAACAGAAGTACGAGAAAAAAATAGCCATCATACCACAATCTTCGGAAATTACTTTCTTTTCTTTTTTTTTTTTTTTTTGTTATAACTAATCAATCTTAGCGTAACACCTTTATAATAATAGCTATGAAATAATTTGTAAATTTAAAACGAATGTTTTGTATCTTTACCTGGAAAAAGCTTACAATGTTTGTTTTAACATAAATACTGATTGGGTACCTTCTTAATTCACCATATACAATAAATTTCCATGTTGATTTTAGACAGTTAAAATAAGTCATCAAAATTTCAGATGTGTTTTTTCTAATATTTTAAAATTTTCAAACCCCCATATCTCTTACAATCGATAAAGAAAAGTTGATGAAACAGTTTTATCACACAGATCAAGCTGGCACTCAATAGATTAGATTAAAAAACAAGCTTTTTACCAGAGAATTTTTTATTATATAAATAAAGGAACCAATATTTACTGAAAAATATACCCAAGTATTTAAAATGTTTAAGCATTTCAATGTTTTACCATCAAAATTTGAATGTAAAAATTTTGTCTGCCTTTAGAAAATACAAGAACCTTTGTTTTTGAAATATTAGCATAAACTTTCCATTGTTTACAATAACAGGAAAAACAGTCTAGTTGTTATTGCAGAACTTCCTCAAGTTGGTGCGTTTTTTCAAATGCAAAATAAAAACAAAAAATTAAATATGTTTCCCAATCATTCGCATATCATTGTACTCTCCCTTGAATTTTTTCATTTGTTAACTCCGATATAAGTTGACGCATAAGAGTTTATTTTAAATCGATATGTTTATATAATATATGACAATGCATAAGACTGAGACCTTTCTTAAGTACAAAAACATGTGTAAAACTTCACTTGACAAGAATATTTCCACATGCACAATTTTTTGCATTCACTGCCTCTTAAATGGTGAAATAAATCATAAATTGTAACATGCTGGTTGAATATATTTTAAGTAGCATAACAAATAGTTTACTAATGTCTACGAAGTGTTCAGTCTTTCTGCATTAACGGGCACTGAGGGTTACTATATTTTGTTTAGGTACAAGTTCGCCGAGTCAGCATGCTGCAGACAAGCATATCTCTTCCCCAGTTTCATTATCATGAATCGGGAAAGACCAGGCGATATTTTGTTGATGGTTTCCTTCACGTAGTGCAACTTCTACAATCATCACGGAACTTACTTGGACCACATCGATTTAAGTTAGAAATATTAATATTGTCATAAAGAATCACTATTGTCCTCTTTTTCATGCGTTTCCTAATAGTGCTTAATAATTCAAAAATTGCCATTTCATTCAGTGAGAAAATCATTTATGTAAACAAACGTGTTTCTGTTAAAGAAAATTTACACGGCGTCCTTTGAAAAATAAACATAATTTGATTTACCAGAAAGCATAATTGTTCGCGAGTTACTTTTTCTCGGTAAAAGGCAGTTCACCTAAAAACTTATTAGTAACATGTTTCGTGTGCAAACATCAATGGAGAATCCAAACTTAATCGTTTTCCGTTTTGTAAATTATACCTCTGAAAGAAACTGACACGCTCTGCTTCCAGTAAATTGTCGGGTGTCGGGTACAACTAAACATCAACTGTATTTCAACCAATGTATAAGGCCTATATAGGGATAATAAAAACACAAAAAGAGGTATTTATTTTAGAATTGTTTTGTAGCATCAAAAACTTATTTTTTGACAAAATTTATATCGATAAAACTTTTGACAAATACATTTCTCCTATTTGTATACAGGTGTAATTTTTTTTACACCCAACGACAGGTGGTAATATGGTCTACGTAAATTTCACAAAAAGGTTATTTCATGGACAATAAAACAGATAGACCCGGATCCGTGTATTTTCATCTAAATTAGATTTCTCGGTGACTGTTTGGTGTAATTTCTATACTTACGGATGGTATTCTAGCTTCGAATCTCAAACAGTTTCTTTTGTTGAGATCTGTGTCATTTTCTTTGCCGAAGGTGGCCATGGTAGCCAAGTGCCTGAAGTGGTGTACAGCTTGTTTATTGAACACGATGCTTGTCACTGCTTGGGTTATATTAACACGAAATCCAATATAATTTTTGCATGAATTTTTGTGCCCCATTGTGACAATTTGTCATATGTAAGTACCCTAATTAGGTTTAACATCAAAATGTGCACATTTTGGAAAATCTTTCCTTATCAGTGACACTAGGGGCCTAAAAGTTTGATAGATAGAAACGTGAGCCAAAAAGTTTAAAATAAATTTATCTAAAGTTCCGAAACTATATTAATCTAATTCAGCTAAGGAATGCTATGCGTGAGGGAACAAACATAAGTTTTAAATAAATTTCAAAAATTAAGACCGCTGAAAATTTTGCTAAATAGTATAATTTCTGACAGAACAAAGTAAAGCCTACTGTGTTATGGATAATCTCGGGAAGTTTACTACACCAGCAGCGACGGATATATGAATTATGTACTCATTTACGTCATTTAAGAAAGATCGATTAATTAATTAATTAATTGATTAATTAATTAATGGATTAATTAATTTATTTATTTATTTCTTTGTCTTTCCCAAAAGTATTTGAATGTATCGATACTATATACAGTTTGTGTTTACTGCTACATAACTTTTTACCATTTAATATTTGAATGTATAGATAAAGTAAACATGTTATTCACTCCAATAAGTTTTAAATTGATTGGTGATCGTATGGTCTAAAGCCCGCGCTTATGTATCACGGTACCTCTCCCCGCCTAATTTCGAACACTCTTATGGCTCTCTTGTTGTAGGTTTGTGGTTTTCTTTGGACATTCCGGTTTCCTGCACATCTAATAACTGACCGCCTCGATAAAAGTAAAAGAATTGCCTGGACGTGAATAACCATTAATCCAATCCAATCCTACCAACAGCAAATAAATAAATAAATAAAAAACATTCCAATTCAGATTTATTAATCGTGATTATTGCATTTATCAGAGTTGACCTTGAAAAAGCAGACACATATTCACACACATAAGTCGATATTTGGGTTTTTTGACTTTTCAGAAATAGACGTGAATTAAATATCGTGTACACGACATGCACTTGGTTTTTTGTTTACTGGTTTGAGTTTCCATGGCGTACACGCCTCAGTACCCGATCATTATTAATTCATATGCATTCATTCCAAAATCTTAGCAAAGCGCGTCATGTGCATTCAGTCGGGACTTTGGGTTTTATAAAAGGCAAAATGGCAAACGATGTAGAATCATATTTCTAAACGGCTATCTTGGTGTTCCATCAGTTTTTCGGAAGCAAAACTGTATATACTTCATTAAATTATTCATTTAGCAATCCCATAGTTTTTAGGAATAAAAATTTTGATGATCTAAAAAAATCACAATTAGCCCTTTAGTTTGATATTTTTTTCGGAAAAGACAAAAATTAAATCTGAAATAAAAAATACTATAAAGTTGATGTTTCATGTAAAGCCATTTTATTTAAGATACACTAGTATGAAATATATAAATATGCATCGCTGTATAAAACTGTTAAATGTAATTCACGTATATGTGTTTTATCATTCTTCAAGTTCAAGTTCAAGACCTTATTGCTTGCATTGAAAAGTTTCACCTGAGAATATATCATAGCATATAATAATCAAAAATATAACACAAGCATACATGAGTTAATACACACACACACACACACACACACACACAGACAAATACACAAACACACGCACAGATATATATATATATATATATATATATATATATATATATATATATATATATATATATATATATATATATATATATATATACTTAAACTTGCAAAAGTGTTGGGTCTCGCATATAAGACCTAAATATTGGGACCACACAGAAATACTGTAGTTAGATGAACAATAAGTTCAGAAACTAACCATCTTATGATGCAACAACACATGTATAGCTATGTATAAAAGTTTTTTCTAGTGCTTATTTGACTACCAGTCATGTCTTTTTAAACCCAATTTTTGGGTCGAACCCAATAAGTTTATCAAAATTTATTGGGTCCATGTAAGAAAAGGCCCAATAAAGTATACACCATATACAATATAGTTGGGACCCCATATACAATATAGTTGGGACCCCCTTGTTAAAGACCCAATATTTTATATAACATCATCCAATTAAAAATATCATGTGTAGGACAACTATGGTATGTATTGAACAAAAAATGGAACTTATATTAATGTCTTCAATTATATATAAATATTTTTTTCAGAGAATTTACAAAATATTACACCTCATTTGAATATATCGCGAAAATTGGTGATAATGTATGTTAAATGACTGGCTATCTTCTTTCAGAATTTCAAATTTGAACAAAATCATTTGATAATAGAGTCCACAATGGTCATTTATACGTTTTTTTTTTGTTTACAGTAAAAGTGACCATCAGATGTTGGGTCGGATGACCTGGTACAAACTTTAGTCTACCCCACCTAGGGACCTTTCACACCATATTTGTTTCCAATAGGCCAAGTGGTTTCAGAGATAATGATTACAGTTTATGCACAGATGCCTGTTTCACTACGCTATAAGCTCAGCTGGCTTTAGCCAGTTGATCTAAAAAGAAACTTTTTAATTCTTGTGTCATGATTTGTCCATATGCAAAAGATGACATCATTAATACTATTCAGCACCACCACAAATATGGTTTTTGGCACAAAGTTTAAGAACAACTAGACTGGCAATCCCTAGGTATTCAAGTTAGGTTCATTGAAAGTTATCAATGTGCTTTAAAACTGTACAATTCCTGCAACAAGCACTTCAATTGTGTGCATTGCCACAATTTCTGCAACTTCACCTATAGCTCATGACCTCTCGATACAATGAAATACTCTTGATTAGGATGTTAAAACCAATTTTATCTATTGATCAACACTTCACAGATATTGGCTTTTTGTTACATAAAAAGGTGTAGATATCTGGATAATCATGCTTTTCTTCCAAGTAAAAGTTTTGCTGATGCTGTGAAAGTACAAACAAACCTGTCAATATGGGCAAATTCATACCAAGGAAACAACCATTCTTGTCAAACATAGCAGGATCACTTTGTTTACCAAGTCATGTGATACAATTAAGATATATATAGATAAGGTAGAAGGAGATGAACCTACAGAATGATGCATCATAATCATGGTTTATTCTAGCCTAGCAGAACAATATTCTAGTATTCCTTTTGAAAAAACCTATCCAGCTTTATATTAGCATAAGGTAATTTAAAGTGAATACCAGTAGTCAAGATGAAACATGTTTGATAATTCAATATCTTCAGTTTTATAGACTGGATACAGATGAAAACTCCAATACAGAATGAAGAAAGCTCTTGGCATTTGTAGACAAACATCTGTCACCAGTAAATTCATTTTTTAAATGTGACATGTTCTAGTCAGTCACTACTTGATCCAAACATTTAAAAATCTGGTGTTATTGATTCATTTATGAGGAAACATGCATGCTATTGCAGTGCTATGTACAGAAAGTAGAATGTTAATAATATATTTTGTATGGGAATATGCCCATTACTTGTTTTCTGTGAGTGCAAGATTTTCTGGAAAACATCTCACACAAAATACCATATCCAGTATACAATCTTTCAACAAAAATTGAAATAATAAAAAAAAAAATATTCAGATATGACACAATTTATTCAACAATTATAAACTAGGTAATTTGAAAATTTAACATAATGAAATACAATCTTTGAACACAATAAACTTCATAAACATACAAAATAAAAAAAAAAATTCCTTTAAGTGACACTATAGGTTTGGAACAACATAGCTGGTCTATTTTATGTTTTTAGTAAAGTAACTTTCTGTCTCTTTCAAATTCATTGAACACTTGATCACAGATAATTATCAACATAATGTACTAACATTACCATTATGTAATTCCTTTTTTTAAAGTATTTAATCAGTATTATCACATTTTCTCAAAATTCTTTCATATTTCAACATTTTAACCCTAACAAGATATTATGTATGTGACAAATAGCCACAGTTCAACATTTTAACCCTTACAAGATATGTTTGTGACAAATAGCCACAGTGGCAAAGTCTGTATTGACTCTGACTATCATGTGTGACCTTACATCATTTACACAGCAATGATGTTGTGCATAAAGATTTGTTCTTATGTTCTTAATTTCAACAGTTGTGTCAAGTTATTAGGCAATCGCTTCATGCATTGCGTAGAAAAATAACTAAAATAAAAAAAAAAACAAAAAAAAACAAGAGGCCCAATAGGGCCTGTATTGCTCACCTTAAACAACCTTATTTTATTTTTTGCATTTTCTTTTAAAAATAAATCCAATCAGTAAAACATAAACAAACAAACACATTTCTATTATTTCAAGCAATATTTATCATAAATTTCCTTTCAATGGTTATGTACTTTCAGAGAAAAATTTAGGCTTAAAACAGACCTTACTTGCATATTACAGAATTATTGTACAAACAAATAATTGTACAGAAAAACCAACTACATATGTTCAATTTCCCTGAAATCTTTTTTCTTTGTGTCAAATTTAAAATTGTTTAAAATTGGTACATAAAGGAACCCATAATGACCATTTATATCATTTTGCTATTTTTAGTAATGGCAGCCATCTTGGATTTCAGACAGACATACATGTAGCAGTTATATTTTTTAATCTAAACCACCCAAGGACCTTTCACACTAAATTTCCTTTCAATTGGCAATATACTTTCAGAGATTTTCAAAGATTTAGGCTAAAAATAGACTTTATTTGCATATAACGTAATTATTGCACAAACAAAAAATTGTACAGAAAAACATGTTATATATGTTTTATCCCCCCGACATCTATTTTCTTTGTTTCAAATTTCAACAAAATCAGTAAATAAATAAACTCGTAATGGCCATTTATAGGTTTTTGCTATTTATGTTAATGACAGAAGCCGTCTTGGATTTAGGATTACATGTCGGAAACAATTTTAATCTATAGTTACTAAGGACCTTCCACACCAAATTTCATTTGAATTGGCCAATTAGTTTCAGAGGAGAAGATTAAAGCATATGGATACCAGCATGCACGAACTCAAGCACACTTTACCAAACCATAAGCTTATCATGGCTTTGCCAGGTGAGCTAATAATAATAATAATAATAATAATAATAATAAAGAAATAAGTTAACTTTTTAAGTTGTTATAATTATACGGAATAAAAGATGGAACAAAAACAATATGTCACTAAAACTTCCGTACAAGTCAATAAAATCACAAACCAAATTTGCAGTAACATGAGTATTAGACGGTTTTCTCAATTTCCATATTTTTCGCTAAAAATAATCATTAAACCTGCCAATTAAAACATGACCTCAATTTATACATTCTATAGCAAATATATCACCAAAATTTCACTTTTTGTGAACAATGTTATTTTAAGATTTGCTCAGATTTATTAATCTAATTTCCCCCAAGAAAAAAATGATTTTATAAGAGCATCAATCCATTTAAAATTTAAAACTAAGGACTCTTTATTTCATTCACTATAGAAAACTTTAAAACAAGTCCATCATTATAGCACACTATAAAAATAGGCCAATTAAATCATGTAGATGTTCAACCTTTCATGATTTTCAAACATTTAATAAGAAAATAAAATCGAAGTAAAGATAAGCAATTTATTGAAAAATTATGAAATTATAATTCTCAAAGATTAAAATTTTAAATGGCACCACAAATAAATGCTCCTAAAAAAATTTGAAAAATATCACCTTTTATAGAGAGAGCCACACAATAAATAATTTTTCCCATTATAGTAAAATGATGAATTTTTAAAAAGAATTTTTTAAGTATTTCACCAATGATGCCTTACTGGCACCGCAGTTGTAACAAAAATAGTAATATTTTCAAAGTTACCCGCCAAAAAATTTTGTCACAAAGAAAATATTGTTATTTTTACAGAACCATTCATAACAAAAATCAAGTCAAGAACTGTATAACTATTATATAAATTTGCAGCACAAAATTTTCATATGCTGTTTGCTCTGTTACACATCAACTTTTTATTTTTAATTCAGTATTAAACCAAAAATAACACAAACAGTTATTACATGTAAGGATGAATATTAAAATTTTTGGTATAAATTTTTATGTCAGTTTAATGGAATGTTATAGTATGTGTGTTACGATAATTTCTAAAAATTTGCACTAAAATGTTTAAGTGCACAAAAGCACAAAACCAACGTGTAACCTTGAAAACAAACTTAAAAAAATAATTTCATACAGATCAATATTGGAAAGGTTTCAATAGAAAAATTCATAGGACACATGTACAAAAGTGAATCATTATGACCTTTAATGCTCACTTGCTCATGTTTCTTTTTTTCAATTAAAAGTCAAGATTTGTTTTTGTGAGTTATTTTAACATTTCATGTGAATTCAAATAATAATAATAATAAAAAAATAATTAAATTAACCTGTAATTAAATTTTCCTAAGAAAACACCACCATTTTTAGCCTAACATTGGCTGTCATCAATTTGTATGGATATACATTCTAAATAAAAACAAGAATCCTATGGAATTAGATGTCTCACTTGGTTATTTTTTGATCAAGAAGAAATACATTTTTTAGATTCAGTACTGACACAATTTTGTGAGGTATGCATAATTAAACTATGATGACATTTATTTTTTGCATTTCAAAACCAAGATTTATCTCCCAAAATTGAATAAATTGTCAACAGATATTGTATATAATTTAGAAACTACTCAAACAACATATTCAATTGAATTCACCAATTTTAACATTTTCTCAAAATATGTAGTTTTTATCAGAAAAACCAACAAAAAGGTCAATGTTTCCAAATTATTCGTAAAATATATGTAAGTTCCATCTTGGTACATGATAAATTCAAAATTTCAAAACAAAACATTGAAAAATGGGTCAGTAGGAGCATTTCTCAAAATTCCTTTCTTTCCCTCTAAAACTTCATGTTTTTTCCCCAAAATTAGTTGTAACATCAGTCTTATATAATACTCATGTAATCATAACTAAACTGCACGATTGAACTGTGTTTCAAATTTCACTCTAATAACAGTGTAAATTTAAGAGATATAGACTTTAACATACAACTTGCACATTTTGACAAGTCGCTGACACCGGAAAAGTAAAACCTTAGTCTCGCCTTCTGAGGACCAAAGTCACCAGTCCAGACAACAAACAGTGTACCATACCTTGTAAAACAATCAGCTATTCATCATTTGGATGGAAGTGTTACAAAATCACTGTGATTTCCCATGTTTCATGTTGTTTAATTTTTGATCTTATATGAGGCAAAGTTTGTGAAGTTAAGAATGGTTAACTTTTTCACTTTCAACAAATCGGTGTTATGAATACTTTTTTCACTATTCAAGTAAGGCTTGAAATTTTTTCAAAGCAGTTCTGTTTCTTCTTCTGTCCGCCGTCTCTTAGTACTTTTCCTATGTACTGGAAGTAAATTATAAACACTTGACCTTGAAAAGTTTAAACCCAGTTCTTGTGTCACAGAGGGTGTGGCATGATAAAATATCCCATTACACAATGCTAAAACATCCAACTGCACAATGCAATCAGTACATATCACAGGTAAAAACTTGAATGTTAAACTCCCATTCTTGTGATCTTAAGTGTACTGGTATTAATTTCACTGTCACTTTTCTCAGCTTTACACAAATCTTAAACAGAAAACATTATTAAGATTATTCAGGATGAATCTGGATGATATATAACATTATAAAGATTATTCAGGACAATACACATACAAATCCCAACTATAAAGTATAAAATATACATGTAGTTTAAATGAATGAACATCTTGTTTTGCTAGGAACACATATAATACAACAGCAAACAAGTACCTGGTAAAACAAGGAAGCAACAATATGCAGCTAAATACAAGAAGTTAACACATTAAATGTGTAAAGACATGTATAATATGGGTGAACAGATGCAGTGTAAAACAAAAGTTCACAGTTCATCTCATAACAAAGATTAAACTTCAGTAGAACATGCAGAACCAACATAAAGATGTGTTTGTGAAACATCTATGCCCCTAGTAGCAGCTGTTTATAGAGTTGTACTCTGTGTAGTCAAAGGTAAACTTTTAGTAAAGTCGCAAATGTCTTGTATAATAAAGCTAAATGCAGTCAGTGCAAAGCACATGTGAAAACTTGGATATATCTCTTTGGGTGCTAAGTAATGAATTATCTCCCCTTAGACCCAACCAGAAGTAATATTTTGAAGAAGATCAGAAACTGTAATAATTATTTTTGAAAAACTGTTATTTTTTGTCTTACGATGTACATCATTGAAATTTTGCCTATCTGTTGTAATATTATTGAAGATTATAAAATAACAATCATTTTAATGAATTTTGTACATTGTATAAACCAAATTCATAAAACAAAATTTAATTGTGTAGCAAATGATCTCTCATCAAAAGATCTTACTCAGTGAAAAAGGTAATGCATAATATGCCAAAAGTAAGCCATGTCATCAATTCCAAGAGAGTCAACATCTTAAGTCATGAAATCGAGAAATTACAAATATTAAAATCTGCTTCAAAATATATTCATGAATGTCCAATAAAGTTGCAAAAGCAAATATAAAAATGAGGTCATTACTATATATCACTATCACAATTATTGCCATGAGGAAATCCACGATGATGTTTGGAGCAACAAAAGAAAATGTAATATCATTAACTTGGTATTCAGAACAGTCTCTTGTGTGTTTTCTTTATCAAAGAAAATAAAAACAAATACACCAAAAAAAAAAACAATGTTAAATTTTTTTGAATATTTCTGTCTGATGAAAAATATATAAAATAGTAGTAAAAGCAAAAAGGAAAAAAAAATACCTGTAGGTTATTAGCTTGAACCTTTTACTTTGACAACATTTTAAAGATCATTTGAAGAAAATGCTAAAAATGAAAACCCTATGTCACTATATGCTCAAATAGTCGAGTTATAACATTTTAAATCCATTTTAAGAAAATTGCATAACCAATTTTTTGACTGACTTCTATGAAATAAACAAACTTTAGACTAAAGACTCTGAGTTTTTTTCACAGGTATTTTCAGTCCAGGTCACCTTGACCTAGTTTATGTAGCCATAGCAACAACATGAACAAACTTGAAATTTAGTATAAAGATATGGGCTTAATCGATATTTTTCATTGCATGGTCATACATGTACATGTAAACATATATGTACATGTAAACATACATGAGCTCGTACATGTGTACATCATTCATTCCCTTTCCATCATTTGCAAAACAGGTAAACACAACACAATATAGTATGCATTTCATACCTGCTACTGAAATATCTGACAAACTCATTCCTTTATAAGTATGCACATCCCCTTTCTCCACTGCAATCAAAAGCTGCAACACCTTAAAAAAAGAAATAAAAGTAGAAGAATTACATGTATGTTGCAATAAAACACAGCTTTATGTTTTAACTTCCAAAACATTTAAATACAAATTTACTTTTTTTATTCATAGTTTAACACTTCATGACCAGTTTAACTCAACCAAGAGCTTCTTTCAATCTTGAACTTTGTAACATTTGGCAACTAATTTTAAATGATACAACAAGAGATGAAATGAGTTATTGGGTGCCTATTTATCATGTAAAGTTATGGCTGTTATAAAAGTGTTATAACTTAAAATACTTGTGCTAAAAGAATAAATTAGCAAAGTTCAGTGGTATTTCCTTGCATATCCAATTCACTGAACTGTTTGAGCATATTGAAAGCTTTTTAAAAATTCAAAATCTGATCATATTTTGACTTGTCATGATGATGCTATGACAAAGCTTGAATAAAAAAATACAGTTTTTATTATCAGAAAGTATATAGGAATACTTCAGTGCATACAGATAATGGCAAATCTGGTACTCTGATTTAAATTTGTTACCTGTCCCACCTCTATTAATCATATATCATGTACCCCAAACATGATACAGTGGGTACCTTTTTTAATAAACAAATTAATGCTTTATACCAGTAGGGAAAGAGTTTAGTTAATATTTTAGCAAATCAGAAGGCTAATGCTCAAATACACAAAGGAAGCTGTTTTATGATTTACCAAGAAAAAAAATGTTTATAAACATACCACAGACATTTTTTATGTTGAATCGGATAATCTTTAATTCTCTTTGTGGGTTTTGACACCATGACCCAAATACGTTGCCAGCATTTCTTTTTCATTCTCATTCATATCTAATATCTATAAAACATAAAGAGTGAGTGAATAAGATACTGTTTAAAATCACATCAGCATTATTACAGCTTTTCTCATCTAGAAAATTTAAAGTCCATGTCCCATAATTTTGTTGAAAATCAGTGAACCAGAATCAAACTCCGTAACTTATTATGGTAGACTTGCATACCAAATTTGATTTCAATATCTGCAAGTTTTTAAAAACAAGAGGCCCAAGATGGCCCTAATATGCTCACCTGAGTTTAAATGTAACTGGTATGTCTTGATAATACCTGGTTAAGTCATAACATGTTGCCTCAATAGAAGTGGTTTCAGATACCATTATTTTTATTGTTTTGGTTTTTAATTTTATAGGTCACTGTGACCTACTTTTGGTAGCCAAAGCGATCTGACCAGTAGTGTCTGAGAAGAAGTCTTTTGATGGATGTATGGATGGATGGCAGAGTTCTTATCCATAACATAAGGTCACATGAGCAATTTTCAGATCCGGATTTAAGACTTTACAGATTTGACACATTAATTAAAATATTTAAAAAAAATTGTAAAATTCAACTTCAAATTATTTTTTAAAAATTGTTCAATTAATTAAAATAATGTCACATTACAATGATTTTGTAAACAAAAAAAAAAAACAAAAAAAAAAAAAAAAAAAAAATTCAAGGTTTTAGCTTAATCTACATATCAGTATCACATGTACCGTATTTCAAAAATAATAATTCACTAAAAAGTAAAAATACATAACATCTCTTCCATGCACCATTGTAAGTCATAAAATTCAGAAATTAAAATAATAATAATAATAATAATAAAAGTGGCCTCACTGGGATTTGAACCCTCGACCCTTGGGTTGCAGTATCACATGTATTTAGAAAAAAAAAAAAAAAAAAAAAAAAAAAAAAAAACCCACTAAAAAGTAAAAATTCATAAAATCTCTTCCATGCACCATTGTAAGTCAAAAAATTCAGAAAATAAAAAAAAAAAAACTTAAAAAATTAAAAAAAAAAAAAGTTGCCCTACTGGGATTTGAACCCTCGACCCTTGGGTTGCTAGAATTGAAAATGAAAAAGGTAAAAAAAAGCGACTTGTATTTTAAAGAATTTCATGAAAATTGTCAAACATATGTTTCTTCACATAAGATAATGATGTTTGGAAAAAGAGTTCACCTAAATTTATTCATAATTGTAATTTTTGTAAAAGAACTATTTACAATATACAAAAAATAAACGCAAAAATGCGTAACCTAATTTTTCATAACAAATTGATGAAATTCACAAACTTGGTATATAAGATCTGTAGATGCCAAATATCACATCAGATTTTATCTCAGTGAAGTGGTTTTGGAGAAGAAGATTTTTTTAGGTTTTTAACTATGTAGGTCATTGTGACCCACATTTGGTAGCTATGGCAACCAAAAACATAAATCTGAAAGGCAATGTTCTATAGATGCTTTTGACCAAGTTTAAACAAAATGTGACCAGAAGTTTCTGAGAAGAAGTCGTTTGAAGCAATTGTTGACAGACGGACGACGGAGGGTCTGCCTCTATTGATACCAATAGCTCACTTTAGCACTTTGTGCTCAAGTGAGCTAAAAATAAATCCATAAAACTAATGTTTTAAGGAAATTTTCTAAGTCTAACTCCAATAATTTTATCTAAAATCAGTGAACTGGAACTCAAACTCAAACTTGATCTGTTACTAATGAAGGCCTCACATACTAAATCTAAAATTCAAAAATTTATGTGTGAATGAAACAAAGCTTGAATCTGTTTGTTTTTATCATATCACATGATATTTTAGTCTTATAAATGCTTGGAAATTCAAAATAAATCCTCATGTTATTAAGAAGTGGAAGGTTCTGGGTTTGAACCCCGACCAGGTGTGACCCAAGACTTGAAAGTGTGTAGTGACTGTTTTTTTTTGCCAAGCACTAAGCATTACGAAATTATAGTCATGGTTCTCTAAGATGGGAACTTAAAATAGACAAGGTCCTGTGTCACGGAAGATGTGGTACAATGAAGAACCCTGCTGTATAATGCCATCAGCACAACGCACAGGCACAATTCTGAACTTTCGCCTATAGCTGGCGACATCTCGATATAAGTGAAATATTCTTGACCGGGACATTAAGCACCATTACTCAACTCAACTCAACTCATGTTATAAAGTTCAAGAGATGTTGTAAAACAGCCAGTGCTCATATCAACAGAGTGTACTTCTATACAATGAAACATAATGACTAGTCAGCAGTCCATCGATAATTCCATGGAGATTTCTCCTCTTCTTACATGGCCGTACAAGGCAAAGTGGTACTGTCACTGGCTTTCAAAGTCAACGGTTGTGGGTTCAAACCTCACTCAGGACTTTGAAATTTTCTGAGATAATTTTTATCTTCGAATTCTGTCTATACCAGAGCCGTAAAAAGCTTGTTACCAGGTTGTGTTTTGGATGATACTCAAAACTGAGGTCTGCCTTGTGGTTGTAATTAATTATTTACCTGGTATAGCTTGATGAACGTATTTGATCATTAGCATTTTTCTTAATCTAGAAGACATCAACCACAACAGGCAAAAGTTTAGTAAATTGATGTCAAATTCATGCTTTTCTGGCAGTTTTAAAGCATGTGACATTCAAACATTTTTTCGATTGAGAATTTTATTTTTAAGGTGATACTAAAACCAAAACCAGACAATCTGACATCTGTTCCCGGAATTTTAACTGGTTTGTCAAGCATTTTTATCTGCCGTGTCAGAGGTCAGACAAAGTTTGGGGAAGCCTGACAATTTGTGCTATACACTGCGTCTGCGACCTGTAATTTTAAAACTCCTGACTTTGTATTGACACCAGATATAAAAATGTTACAGTGCCTTAAGTTCTATACTAACAATCTCACATAATACCAGTGTCCAAACAAATTTATAATATGAATATATATTATGTACTATCTGGAATACACAAATGACAACCAACTTGAATTGATATTTAAGACAAAAGTTGCACCTATGCATACCTAGGTTTAAAACAATATGAATTGTAACTTGCAGTCCTGGAAAGTGTACTAGATTCAAGGTTACATAACCAACTTCTTTAAAAAAAATATAGAGGAACAAGCACAAGATTTGTGGTTTTGATGGTGTGGTTATAATCCTGTCTACTCTAGCTAGGCCTAGTTGTGCAGTTAATACAAACCAGTAGGTTAAATGGTTAATGAAGCTAATTTGATTCTGTTGAAAGTATCAATATATTTCACTTTTTCCTTTTTCGAATAGTTGTTGTTTAATATTTTCCACAATTATTATATCATTATGCAGAGATTTTACAGATCAACCTTAACTGTTTTTATGGATACAGAATTTTTAAATTTTAACTACTTGCAAAACTATTGAAGCATTACAGTAAGAATACAAATAATAGTAAATGTCTATCCAGGGCTGTAAAATAGCCACTGCAGCTAATTTTATGTCTTGTACAATACAATCAGAGTCTTTTTGACAACAGGGCCAGGGCTCTATGGATGAGAAAAATAAGTATTGGTTTTTGCTATTGGGGGGGGGATATATAGTAAATATAGAACTGTAATAGATACAATTTTGTACTTAATGGAATCTGCCAGTGGTACCACCTGAATAATATCCATTAATACATGTATTTGTGTGTAACAGGAGAGAGAAAAATGCAGGGTCGGACCGGGGATCGAACCCGGGACCTCCCGCACTATAGGCGAGTGCTCTACCAACTGAGCTACCCAGACCGCTACCTTCCTCCCCTGTTATTCTTGAGTTTCCCATGATCCTATGGGAAATCTCACCCCGAATTCCCTCGGATGGACTTTATACGGCCGAATATATGTCAGTCCATCACTTCCGAGGGCCACACTGGCCACCAAACTGTAACAGGAGAGAGAAAAAATGCAGGGTCGGACCGGGGATCGAACCCGGGACCTCCCGCAATATAGGCGAGTGCTCTACCACCTGTCAATAGTTCCAAAGACGTCGCCACTAGTGCCTTGGCACACAGGGCCTTGGTGTCAGGAAATTCAATAACTATCTGAATTTTTCCACCAAACTCAAAATCGGACGATTTCCAGAGAAATGCAACGTTCTTCTTGTTGTCTTTGTAAATTCCCACTTGGAATTACCATTACCACATTATAAAATCTCAGAATGAGAGAACCTTGACAAGGGACGAAACTCGCAAACGTAGAGGTGCTCTCGGTGATTTTGATATTGCTGCAATTGTAATTCCAAGTGGGATTTACAAAGACAACAAGAAGAACGTTGCATTTCTCTGGGAATTGTCCGATTTTGAGTTTGGTGGAAAAATTCAGATAGTTATTGATTGTTTTGAAGAAAACGGAGATAAGAATGAAAAGAACAGGCTTTTAACAGTTGAATTAAATGAAATTTATGTGAAAGAATGGATCGGTTGATTTTTCACGATTTTTTTTCCAAGCGAGGGGTAGACTTTCAAAATGGCGACTTTCGTCCTTGTGTTTTTCAATGTTATATATATACTTCGAAATTTTTTGAAGTTTGTTAAAAATGGATTTCAGGCAAAGTTATCGATATGTATGAACTAGTACCAACCTCGCATGTAATAAAAACACAAATAATCTTTAAAACAAAATTACAAAAATCCTGACACCAAGGCCCTGTGCCTTGGCATTGTACAGCACATTGATAGTGATGTATGATTCTATAGTTAGCGTCCATCGGATATTCGGCGGGTCCTGCGCAAAATCATTTACTTTCTGTATTTTGTCTTTTAAAATTTGCCTATACGAGAACAATTTAGCTTTTGAATCGCTACAAAGACAATACTTACCACAATTTTCAGTCAAAAGGAAAGCCGCCATTTTCTTTTTGTACATCGTTTGTTTCCGTCTCTTTTCGTCATAGGTCGTATATCGGAAGCTGCTGATTGGCTGAATTTATACATTTATACATCTCTGGAAAGGTCTAACTATGATGAGCTAACGGTGTCGTATACATAGCCGATTTTCGGGTCCCAATAATTCGGTTTTAGACGAGACGTTATTTTAAGTTTATTTGAAAGAAATTTCAAATTGAACACAAGACTTTTGGAGACCCAACATTATTATTGGGTCATGTCCCAATTAATGGAAAATGACCCAATAGTTAGATGAAGACCCAATATTTCGAGTATGAAAATCACGAACGTCCCAATACTTATGCAAGTTTAAAACTATATATATATATATATATATATATATATATATATATATATATAGACAATGGTGTTAGTTTATATTTTAATTATACAAGCAGCTTGATGGAGCATATAGTTATTATACTGCATACACCAGAGCCTCGGCATTTACCCCAAAATGTTAAGTTTCCAATATTTCCCTCCTTTATTTTGATCAATCAGACCACAGATTGTTAAGTTTTTAATTTGTCATTCAACTGGTAAAGTGCTCAACAGAATTGTCACTTTTAAAACGACTGCTTTTTGTGAAGGATGCATTGAGAACAACTTACCAGTTGACAGTAACAAACATCAAGTTGTTGTTTGTGGACTTATTGGAAATAAAACTGGGAAAATATCATTTAATGGAATAGCCTCTTATTTGAATGGAAAATGACCTGTTGAATATGGCTTAAATGTCTAGCAACAATAGTGTCTATTTATGAGTAATTATAAGTTATGAATTATTTGGTTTTGATATAAAAGATGATAGGTTAAGTTTAAAATGGGCTGAAAATTGAAATTGGTTTTAAAAAAATATATCAGGATGGATGACTTGTGCAATATATTGTGCCAATCCTCTATCATCCGGTCTTTGAAATTAAAGATACAGTAGTCTAAAATATAATATATAACATCAGTAACTTAACCAAGTACCTGATTTAAGCATGGTGAAATCAAGGCTTATGTTAGGTCACTGACCTCACAAAAAAAAATTATGTGTTAGGGATATCATATTTGATTTTTTTTAAAAAGGTATTGAAAAAAAAATAATATCATTCAGTGATTTTTTTAGGTTATATGTATAATTTATATTGGATACTAGATAGATGGCTATATTATATGTACACGCTTTTATTATTTTAGTTAGTATTTTTATTATTAAGTTACCTAGGTATGCATATGTTTGCAAATTGACCATTTCATTATTCTGTCTTCTTTTACTTTTATTGTATTTTTGACTTATATCACACAATTTCAGACAAACCTAGTAATGAAGAAATGAATCTGACACCTGTTGAGGAAAAGGGTAAGTCAGGATTTAGGTCAGAAAAAAGAAAGGGAGTAGTGTGTGTAATCTGTTACCTAACACTTGACTGAATGAAAGATGCACTTTTACTTAATAATGGATAGGATTTGTAATGGGACTAGAAGGACACCTTTCTTTCTGGGTCATTGTAATGGGACTAGAAGGACACCTTTCTGGGTCATTGTAATGGGACTAGAAGGACACCTTTCTGGTTCATTGTAATGGGACTAGAAGGACACCTTTCTGGGTCATTGTAATGGGGCTAGAAGGACACCTTTCTGGGTCATTGTAATGGGGCTGGAAGGACACCTTTCTGGGTCGTTGTAATGGGGCTGGAAGGACACCTTTCTGGGTCATTGTAATGGGGCTAGAAGGACACCTTTCTGGTTCATTGTAATGGGACTAGAAGGACACCTTTCTGGTTTATTATTAATGGACTAGAAGGACACCTTTCTGGGTCATTGTAATGGGACTAGAAGGACACCTTTCTGGGACTTTTTGTAGACTAGATATTCTGACAATTTATTGATATGATGATCTGCAATCTAAACTCACTGCACTTAATGATGACCATTACTCAGTTCAGAGTAATAATAATAATAAACTATGAGATGATAATGAAAATGATGATGATTATTATTATTATTATTATTATTATTATTATTATTAATCTGAACCAAACAAATTTAAATTTCCGTGTAAACTTTAGACCATGTATCAGTCGTGATTCATTCTAGCTTCATCATTATGACTGATTAACACATATAAGACTAATCTATATGTAAATGTAGATTAATTAATATAACTAATCATAAGTTGAAATATACTATGTGGGCTAAAATAAAATTGGAAGAACTTTCATTTTTACCCTCCACCAAATTTTCAAATTCAACCAAAGATGACAAGATGACATGCCTTAATCTGATGAATTTATAAATACTTCAAAAACAAAAAGATAAATTTGACTTCAATAACAAAAAGATAAATTTTGTGTTTGTAATTTTTATTTTTTAAATTTTTTTTTTCAAACAATGGTTGAAAGGAAGTCCCTTAGTTACCAAAAATGAAGTTTTGTTTGTTTAATGCACTGTAGTGTAACTTATTATCACCTAGCTGTGTGTTATATTAATTTGTATGTTTTTGTGATCTTCTGAGAAAATAGCATCAGAAAATTGCCACACATTTTTTTCATGGATGAAAGTACCTAGCTGTTGCCATAACAGTGTATATGAGATTTATTTCAGAATTCAGTATAAAATGCTGTATTTACTTATTGAAAATTCTCATCAAAATTTGACAGTAAAAATGAATTGCAGATAAATTACACTTGTGTTATAAAAATCAAATATTGATAATTTATTTCACAGGATGAAGTCACCTAGCAATAGTTACCTGTCAGGTTTCTTCAGTTGTTGATACAAGTGACTTTAAATGATAATACAGTGCTTTACATTAAGATCTGACACACACTTGTATATCATCACAATCAGAAACTAACACGATTTGTGAAGGATCAAAAGATATCAAAATTGATAAAATGGTTCATAAGTAAGATTTAGGGCTTATGGCAACTCTGCATATGTGAACTTTAATCTTCTTCTCTTAAACCACCTGACCAAATGAAACCAAATTTGGTGTGGAAGGTCCCTAAGTGGAGTAGATTAAAGTTTATGATTTTCAGCCTGATCCTAAATTCAAGATTGTTGTTGTTACTATGAATTAAAAAGAAGAAAAGAAAAAGGAAAATGGTCATAAGTTTATGACTTTAGTTAAAAGTCAGTTTAGATATATCCACACTGACACAAGAATTTCCAACATTTCCAAAACTGGAACAACTTGAGTCAAAAACATGTTTCATATGTAGCAATATACATTACATCTGCCACTGTGAAGCAGTACAGACCGTTTTTGACCTCTTGTTTTCTGTTCATGTTTCTATGTTTCTTCATTGTGTTTTATGTTATGCTTGTTGTTTTATTTTTTGATTGCTTTTGCAATGTGCATTTCACTGTGCTTGGATTATTTGATTTTTTTTATCAATTTAATTTTTAGAAAAGCCATTACGTTATGTACACATGTATGGTAAGATTTTTAAATTTAATTTGTACCTTGTTTTTCTCAAGATTGATGTGACATGATAGAAACTAGAATATTATATTGAGCTTGGTTAATCTACATTTAAGAATAACAAAAAAAAAATAATGATAATAATAATAATGAATAAATAAAAAATAAAAAGTAAAAACAATAAATAAATTTAAAAAATGATTCTCAATTCTTTTTCTGTTACTTAATCTTAATATAAATTGTGTTTACGTTGACATTGGGCTCTATTGTTTGCATGGCTGAGTTTTCTCATGAGCCCTTGTTTGCAGCTGTATCTTGTCACATCGCTATTGCTAAAATCTGTCATGTCACATGATGGCCAAAACCTAACAATTCACTTGGTGTAGCCTGAAACCAAACATGTATTGAAAGTAACTACAGATAAACTTTATTAGTTCATATATGTCACATGATGTACATGTAGTTGTAATCACATCACGTGACTTAGCTGAAATCTATTCATGTTACATGACTTTCTGAAGCATATTGTTTTCTTATTTTCTGTCATCTGAAATAGTCCCTGCATGCAGTTTGTGAAAACTATTGGAACAATCTTAGTAAATAACCTAGGATGTAAATACAATAGATTTATCTTTCTGTATTTAAGCTAGCCTATATTGTAGTATTAGAAATAAAATGTTGTTATATTTAGGACTTGTAATATGTCGGTCATAATTTCTTTTGTAACTTCTGGTTTAATCCAGTGATTTGTAGCAAAGTTAATCATCTTTGTCTCATAGTTATATAAATGTAACAGTAAACTGTAGTCGATGGAGATTTAGCTTGGGTTTAAGTGAAAGATGAGTCTCATTGGAGCAGGAATTGGGAATATCAAACAGCAATTGAACAGTTTAAATAAATTTTCTATGTAGCTATGTATGATTATTGTTTTAGTTCATATGATCTTAAACATTATGTAGTACATGTATCACCTAATATGAGTTATCTATCTTGTTTAATGAAATATGAATTCATATTATCACTTCTGTTAAAGATTGTCTGTTCTACCATTTGTTAGATCTACTAAGTTTACAATATTAAAAACTTTGATCAAAATCATTTTGATCAAAAACTGATCAGAATGATTTAAATTAACATTAACCTATTTGAACTATCAAAGTTTTCCATCAAACGATCCAGAAAATATCTATAGGAGTAGTTTATATAAGGAATTTCAATTTAGCATTACTAGCTGTATAGAGTTATTATTTCCTTGATGGTTTTGCTATCATTGGAGTAGCTTAATTATCCATGTAGCATTACTATGAATCCACCAAGCATGTCACTTTAAGGATTGACCTAGTTTTATCTGAAATTTCAATTGACTTTTATCAAAATTGAAAGTAAGATATATTTGAGTTCAGTCTGTCAGTTAATGAGGATATAGGATTAGTTCTTATGAAAATTAACAGATTTAGTTAACCAACACTCTAGTTGTGCTGATCTGTGGTAAGAGTCCATTGTTGGATCCGATAGGATTCATTAGATCTAGAGTCTTTCTAAATAAATAATAAATTATAAATAGGAGGACCTGATGATCTAATACATCTCCAAAAGCAGTCTGTTGATTGTTGAGTTCTTTCGTCCTGTTTATAATTTGTAAAAATTAAAAATTCCAGTCATTAAAATGGCTAAAATTTCCAGATGAAACACTAGTAAAATGATACACAGGACATCAAACATTTTAATTGAAACAATATTAAATGCTATTTTACACACAATCCTGAGATAGTTCATTCAGATTTGCTTAGATCATGATTTATTAATTAAAATTGATTACTGGATCATTACTGCTAATATTCCTAACCATTTTCACATTAATGATTCTAGTCTGCAGATAAAATAACATGGGAATATCTCATTTAAATATTAAATGAAATGAATTGTATTACAGCTGACTAGCATTCAGATAGGCCCATACACAAGATTTATGTGTTTTATTAAAATAAATTTACTTCAAATAAATATCTGATATTGATCTTGTAAGAAAATCAATACTCTTGATGGAAATATTTATTCCCTGTAATTTGATTTTGCATATCAAAAGTGAGATGTGTTAGACTTTCAATTACTTCATTATGTTGAGTATCATGTGCATATGAAACAATAATTTTTCTTTAAAGCTTAATTTTTTTCTATCTGGGATAAGCGTTTAATTTTTATGCATTTGTTCTTTGCATTTCAAATCGATTCACCTTTCAAACTTGAAGTATTAAACTATGTCATATATAAGTACCAAGTACTTGAGTGGACTACTGGTGTAATTTATGATTTTAGTACATGTGTACTTGCATAATTCATTAGTATCACATAAACTGGACTACAGCTACCACATTTTAGTTCAATTTACACAAATTAATAAAACAAATGTACATTTCTAGTATGTAGGAGGTCAAGTTTGACTAAAAAAACAAATAGTTACCCCATGTTGACCATAGTTACACAAACTGTAAGGCATTGGTCAATGATATATAAATATAGTAAATGGTCAGTCAGGTCAGAAACTTTTGTATTTATTTTGACACTTTTATATTGTGTTATTTAAAACCTGTTTATATGAGTAGGTCACTTTTAAATGGAACAAAAGATTTAACAACAATGGTAGACTAATCTGTCAGTAATACAATATTGAACTCATTTGTATAGTATAGATTGTAACCTTGAGTAGTCTGTACACACACACACACACACACACACACACACCACACACACTGTTACAGAAGGGAAAAATTCAGTGGCCAAACCAGGACTGGAACCCAACAAGTTTATTACAAGCACTAGCAGGACGTTCTACCCTCTTAGCTACTTGGCCACCCATCAAGCCTAGTCACACACACACACACACACACACACACACACACACACACACACACACACACACTATATGTAAGATTATCCAAAGCCAAAAAATGTTTATAAATTCATAATATTCTGTCTAACTTTATAATTTGTAAAGTCTAACTTTATAATTTGTTAACAAGAAGATCTGGATTTAAAAATAAAATCAAATTAATTTTTACTATTTGTATACATTTATTGTTCCAAGTCTTGAAAAAAAAAATATATATATAATTTTTATTTTATTTCATATATATATATATATATATATATATATATATATAAAATAAAAATCATAAAAGATAAATGCACTTAAAATTTCTGCTCCTTTATTTTGCATTCTGATATATTTAAGAGAAATTCTTGGATGAATTTAAAATTATCAAATAACTGTATCCATAAATGGACTTGGACATATCCATCAGTTAAAGGGAATCAATGTTTTCATAATAGTTTCATGTCACTGAAACCATCATGATGACCTCCGAGAAGATTCTATTTCAGGTATAGAATCATCCTAGTAAGGATGACCCAACTTCAGCTTTGAGAACATGGACAAGTCCACCTTGTACATGATTTAAGCTATATACACAGTTTTAGGTATTAACAGATGACAGCAGCTAAAATACTATTAACCTTTGATAAAAAGTTGAATCAAAGAAATTAGGTTTTAACAGAAATATTTAATTTTTATATCTTTGAATATATTACAGATGCTGAGGATCAGGTAACCCCTCCTTCTACAGCTGATCCTGACAAAACGCATATTAGTGTTGCATCGTCTAAAAACAAACTAGAAAATGGCAATACAGAAAAGGTTAAACCAGAAGAAGAGAAAGATGATAAAGACAAAGAGAAAAAAGAAAAAGAAGAACTAGTAGGAATGGGAGAGTTGGTATGTATTCAGAGAGAGAGAGAGAGAGAGAGAGAGAGAAAGAGAGAGAGAGAGGAACTTAAGTAGGAATGGGAGAGTTGGTATGTATTCATACAGAGAGAGAGAGAGAGAGAGAGAGAGAAGAACTTAAGTAGGAATGGGAGAGTTGGTATGTATTCAGAGAGAAAAAGAGAGAGAGAGCGGGGAACTTAAGTAGGAATGAGAGAGTTGGTATGTATCCATACAGAAAGAGAGAGAGAGAGAGAGAGAGGAACTTAAGTAGGAATGGGAGAATGGTATGTATTCAGAGAGAGAGAGAGAGAGAGAAAGAGAGAGAGAGGAACGGAACTTAAGTAGGAATGAGAGAGTTGGTATGTATTCATACAGAGAGAGAGAGAGAGAGAGAGAGAGAGAGAGAGAGAGAGAGACGGTGTGTGTGTGTCTGTGTGTGTTTTTTAACACAATTATATTTAGTGTATGCAATAAGTCCCATACATGATTCTGGGTACATGTAAACTCAACCAGATCTAGTGTACCAGTAATTGGAGATGTTCATTCTATGTCAGAATTTAGATTAACCCTGCTGGTAGGTAAAACTGTAAAATCATACATTAAATTTAATTTAAATTTGTGTGTTTTTTGTTTTCAGTTTAGTTTTGCTACATGTGTAGATATACTGTTAATGATTATTGGAGGATTAGGAGCTACAGCACATGGCGCAGCATTGCCGTTAATGATCATAGTTTTTGGTGACATGGTGGATTTATTTGTGGGATCTGGGAACTATGCTGCCATACTTGCTATGGTACCCGAATTCTTAACAAGTATTAATACAACTCTAAGTGGAGCTATAACTAATCCTGGTGTATTATCGTAAGTATTCTGTCTAGCTCAACCATTAAATAGGGACCACAATGGCGGAGTGTTTTAAGTGCTTATGGATCAAATTGCTTCTGACAGCCTAGGTTTTGATCCCACTGGGGCAGATCCCAGTGTGAGAAAGTTTTGTCATTTCACTTGCTGAAGTCATGGTTTCTCCTCGCACATTGGTTTTCTCCACTATCCCAGAAATGACCACTTCCATTAAGTTGAAGAAACTTGACACCATTTCTCAACTCAACTCAATTTACTGTACAATTTAATACATATAAATGTATGACTTCAGCTAAAAAAGAGTTAACATATATCAAAAGAACATCTGGATCATTTAGTCATTCAGATGTTTCCATGGAAAAATGTTTCTAAATTAAATATTGTCTGATAGACACAGGTCAGATATACCCAATGCAAACCAACACTTTATTGACTTGCACCAATATTTTAAATAATATAAAGAGTCGATAACTTGCAATATATGACCACAGCACAGAAAGAATAAACTTGACCTTTTACTTTACATCCCAAAGCTAGACAAAAATATTGGGATGATAGCCTAATAGTTGATAGCCAATTGTATCAAATAGCCTGAAAACTAATGATGGATAGAAAAATAGAAAACTCTACATTCCTGATATTTCATGGTAGGTGTTTGGGCAGTAGGAAACTTGCTTTGTTTGGTGAAATATTGCTGACTGAGGTATTTACAATGGTTTGCACTTTGCTTGTTTTATATCAACACAAAACGTTGCTTGAACTGTGGTCAACGTTGGCTTTGTTATACAACAACGATGTTTGTTTATTATATAACTTTTACTTTCAATGCATTAGACAAAAATTTCATTAAGAGTCACTTGTGTTTACAACAGATAGTTGTGTGGTGTCGGGCAACTACTGTATACTGGGAAATTTTTCAGTGTTTTAATTTCCACGCTGTTTCACATTCAGATTCAAGAGTGAAAATTAAAATCATGAAAATTTCAACCTCAGGTAGAGTGTCAGAAATGTTTGAGTTGTTTCCCTTTGAACATAGTTTTACATGTGTGTAGTCAGGCATCTTTCCGTAGATCAGTACATGTATTAAACATAAATCTATTTACATCTACATTTTCATTTTTCTGAACTTTACTGATTTATGGAACTATTGTATTGAAATAATCTGTAGAGCTGACTGGTTACAATGAATACCTTAACTTTGCTTTTGTATTTTAACACAGGTATCCCACACATGACCAATTCACAACTTACACATACAAATGTCAAAATTAAGTTCAGTAACTGATTAACAGATTATAACTACACTACTGTTGTTTACCTAAATTGTTGTTATTTTAAGTAGTCATAAAGTTATATTATGAATCTATATTTTAATGTATTGTTTTTGAGCTTGGCATCGCCATAAGATGAGACTTAGGTGTTACATTTTCGGTGTTGGTGTTGGCGGCAGCAGTGGTGGCGGTGGCCGTGGCGGCGTGTCAGAATATAAAAGTTTATGTTAAAGTAATGTATTTTTTACTCGATCAAAAAACTAACCAGGCGAGACATTTAAATCCATGGAATTTTTGTTTTAAATTTTTGGCTTTAAGTCGGAGTACCATACACATTTGTACATTTATATCACTACATGGCATGAATTAATGACTATTAAAATCATGAACATTAAAAATATGAAAATAATTAGGAAGGGCATAACTCCCTGATTTGCGAAAATTTCAAAGCGGGAAAATTATCCAGTATACGGCATATTAATGTCTGCATATCAAAGTACGAGATGTTTCTCTTATCTGCCTAATCATAGTAGATGTTCTTTCAAGATAACCGCTTTTGAAAAACTACACAAAGTCTGCAGATACACGTCAGGCAAGTACAGGATCAATGACCAGGAAATAGTAAGAAGACAAAAGTTATCTCAGGTGGAATGTTTTATAATATTATGTATTTCAGACCATACCTGACACAGTTAGAGGCAAACCTTACAGGACTCCCAAATACAAATAACAACACAGTAGCAGAGTATATGCAGACTATAAATAAAATGATCAACTTTGATTTGTTAACAGAAATGCAAAGATTTGCCCTCTGGTATATCTGTAAGTTTTATAATTAACCACTTATTACCTGGTAATATATTATTTTACTGCAGAATCATCTCTAAACTTGTAAATTTTTGTGTGATCAAGGATAAAGGCGTTAGTTTGTTACTAATTAAGAAATAAATCTGATAAAAATTGATTTAATTAAGTAATTGTCTTTGAGTATAAAACTACCATGTTGCCTGTTTTGATTTAATGCTTCACAATAACAAAAAAGTTCTGTTTTATCACTCACTCCTTTTAATTAGCTCTAGGTCTGTCCATGATGCAGAAACTTTGAAAAAAAGAGACGACCTCTATTTTTTTATGAGGAAATTTTTAGCAATTTATCATTTTTAGCCAGTTTTTGTTGTCCTTGTAATTCTTGTCTTGTGTATAGTGATTTTTTTTATTTGGATCTGATGTTTTCAGCTAACCACTTACTTAAAATGTTAATATTAAAGCCATGTGTACATTCCTTGTAACTCAAATAAAAAAGGCCATACATATTTCCATAGCTGAATATGGAAAAACTTAGGGTGGCAACATTTTAGAGGGAAACTACATATTGGTTACAGTATTCTATTAAACCCATTCATCTCTGCAAAGAGTAGATCTTGCCATTGTAGTCTTAAGAAATTAAAGAACTATGGAAATAAATGAATACTGGGACTATGATGATTAATTGAAAAATCAACTAAAAAAATCAACAAGGACAGCTTTAAAAGGCTGCAAGCTTCAGCTGTCTTAACTGTATGAATTAGGGCTTTAATTTCAGCTCTATCCTGTTGTGTTTTGAAATGTGGTTTTTCACTTTTAACAATATTTTAAAATATTTTTTCTGTTAAAGCATGTTGTGTTTTGTACATAGTTACGTGTGATTTCAGAGAGACATTGTAATAACATTTTGTATTATTTTTTAGACATAGCCATTGGTGTTTTGGTATGTGGTTACCTTCAAGTTACTTGTTGGGCGACAGCAGCAGAGAGGCAATCTCATACTATTAGATCTAAATTCCTGAAGCAGGTGTTACGACAAAATATCGGCTGGTTTGATACACATGAATCAGGAGAACTCAATAACAGACTAGCAGAGTGAGTATAAAACTTGTAATAGAAATAATTATCTATTTGTTGTGACAATTAAAAACCTTGGATATGTCAGTGCCATACTCTCAACTCTATAGCTTTGTTAGGAGCTAATTAATATGCATTACCACAGAAAGTAGAATAAGAGTTAGATTTCAAATTGAACTTTTGGATAAGTCAAACATTTTGAATAAGTCCGGACAGAGTTGTTCTTTATTCAACCAAAATAACTTTGGTCATCGCGAATTCAGATATCTCAAATTTCCAAATTTGTCAAACAATTTTTTCGTCCCCTTGAATGAAAATCCTATAAAAATTACATTCTTTAACTCGAACAAAAATTTTAAGAAAATTAAATTTGTTAACTTGAACAGATTTTTTGGTTGATTTAAATAATTTAAAAACACAGTGACTGTTGGCACTGTTGGTTTTAAATCAATGCAATCATTATTATTATTAAGCTGCACTGACCTCTCGGTTTCCTTAAATCATTAATTATTATACATTGCATAAACAAATAAACCACCAAGAAGATTAGCGGGTGTTTTAATAACTGCCAAGCTTGACATCGTGGTTGTGTGATTTGAACATTTATAAAAACATTCTGAAGCTTTGGGTGATTAAAGTAAAATTGTAGTAAAAAAAGAAAGAAAGTAAACTGAAATCGGTACGGGGACCAAAGCAGACTCCACTGTTTGTCAGTAAAATACAATAGTGCAATCAGTTATTGACAGATTTTGAGTAAATAAATAAAATAATGATTTTGTGAACAAAAACAGTGATAGTTTGACAAGATAAAACTAGAAGTGACTTCTGATATGAGTGCTTGAGTTATTAACCTTTCTTTGCGGTTTTTTAAACATCGGTTTATCTGGAACTTCGGATAAGTCTAACTTTTTGCATTTCTCCATGAAGTTCGAGATAAGGAGATTCAACTGTAAACATAAACGAATTATTACACACATCTTTCTATTTAGCTTTTACTTGATATGATTTAAGAAGTTATAAATGTGTGATCTTACAAACACTATTACTTTCCTTTTTTTGAATTGTGATTTGAACAAGGACTCGTATGTTTGTGTTGCCTTTAGGATTGTGATTTGAACAAGGACTTGTATGTTTGTGTTGCTTTTAGGATTGTGATTTGAACAAGGACTCATATGTTTGTGTTGCCTTTAGGATTGTGATTTGAACAAGGACTCATATGTCTATATTGAATTTAGGATTGTGATTTGAACAAGGACTTGTATGTTTGTGTTGCTTTTAGGATTGTGATTTGAACAAGGACTCGTATGTTTGAGTTGCTTTTAGGATTGTGATTTTATAAGGACTCGTATGTTTGTGTTGCCTTTAGGATTGTGATTTGAACAAGGACTCGTATGTTTGTGTTACCTTTAGGATTGTGATTTGAACAAGGACTTGTATGTCTGTATTGCTTTTAGGATTGAAATTTGAACAAGGACTTGTATGTTTGTGTTGCTTTTAGGATTGTGATTTGAACAAGGACTCATATGTTTGTGTTGCTTTTAGGATTGTGATTTGAACAAGGACTCGTATGTTTGTGTTGCTTTTAGGATTGTGATTTGAACAAGGACTTGTATGTTTGTGTTGCTTTTAGGATTGTGTTTTCAACAAGGACTCGTATGTTTGTGTTGCTTTTAGGATATTGTGTTTTGGACAAAGACTCGTATGTTTGTGTTGCTTTTAGGATTGTGATTTGGACAAAGACTCGTGTGTTTGTGTTGCTTTTAGGATTGTGTTTTGGACAAAGACTGGTATGTTTGTGTTGCTTTTAGGATTGTGTTTTGAACAAGGACTCGTATGTTTGTGTTGCTTCTAGGATTGTGTTTTGGACAAGGACTGGTATATTTGTGTTTGATGTCTTTTATAAATTTCTGTTTCAGTGACATCAATAAAATCCATGACGGTATTGGTGATAAGATCGGTACTGTAATACAGTCATTAGCTGCATTTATAACTGGGATAGTTATAGGATTTGTTTATGGTTGGTTGTTGACATTGGTTACCTTGGCGATCAGTCCACTTTTAGCTGCTGTTGCCGTATTGATGACAAAGGTACTTCAAATATATTTTATTACAGCTAAGATGATTTTTTAGCTAGTTAGCTGATTAAAAACTCTTATATAAGATAAACAGCCAAAACAAGACTTAGGTTAGAAATATTAAAATTGTAGATGGCTTATAACATCAGCAAAAAATACTGTAAATTGAGAAATTTTATTGTCAGCTGAGTTTTGTGAGATTCATATCATTTCAGTTTATTTGCATACATTTTTTTAGCATCATCTGATGATGGTCAGTGAAAATTATTTATTTTAGCATAAAATTTATTCTAACAATTGTTTATTGTTATTCTGAAATTTATTTTCTAACATTCATAAAAGTATTTTCATTTCCTATTATTTAAACTATAAGATGTTTTAACAACAAATTTGCATATTAAATATTTTTCGATTATAGCAAGTAAAAAAAGTGTTGCTATGTTGTAATGTTGTAAGAATATCTGTGTATGTGGATCATGATAAAATATAAAATATTTTTTTTTTATAAAAAGTCTAACTTATCAATGTTGCTTTTAAGAAAAGTAGAATTGAATTGTAAAAGCATACAGCAAGTAAAATATGTTCCTATTATATGTTTATAGATTTTAACATCATACACAACTAAAGAGTTAGATGCCTATGCCAAGGCGGGTGCAGTGGCAGAAGAAGTACTGAGTGCTATCAGAACTGTAGCAGCATTTGGTGGACAACAGAAGGAATGTGTAAGGTAAGAGTGTACTTAAGTTCTCTATATAACTTAATGTCAGTTAGAGTGTTTGAAGTTATCTATAGCCCTGACCATGTATAGCAGTGACTCTATTTATTCATTCATTCATTCTCATTGTAATTTTTTTTTTTAATTTTATTTTATTTTATTTTATTTATTTATTTATTTATTTATTTAGATATTCAAAGAACCTAAATGACGCTAAGGAAGTTGGAATAAAGAAAGGATTGACAAATGGCCTGTCAATGGGAGTATTATGGGTTGTTATATTTTGTTGTTATGGTTTCGGATTTTGGTACGGTGCTAAATTGACCAGAGATCAGCCAGATAATTACAGTATTGGAAGAGTTTTGATTGTGAGTCAGATATGAGAAATAAATTTTAAAAAAACCATCTTCATAGATAGTGTTTGCCATGTTTAACCATTCCATGTTATGAATTGGACCTTCAGACAATGTACATGTACATTGTATAAGGTGATGATAGAATATTTCCCCCTCTGTAAAGTAACAATATGAGAGAGTAATCTATAAAATTTGGCCTGTCAAGATTGTTTTACTTACATTTTTGCTGTCAGCTCTGAGATGGTGAAGGACATCATAGCTTCCAGGTAAATGGCCTATGGTAGGTAAATGTGGGGAGACATAGAACAAAGTTAAATACAGTACCTTTCATTTGAAAATATTTACATTACCGATGTTATCGCCTTATATGAATCTAGCCAACGACCGATGTTATCATTTCTCGATGACAACATCGAATCACGCGCTAAGTTTAGTGAAAACACGCCCATTTGAATCGCAACCAATCAGCTTCCTTCTGAGCGCTGATCACTTTATGGCGAATGAATATCACGGAACTACCTTTTCATTCATAATTTCACAATTTCATTCACAACTTGCAACAAAACGCAGTGTAGCAACATGGGTTGTGTATGTGGACGATTATATCGATTAAATACCAACAAGTTAATGTCTATACTTCTGCAACTGCAGCCTGCTGTCATCTCACTTCTTCAGTTCTTGTACAAGTAAACAACCCGTTAACTGATTTTTCGAAAATGACGACATATCTAGGTCAACCTGTCTCACCACTTTTGGTAAGTCCGCTGTCGGCAGTGCAAGAAGAACGAAGTAGAATTTACGAAGGAAAAATGAAGTTGTTTACTTATGTAATATTAATGTAAATAATATACTTTTTTCAGAAAGAACGACAAAGATAAAAAAATACACAATGATGAAGGAACTACAATTTGCACTATTGAAAAAATGGCTCTTCTGTTTAGATCGGTCCCAACAATGCGAGTTATCTCGCTTGAAGTATGAACACTGCCTTCATCAGCAACCTCGGTAATTTATCAATGCCCCTTTCAAAAACACATAAAAGAATGTAAATATAAGGATTGAATGTCATTTTGAATGTTGTCCATTGAGGTATGACAACATCAGACCACGTTCAAAGGTACATGAATCGCTTCGCGAATTCACTTACTTTGAACGTGATATGACTGTTGGTCACTACTCAACTGACAACATTCAAAATGACATTCAATCCTGTAATTGTTTTACATAAATGAAGTAAGATGTTTTGACATGCATATAAAGAATTTGTTGGCTACAATGTAAATGCATGTTATTTGCCTATTTACAGGTTTTTCTTTAGTGTAATCATTTGCTGCTTTTTCATTGGGTAATGCTAGCCCTGGAATTCAAGCTTTATCTGCAGCTCGTGGTGCTGGTTTTGTGGTATTTAAAATCATCAAAAGGGTAAGTTAAAATTATGTAATTAATTTTGACAAATTTTCAACAATTATTTTGTTGAAAAGCATAGAAAAAAGAAATAAATAAATAACAAAAATTCAACAGATTTAAGAGTCTCGCATGGTTAGTTTTTGATAGAGTAGAAAATACATTAACAAACTTTCACATTATGACACACCGCGGCCGCTGCCTACGACGACACTGGAAAAGTAACACCCAAGTCTCGCCTTATTCCAATGCTAGGCTCAACAAAAAAATTTTGGTTGAAAAGCATAGAAATATATATTATAAATAAATAAATAGATGAATGAATAAAAAATAAATACATGAGTAAGATAAATAAAAAAAATAAATAAATCAATAAATCAACCAATTGATTATTTAGGTTAATCCTCAGTGTCACCATAATGAAAATCAGATTCATTGTTTGAATAAACTTTGATGTACATATTTTTCTTCATGTATACCAAACGTAGGTCTCATATCCTAGGGAAAGGTTTCGTATTCTTGTTCCTCTTGAGAAAGTAAACTTTTCTGATATTGGTGCATTTGATTACAATCCAAAGGAATTGCTTGTAATGTTGGCAAGCTTTTCATTTTGTAAGGTGATGGAAAATGTTCCTATAATTCCATGTAATGGTTCAACACTAGGCTTGTGAATGTTTAGGATTTATCACATGATGTATATATATAGTGTCTGTTAACTATATAGCATATTGTATAAATGCAATAAGTTTATGTTTTGAATTAAAAATTAAAAGTTGAGTTCAAGGAACCAGGTCATTGTGATTGTTCTGTTGATTAGGAAATCACATTAACAAGATTAACTGACGTTGTATTGGTCTCTATTGACAGATACCAGATATAGACAGTTACTCAGAGGAGGGGCAAAAACCAGATCATTTAGACGGAAATATTGAGTTAAGAAATGTCCACTTTGTCTACCCCTCTCGACAGGATGTAAAGGTATTGATTGTATGACTAATATGTATGATTGAGTTGTGGTATTTTACCTTGTGTGTGATTATTTAGTGATGGTCTACCTTGTGAGTTATTTACTTGTAATTGAATACTTTATGTGTAATTGAGTATCCTGTGTGTGATTGACTTAAGTTAGGCTTTTTGCATGTGATAGATAACCTTATGTGTGATAGACTTATGATAGATAACACTGTGTATGTTTTACTGTTTAGTATCTAATTGACTACCTTGTGTGTTATTGACTATCTTCTGTGTGGTAGTCTAGTATTTGATTGACTACCTTGTGTGTTATTAACTATCTTGTGTGTGGTAGTCTAGTATCTGATTGACTACCTTGTGTGTTATTGACTATCTTCTGTGTGGTAGTCTAGAATCTGATTGAATACCTTGTGTGTTAATGACTATCTTGTGTGTGGTAGTCTAGTATCTGATTGACTAACTTGTGTGTTATTGACTATCTTCTGTGTGGTAGTCTAGAATCTGATTGAATACTTTGTGTGTTATTGACTATCTTGTGTGTGGTAGTCTAGTATTTGATTGACTACCTTGTGTGTTATTGACTATCTTCTGTGTGGTAGTCTAGAATCTGATTGAATACCTTGTGTGTTATTGACTACCTTGTGTGTGGTAGTCTGTGTGTGATTGACTAGCCTGTGTGTGATTAACTACCTTGTGTGTGATAGTCTGCCTTGAGTGTAATTGACTAGTCTCTATGTGATTGACTACCTTTTTGTGTGATTGGCTACCTTGTGTGTTGTAGTCTCATCTGTGTGTGATTGACTACCTTGTGTGTGATTTACTACCATTTATGTGATTGGCTACCTTGTGTGTGATAGTCTGCTCTGAGTATGATTGACTAGCCTGTGTGATTGGCTACCATTTGTGTGATTGACTACCTTGTGTCTGTTCTCTGTGTGATTGACTACATTCTGTGTTATAGTCTGTGTAGGATTACAATTGACTAGCTTGTGTGTGATTTACTACCATTTATGTGATTGGCTACCTTGTGTGTGATAGTCTGCTCTGAGTATGATTGACTAGCCTGTGTGATTGGCTACCATTTGTGTGATTGACTACCTTGTGTCTGTTCTCTGTGTGATTGACTACATTCTGTGTTATAGTCTGTGTAGGATTACAATTGACTAGCTTGTGTGTGATTTACTACATTTATGTGATTGACAACCTTGTGTGTGATAGTCTGCTTTGAGTATGATTGACTAGCCTCTGTGATTGGCTACCATTTGTGTGATTGACTACCTTGTGTCTGTTCTCTGTGTGATTGACTACATTCTGTGTTATAGTCTGTGTAGGATTACAATTGACTAGCTTGTGTGTGATTTACTACATTTATGTGATTGACAACCTTGTGTGTGATAGTCTGCTCTGAGTATGATTGACTCCCTTGTGTGGGATAGTCTGCTTCGAGTGTGATTGGCTAGTCTGTGTGTGATTGACTACCTTTTTGTGTAATTGGCTACCTTGTTTGTGGTAGTCTGCTCTGTATGTGATTGACTACCTTGTGTGTGATTTATTACCATTTATGTGATTGGCTACCTTGTGTGTGATAGTCTGTTGTGTGTTTGATAGACTCCCTTGTGTGGGATAGTCTGCTCTGAGTGTGATTGACTAGTTTGTGTGTGATTGACTACCTTTTTGTGTGATTGGCTACCTTGCGTGTGATAGTCTGCTGTGTGTGTGATAGACTCCCTTGTGTGGGATAGTCTGCTCTGAGTGTGGTTTACTTGTAACAGACTGCCTTCCCATTTGATTGTCTTTTTTTTTTGATTTTTGATAAACTGTCTTATTTGTCATTGATATCATTAGTGTATACTTTTAAAATCTATGACAATGTATTGGTCTACTGGATACAGGTCAGATTTTGATTAATTCATGTATGTTTAATTTATAGGTTCTGAAGGGGGTAAACCTTAAAATATCCAGGGGTAAAACAGTGGCTTTGGTCGGATCCAGTGGGTGTGGTAAAAGTACAGTGGTACAACTTCTACAGAGATTTTATGATCCAGAACAGGGCCAGGTAAAAAGCTATATATAGATATATATTAATGAATTCTCAATAGTTTGAGTTTAAAAGTTAAGACTTGTTGATCGAGACATAGAGAAATTGAAATAAAAATTATTTTATTTTTTAACTTATTTTGTTATTCAATACATGACTATGTTCAGATCTTTCATTTTGTATTGTAAATTGATGCATATATTCTTTGTTATGAAATTAATATTTGAGGATTTTTCAGTGAGCAGTAACATTAGAATCCTGTGCTCATATAAAGTTTTAAAATTGTCCTGCTTTAGATAAACATTGAGTTAAACTTATGTTGTTGTTTAAAGCAGGCCTTCACAAACATCATTTTTTGGCAAAAAATGACTATTCAAACTTAAAAAATCTGATTGAAAAATATCTAAATCGGGGGGTTTGATGACCCTTTGCCATCCGCAAATTGACCTTATGGGCATTTGTGGAGCCCTGGTTCAAAGTATTATAAATCTTAAATTATAAATAGATGTGATTTAACAAATTTAAAAACTACTTGATTATTTTTAGACAGTTGTGTAATAATAATATTTGTATTTTTTCTAGATACTTATTGATGGTAGAGATATGAAGGGGTTAAACGTGAAATGGCTGAGACAACAAATTGGAATCGTCAGTCAGGAACCTGTTCTCTTTGCTACATCAATCGCAGACAATATCCGTTACGGATGGGATGATGTAACACAAGAAGAAATAGAGGCTGCTGCTAAAATGGCTAATGCTCATGATTTTATCCAGAATTTACCTGATGTAAGTAAAAATTTTCTTTCAGGTGTGTCTGCTCCAGACATTATGTCTTCCTAAGGTTCCAAGTGTTAATTTCAATTGTAATTGATATAAATGATAACTGATTTATTACATTGAACATGATATAAATTATGAAATTGCAACCAATATCCAAGTCCACATATACGAAGTATATTCTGCAAGAATAATGAAAAAATTGATAAATAACTTTGTTTGAAATAGATAGTTAACCTGGTTTCTTCATCTAAACTATTAAAACATCATGAACATACTTTTTTTTGTATATTGGTGGAGAACCTTCTCTTTTATTCTTTATTGGATATTTTAGAATGATTTTATATGTTGATGTCAGACAAATTTCAGCAGTAATTAACTAATACGGCCATTATTGTTATTACAAAAAGTTGTCCTTTACATAGTTCTGTTGATATACTTGTTCTATTTTGTTTGTTTGTAGAAATACGGAACTTTAGTTGGTGAGCGAGGTGCTCAATTAAGCGGTGGACAAAAACAGAGAGTAGCCATAGCTCGTGCCTTGGTCAGGGATCCAAAGATCTTGTTACTAGATGAAGCAACTTCAGCTCTTGACACTGAAAGTGAAGCTGTTGTACAAGAAGCATTGGATAAGGTGAGAAAAATGGCTATTCAGCTGTCTTAAAAATTAATTAATGTATTACAGGAAAGAAAATAAGTCAGGTTGGTTAGTTGATTAATTGGTTGATAGGTTGATTAATTGGTTGGTAGGTTGGTTGGTTGATTAATTGGTTGGTAGGTTGGTTGGTTGTTTGATTGGTTGGTAGGTTGGTTGGTTTGTTGGTTGGTTGATTAATTGGTTGGTAGGTTGGTTGGTTGATTAATTGGTTGGTAGGTTGGTTGGTTGGCTGGTTGGTTGATTCATTGGTTGGTTGGCTGGTTGGTTGATTCATTGGTTGGTAGGTTGGTTGGTTGATTCATTGGTTGGTTGGCTGGTTGGTTGATTCATTGGTTGGTTGGCTGGTTGGTTGATTAATTGGTTGGTAGGTTGGAATGTTATTTAACTTTGCATATTATCAGCTATTCACAGTGAGAGCAAGTTTAAGTCTAAGGATTATATAAGAAGCAGTTTCTATATTGTTGAAATGTACAAGTTTGTTTTCTTGTCTGTCATGTGTTAGAACAAAATGGGACAATTTTTATGTGCTAGTTAACATAGTACTCCAAAGACAGTCATGCCATTCCCCAAGTCCAATTTTTCCTGACACTTGGTGAACCAGTCAATATTCCCTCCTCTTTGATGCTGAGCATCAAGCAAGAAGCAGGGTCTCAGTACCAAGGCTCAAATCCCAAAAAAGGCAGATAGATAGCAAGTATAAGAAATATTCAGTTCCTTTGTAACGGGTACTCTGGTTTCCTCCACCATCCATGATTTTAGTCCGATATGTTTATCATTTATGTAGACTGTCTCTTTGACAAATGTATCATATAACTTTGTATGTTAATTTTGTTTTTAGGCCAGAGCTGGAAGAACAACGATTGTCGTTGCTCACAGATTATCGACAATAAAGACAGCAGACACTATTGCTGGATTTCAAGATGGTCTTATTGTAGAATCTGGTAACCATGAGGAGCTGATGAAAAAAGGTGGTGTTTATGCCACTCTTGTTACATTACAGGTACATATTTATACTTTCTATAAACCTGGAACAATCCAGACATGCATGTTTTCATGTTAAATATCATTTTGTAGTAAAAATGTGTTTCCCTAGATACATTTGACAACAAAGTTATTATCCCTTGAAAACAGAATTTTAGGGAGTAAAACCATGAAAGTGATAACCATGTCTATCTGTCTGTTACGATTTGTGACAGAGTCACCTGCTTTGGAGAGACACACAAAATGTCTTCAGATTTTAATGGTGTGTCATGACCTTGAACCAAGGTAATATCTTGTAAGATCAATGTCATTTAGAATGTTATGTTTGAAAATAGTAACATGGCTTAACTGATTGGTACATTGGAGAAATTTTATGAAACTTCACACAAATCATCTTTATGGTTAAAACTGAAGGGTCAAGCTAACAGAAGTGTAAATCACATTTATGGGGAGGGGGGTTGTAAATCACATTTATGAGGAGGGGTATCAGTTTTTCAAGCCACTTTAGCTTTAAACTTCTCTCAGTTCAAAAATTGGAGATTTTTCAGGTACTAAAGGCCTTTCAAATATATTAACCAAATGTTTTCACCTTTGGTTGCTTCTTTTCTAATCCAGGCATAGTCACCTATATTTAATTTCTTTTTCCTTAAATTAATAGAAATTACCTGTACCTGTTTCCATGCCAGTTCAAACTTTAGCAATAGCAAATTATCTGTACCTGTTTTCATGCCAGTTCAAACTGTAGCAATAGGAAATTATCTGAACCTGTTTCCATGCCAGTTCAAACTTTAGCAATAGGAAATTATCTGTACCTGTTTTCATGCCAGTTCAAACTGTAGCAATAGGAAATTATCTGTACCTGTTTTCATGCCAGTTCAAACTTTAGCAATAGGAAATTATCTGTACCTGTTTTCATGCCAGTTCAAACTTTAGCAATAGGAAATTATCTGATCCTGTTTCCATGCCAGTTCAAACTTTAGCAATAGGAAATTATCTGTACCTGTTTTCATGCCAGTTCAAACTTTAGCAATAGGAAGTTATCTGAACCTGTTTCCATGCCAGTTCAAACTGTAACATTAGGAAATTATCTGTATCTGTTTCCATGCCAGTTCAAACTGTAACAATAGGAAATTATCTGAACCTGTTTCCATGCCAGTTCAAACTGTAGCAATAGGAAATTATCTGTACCTGTTTCCATGCCAGTTCAAACTGTAACAATAGGAAATTATCTGAACCTGTTTCCATGCCAGTTCAAACTTTAGCAATAGGAAATTATCTGATCCTGTTTCCATGCCAGTTCAAACTGAAGCAATAGGAAATTATCTGTACCTGTTTCCATGCCAGTTCAAACTGTAACAATAGGAAATTATCTGAACCTGTTTCCATGCCAGTTCAAACAGTGGTTTTGTTTGCCTAAAATTACTACCGAATAAAGGTAGTTTCCCCTTGAGAAATAATACTAAAATTTCCCAATTTGACAACTAAAATTCCCCAAAAGGCAACAGTGACACACAATCAAATAGTTAAAGTTAAATTCAGTTGTCCAAAACTATTAGCAATAGGAAATTATCTGTACCTGTTTCCATGCCAGTCAATAGGAAATTATCTGAACCGTTTCCATGCCAGTTCAAACTTTCGCAATAGGAAATTATCTGTACTGTTTTTCATGCCAGTTCAAACTGTAGCAATAGGAAATTATCTTGTACTGTTTTCATGCCAGTTCAAACTTTAGCAATAGGAAATTATCTGTACCTGTTTTCATGCCAGTCTCAAACTTTAGCAATAGGAAATTATCTGATCCTGTTTCCATGCCAGTTTCAAACTTTAGCAATAGGAATTATCTGTACCTGGTTTTCATGCCAGTTCAAACTTTAGCAATAGGAAGTTATCTGAACCTGTTTCCATGCCAGTTCAAACTGTAACATTAGGAAATTATCTGTATCTGTTTCCATGCCAGTTCAAACTGTAACAATAGGAAATTATCTGAACCTGTTTCCATGCCAGTTCAAACTGTAGCAATAGGAAATTATCTGTACCTGTTTCCATGCCAGTTCAAACTGTAACAATAGGAAATTATCTGAACCTGTTTCCATGCCAGTTCAAACTTTAGCAATAGGAAATTATCTGATCCTGTTTCCATGCCAGTTCAAACTGAAGCAATAGGAAATTATCTGTACCTGTTTCCATGCCAGTTCAAACTGTAACAATAGGAAATTATCTGAACCTGTTTCCATGCCAGTTCAAACAGTGGTTTTGTTTGCCTAAAATTACTACCGAATAAAAGTAGTTTCCCCTTGAGAAATAATACTAAAATTTCCCAATTTGACAACTAAAATTCCCCAAAAGGCAACAGTGACACACAATCAAATAGTTAAAGTTAAATTCAGTTGTCCAAAACTATTCTGACAGACAAAAAATGTTATTGTCACAATATAAGATCTTTGCAATGAATTTCATAATTCTGAGCGTAATATGTGACATAAAAAGGGTCCAAATTTTCCCAATCTGAAAGGTAGAAGGTAGTTTTTAAAAACCATAGCAAAATCACTGTCAAACTTGAGCAATAGGAAATTATCTGATCCTGTTTCCATGCCAGTTCAAACTGTAGCAATAGGAAATTATCTGTACCTGTTTCCATGCCAGTTCAAACTGTAACAATAGGAAATTATCTGAACCTGTTTCCATGCCAGTTCAAACTTTAGCAATAGGAAATTATCTGTACCTGTTTCCATGCCAGTTCAAACTTTAGCAATAGGAAATTATCTGTACCTGTTTCCATGCCAGTTCAAACTTAAGCAATAGGAAATTATCTGATCCTGTTTCCATGCCAGTTCAAACTTTAGCAATAGGAAATTATCTGAACTTGTTTCCATGCCAGTTCAAACTGTAATAATAGGAATACTGTATTTAAGGTTGTAACAAGTTGGTAATTAGTAACTTAAACAATTTATACAAATATTGATTATAATTGTTCTTATTTTTATTTACTTGTTTATCTAACAGATTTTGTTTTCATGATTTTCTTTTCATGATTTTTTTCAGACACAGAAACATGACACAGAAGGTATGTAATAATCTTAACCATCTAATGTCTGCACTACTTGTGTATAAAACAAGACAGTCATGGCATTAATGGGGGGGGGGGGGGTTGATGATATTCCTATCACCTGATCATGGGTGTCAGCAGTACCATTGCTGGAAATGTCTTAATCCAATTGTTTTTAGACAAGACTTTCAGTATACAGATTTTATAATATTGTGAGCTTTTTTTTTTTTTTTTTTTTTTTTTTTTTTTTTTTTTTTTTTTTTTTTTTTTTTTTTTTTTTTTTTTTTTGAAAATTGTAGTCAAATATTTAACAATAGATTTGGTAATTTTAATTACATGAATGGTTTGTATCCATTTACTAGTACTTTCAATTGAGATTTTTACAATCACATTTTATTTTTGCTATATTAATTGAAAACAGAAAGTGGAAAAAATACTACAGGCAGTATAAATTGATTGCAGTAATTGCATCATCAACTTGAAATAGTGAAAACTTATGCTGATAAAAATTTTGGTTCAAATTTTTGAAAAACACCATCTTTGAATTATCAAGTCTTTTTTTCATGTTACCAAAAAATGAAAGTTAAATAATTTAATGTGAATTATCTCATCTTTTAATGAAGCTAATATAGTTTGTTTTATTTATTTATTTTTTTTTAATTATTAAACTATTGGCATAAACTATCTTAATTAATATATATTGAAGGCAGAATGATGAGTTATGAGAGGGGTGTACACTAAATATTTGACTACAATTGTTACTTTCTACATTGAGACACTTCTGAACCAGATGCCATCTTAGTTTGTGTACAATGTAGACTTTTGGTGTATAAGAAAATATTAAGTATATATAGATGTCTAACCATCCGTAAAATTAAAACCAATTTTTGGAAGCCTATGTTAAAGATGTTTCAATGTATTTAATTCTTGTATTATAACCCTTACATAGTTGTGATTGATATATACTGTAAAATCATGAATATTCATTGGGTTAAAATTTTGTGATTTTGCAATTAAAAAAGAAATTTGTTGGGAGAAAATCTTGTGGAATTGAGTTTTGTGTAAAAAAAAAAAAAAAAACCCATTCGGGTCTTTGGTAAAATTGAAAACTTCATTAAATTTTGAGGTTTTCACTTATCCATGAAAACAGTGAAATTTAATCCCCCGCATATATTTATGATTTTACATTATAAATATACAAATATACTACATGTTTATCATTAGTTTTATATGTAAAGTAAACTGGGAAATTTTCTGGAATCAAAAGATAAACCCCTCTAAATTATTTTTGCATTTTAATTTTCGTGATTGATTCATGCCATGTAGTGATACAAATGTTAACTGCACTCCGACTTAAAACCAAAAACTTAAAGCAATACATTAGAATATGGAATCATAATCTAACTTTGTTACTACTCAAAATAATGGCGAAGGAGGTAGACAGCAGTGGTGTAGTTATAATCTGTTAATCCGTTACTTAGCTTAATTATGACATCTGTATGTGTAGGTTGTGAACTTGTCATGTGTGGAATACATGTGTTAAAATACAGAACCAAGTTAAAGTTATTAAAACCGGACTTCAGATTATTCCAATACAATAGTTCTATAAATCAGTAAATTTCAGAAAAATGAAAATGTAGATGTAAATAGACATATTAGCAAATAACTGTGAACACTGTCTAATACTGATCTACTGAAAGATGCAATGCCCAACTACAGGCATGTAAAACAATGTATAATTGGAAATAACTTAAAAATTACCAACAATTTTTTCCTGAGGTTGAAAATTTTATGCTTTTGATTTTTCGCGATTAGAATCTAGTCACAAAATAGTGTAAAATTAGAATCCCATGAGAATTGCCCAGTATACAGTAATTTTATCTTTCCTGCTAACACATATAAAAATAATTATGATCATGTTTAGTTTTATAATTCATGCTAACACAAATATATTTATCATGTATAATTTTATCTTACATGCTTACACACATATATATATACATTTATTATTGGTTTGGCTATAGAGATATTTGATAAAGGTAATATTGCTAACTTATCTATATTTTATGCTTGCTTTAATTGTAAAGAGATCAGATATTATGTCAGTACAATAGTCTTTCATAGTACTCTGTTTGTGTCATGTTAGTACATCAATACATAAATCTGTCTGTGTAATGTCAGTACATCTATCTGTGTCATGTCATTTCCTTAGTCATCTATCTGTATCATGTCATTTCCTTAGTCATCTATCTTTGTCATGTCAGTACATAATATCTGTCGTGTTAGTACATCTATTTGCCATGTCAGTATGTGTCATGTAAGTACATCTATCTGTGTCATGTAAGTACATCTATCTGTGTCATGTAAGTACATCTTTCTGTGTCATGTCAGTACATCTATCTGTGTCATGTCAGTGCATTTTTCTGCGTCATGTAAGTACATCTATCTGTGTCATGTCAGTTCATCTGTGTCATGTCAGTTCATCTATCTGTGTCTTATCATTACATCTATCTGTGTCATGTCATTATATGTGTCATTTCAGTACATTAGTGCATTTATCTGCCTGTGACATGTTTTTATATTTGTCTACCCGAGTCTTGAATTTTTCATTCATGTTTAATCCTTATATTGTGTGTAATTTTTGTGTACATCAATGATTAATTGTTGCTGGTTCTTTTAAGTTCAATAAACATCTGTATTGCGTCATTAAAAGTTGTCATTAATTAGTCATCATTGAGTAAAAGTAAAGAGTAAAGACAATGGTTACTTGACTTCATTCAACATAGTCTGTAATTACCGTGATTGTCCAAGTACCCAGAAATCCAAAATTTACAGTCACATGACCAAAAATACAGATCTCATATTAAATATAAATATACATGTTCTTTTCAAGACAAGAGAGAGTTTAGGTATATAGATTAACTAGGAAATTGTTGATATTTGGTCTCACTTGAGTTTCAAAGTCCTAAAAATCATTTTTTTACTGTAACACTTGTTCAGAAGATTCTTGGATACATTTCCTTTTCAGATCTAGATACAAATGTGGAAAATGATACACAAAGGGATAATTGTGAAGCGAAGGGTAGCTTGGTGTTGTCATGTGCACATGTATAGACACGGGATAGAGAGGGTTGGGGGGGGGGTTCAAAAGAAAGGTGTTTTAATTTGGTATGGCACACATGTTCCCACATAAATGGGATCCAAATGAAGGATATTTTATTTTGGTTATTTGCACATGAATACACAGGGGATGAGGATCAAATAAGGTTATTTTAATTTGATATGTGCACATGAAGTCACAGAGATTTGAGATTAAATGAAACTAAATAAACAATTTTCAACAACTGCATGTTTTTGGGTAACCTTGTCTTTGTATGTTATTTTAAATTTACTTCAGAAATACAGTCATATTTTTGTAGTATTTAACAGGTTTAATTTTCAGCATGCCACTAGATTTTATGTCTGTTTGTTGACTTCATAATGAAAGTTTTTATTTTGCAAAATTCCCAAGTTTTAAAACTTCTAGACACACTAAAGAGATACATATGTATCATATGTATCCTGTTAAAAAAAAGAATTAAAATTATATGTTAATTTTACGGTTTTTTTTTTCTCTTACATTCTTACATTTTTTTTTTTTTTTTTTTTTTTTTTTTTTTTTTTTTTTTTTTTACAAATATCAAGTATATTCTACCTTATTTGTGACCATTTCAACATCATACACATATGGTTTACCTATTCCTAAATCCATGGTGATATTATTTGTTTGCTTACATATATTATTTCCCTACTACCCCCCCCCCCCCCCCCACACACACACACACTTTCCATATTGGTTTAGTTAAATTATCACAATTCCCCGACATTTGTTAATATTTTATTTGTATTTTACACAGTTAAATGTTGTAAAATTGTAGTCTGTATTTGTGTATACCAAGCTCTTAATTATGTTTATATTGTCCCCAAAACACAAACATCATAAATCATCTTAATATTCACAATTTTTTAAGAAAAAATAATATTTTAGAGTATTTGATGTAAAATTTACAGATAAAGGTGTATTTTCATATTAAACTCACTGCATAAAATATGTACATATATAATATAGTGTTGTCTTATCATGAGGGGTTATTTAATTTTTATCAAATAATAGCAATTTTTCTGTTGCTGAAACCCATTGCAGTTTTGAAAAGTCCATATAGGAAATGAAATGTATTAACATTTTTTCTTAAAAAAAAATAAAAAATGAATAAAATGAATAAATCAATAATTAAAAAGAAAGATTGCAAACTCATTCTGCATCAGTTTCATGATTGTCATCACGACATAAATAGGCATTTCAACATAGTAAAACAGTGTGGTGGTTTGATTTCTAAAGAAAGGAAATTAATGGAAAACTAAAATTGTGATGCTTAACACAATATATATATATATATATATATGATTTTATAATTTTTGATACAGTGTGTTTAAACTAACTATTTATTGTACTATTTACTAATATTTGATATAAGCTTCCTCTTTCTCACATCCACACTCCAACAAGGGATTTTTTTCTGTTAAAATAAGAAGTCCAAATGTTTTGTGGTGACACAAAAATTGTCTATTCTGCATTATCAGAGGATGATATAATTGCTGAATATCTTGATGGCAAGGAGAAAAAGTCCAAACCAGACTTGAGCAAGACAAAATCGGTCCATTCAGACATGATTGACACAAAATCTTCACTTCAAGCAGCCCATGATAAAAAGGAAGACAAAAAGGATGAAAAGAAGGTAAGACTGGGTCAAGGTCATATATAATTATAATTGAAGAAATAACCACATTCTTTACCTTAAATATTGTACCTCATAAATATGTATTTCTAATAAATGCATTGATTTTACTTCAGGCGTTATTTTGTAATACAGACTGGAGGCTCTGGTCAGTATTATGTTTGCTGACGTCACATGATTATCCTTGATGACGTAATATTAAACTAACAAAAAGTTCATCTTAACCCGAATAGTTTAATTTGTATATTAACACAAATATAAAGTTACAGTCAAGAATAGCAACTATAATACATAAACAATCATCGTCTTAAAGGAATTAATTAATTAATTCCAGAAAAAATGCTGGTATCTATTTTAAAATGGTATCCATTCGGTATAATATAACAAATATTTGATTGGGTTTAGGGCTATATATAATTAGAGAATTTTGTATATTGCAATGTCTGTTTGGGTCAGTCTGTGTATTCTTACTTCAAGCATTTCTCATGGACATTCTGACATAGTTTCATTATTTATTTTTATTATTTTAGAAAGAAGATGAGGTTCCTGAAGCCTCATTTAAGAGAGTTATAAGATTGAATGCTCCTGAATGGCCCTACATTTTAATTGGTTCATTTTGTTCTTTGCTGAATGGAGGTTTACAGCCAGCATTTGCTGTCATCTTTTCTGAAGTTTTAGGGGTATGTACACTTATTTTAACTGTACGGAGGTTTACAGCCAGCATTTGCTGTCCTCTTTTCTGAAGTGTTAAGGGTATGTACACTTATTTTAACTGAATGGAGGTTTACAGCTAGCATATGCTCTCATATTCTCAAACATTTTAGGAATATGTACATATTTTGAACTAAATGGACATTTCATTAGTCCCAGCAATTGCTTTAAACATCTCTGAAATAACTTGACACTGCATTAATAAAGATGTGTAGCAAAATTAGCAAAATCATTTGATTCATTTGACACAAAATACATTGAATAATTGATGTAAATAGATTATACAATTATAGTAGTCAGAATTAACTTTATAATATATATCAAATTTATTATTTCAAAGTTTGGATAAATTGGCAACACTAAAAGTTGAATTGTGCTTGAAGTTAACAAAAAAATTTCTTTCTATTCCATTTACAGGCTTTTGGTGAACCTGATGATGAAAAACAGAAAGAACAAGTCAATCTACTCGTAATTATTATGTGTGCCATTGGTGGTCTTAGTTTCTTTACGAACTTGTTTCAGGTAAGTTTCCAACACCAGATCCCAGCTCTTGTCATGTGACCAGCTGATTGTAATATGTGACCAGCTGAATGTAACATCATTTGACCAGCTGAATGTAACATCATTTGACCAGCTGAATGTAACATCATTTGACCAGCTGATTAAAATACCATCTGACTAGCTGGTTGTAAAATCTTGTTATCAACTAATTCTAATATAATATGACAAGCTGACTGTGATATCATGTGACCAACTATATTTGGTTTATTTTTAGATTCACAAACAGTAGCAGGTTTAAATTAAAACTATGTTAAAAAAATTTTAAAAAAAAATGCTCCATCATATATAATATTGGTACTATGGATGAGGACTTGCCACAGTGAACTAGATTGGATTAAATTAACTTTTGACTTTGTAAAGATTCTTTTTAACTTGTTATTTTAGTAAAATGAAAACAAACCTGAAAATTTATACTAATACCAAGTAAAGATGACATGAATGTAGTATCAAAAATATCTCGTTACAACTGTTTACAAAGAAAAATATTTTAAAAAATAAATAAATCAATCAAAAATAATTGGTGGTTGTCTAAATGAGCTCAACAGTAAGCTTTGAACATTTTGATAGTTAATTATGTAATAACGAGGTTTTAATCTTAACACACTTTATTATTTGCAGGCCTACTTTTTTGGGAAATCTGGAGAACTTATGACCATGAGGATTAGAGAGTTGACATTTAAAGCAATGCTTAGACAGGTAGGTATTACAAATAGTCTAGTCAATCTATGAAAAAAATAGGGTCAAACATCAAAGTAATTGCAACAGAAAATATTTTTATGTGATTGTTTTTAGGAACTGTGTTTTTATTCCCATAAAAACTCTACCAATTTCAATCCAGTGGAATTTGGGTTTTTTGCCCATTGAAGTTACCAATAGCATTTTTTATAGAGAAGAGAGATAACTCTGTATTGTGATCCTAAATTTTACACAAAAATTTTCAAAAACTTCAAGTTTTCTCTGAGACTATATGAAGAACAACCTAGAAATTAGATGAAAATATATACATAGACTAAAATAGATAATTTATAACAATATGGAATGTAATATGTAAAAAGAATGTAAAAAAATTAAATTATTTTGTTGAAAGAATTTATGCAAAACTGCTGATTAAGGGCATGTTGATGAGATAGAAAAAAGATTTATTCACCTCAAATGTTTTTATTATACACAAAAATGATAAAATAAGTATATCTCAGGTTAAAAACATAACTTTTCTATACCTCTACTTCATTACTTTGAGTATTCTGTTATTAATTCCTATTACTATAGAAACATTAGATTGTGAAAGACTAAAAGTAAAATGCAACTGAATGAAAATGGGCCAATGATTTCACTTTAAATGAAATCAGAAATGGAGAATATATATAATTCCAGGGTCTTTGCTTTACTTTTTGTTAAAATAGCAAAAAAAAATACGATAATTGGACTAAAACTCCGCCTGTTTTACAGGAGTTATCTCCCTTGTTCATAGAAATCTCCATAAGAAATTAAAACTTCTCAAAATCTTGTTTCCCCTTGTCAGATTTTGGTAGACTTTCAACTATAAACATTTCATGTATTTGAGAGCATATTAGTAACAAAATTTGTTCTGTTGTAATTAGTTTGAGGTTTAACTGTAGATTGACTGGACTATAACAAACAAAAGCCACAAGCATTAATTTTGTCTTTGAAGCTTGATAATCAGGGCTCGCGCTCTCGATCGCAAAAATCGCAATTTGTGATACTTTTTTTACATCTGCGACAAAAAAATTCATTTTGCGATGCTTAAATAAATCTAATTACATTTTATCGTAGCACCGAGTTTTTTTTTGACTGAGTCCGCCATCTTGAATACCATGAAATCAGGTCAATTTTATCAATCTGGTTGACTGAGCACGTGTGTATGTGAAGGTAATCTTACTCAACGATCGCTAAATACTGATAATTAGATAATCGAAACAACAAGGAGGCGATTTATTGCTAATGAGAAGACTTCAAAAGGATTATCCGGTTAATCAAACATTAAGAGTGTGACAGTGATTTGACTACATAGCGTACCGAGTGTGTTTGTGTACGTTTTTATCGGTTCGACAAAGCAAGCCGTGGGGACTTAGACTATTAAAAAAACTGTATTTATTTTTTAATTAAACAATTTTGTTTATTAATTTGTCGTCACATTTTAATTAAAAATCTCTTTTGATCACCGCCGACGTTTCTGTATAAAATGAGAGCGTGCAGGACCAAATACCACCACTTGTAATTCCATACAGCGATAGGCCTACTGTAAACCAAGGGGAAAAGAAAAATTGATAGTTCTATCAATAATCGCAACAAAATTCCAAAATTAACTTCTTTTTGCATAACTACATCTAAAACCATTGAATCTGTAGTAGAAACTTTTAATGATGATAAAAAAAATACTCACGTTGCAAAAAAAGGCAAATTTCTTGAATCATGGAAATTAATAGATCATGGCTAATGTATGACTCCGAGAAGCATCGTATGCTGGGGAGGAGTGTTAGAAGATAATTGTGTCAGTATGAAAGTTGGAATGTTTTTTGTGGTATTGTTACATTTTCAGTTTTATTTGTAATAAATTTTCAATCACAACCAGTTTGTCTTTTCTTACTTGAATTTTGAAATGGCATGACAAGTATTTGTATTCTAAGTATGATCAGGATAAGTCTTCTGTCTGGTTAAAGTGAAAAAAAAGCAATTATGTCATTTGATTAATGGCTTACTCTAACCATACTTAGAATTATCAGACTTTTAACCACCACAATATTATCATCTTAGATCTTGAGCTCAGGCCTCTACAAACGCCGATTTTTGGCAAAAAACGCCAATTCAAACTTAAAAAAGCCGATTGAAAAATATCCGAATCAGCTTTTTTCCCCATAATAGTAAGACAAAATCTGATTAAAAATTCTTAAATGCCGGCTTGTTAACAGTTAAAAGTACTCAGAACAGTGTCACGATTCACTGAACTTCCCCATTCACAGGTAATTACCTAATACCTCACAAGTTAATTTATTACAAGTGGCTTCGCCTGTTCACATCGTTTCTACTAGAGTATACTAACACATACACGTGCCTGATCGATCCAGTGTATAGATAGTAAATAACCTCCCCTGAATTCTCTATACAAGATTATATTATTATTAATAAATAACAGTAGAACTCTAATAACTCAAATTTCGATATCCTGAATACCACATACAAATCCAAGTCTTTTTTTTTTGTCCCGACCGACTTTCTACATAAACTATATTAGGACAACTTCGATAACTCAAATTTCCATATCCTGAATACCACATACAAATCAAATACTTTTTTTTGTCCCGACCGACTTTCTACATAAACTATTTTAGGACAACTTCGATAACTCAAATTTCCATATCCTGAATACCACATACAAATCAAAGTCTTTTTTTTGTCCCGACCGACTTTCTATATAAACTATATTAGGACAACTTCGATAACTCAAATTTCCATATCCTGAATACCACATACAAATCAAAGTCTTTTTTTTTTGTCCCGACCGACTTTCTACATAAACTATATTAGGACAACTTCGATAACTCAAATTTCCATATCCTGAATACCACATACAAGTCAAAGTCTTTTTTAGCTCACCTGAGCCGAAGGCTCAAGTGAGCTTTTCTGTTCAAAATTTGTCTGTCGTCGTCGTCGTCGTCCGCGGCGTAAACTTTTACATTTTCAACTTCTTTTCTAAAACTATGAGGTAGATTTCAATGAAACTTGGTCAGATGCATATATGGGCCAGTGCAATTCAGATTTGTTCGTGACGTTGTCATGGCTCCCAAAACTAGGTCAAGGTGACCCATGGTTCCAAAAAACTTAAAAAATCTTCTTCTCCGAAAGCGATGATGGGAGAAAAAATCTGATGTGATATTTGGCTTCTCTAGGGTCTTAAGCTTATAAATTGTTCATTTCGTGAAATTTGGTAAAAAAATTAGGTTACGCGTTTTTGTGTTTAATTTTGAAAATTTCGTAAAATGGCTTCAAATTATTATAACTTGACTATATGAATAGATATTGACATGGGGTTTTCAGTTTTGACTTTTTCTTGAAATATCCTTCAAAATGGGGTCAAGGTCAAAGTTCAAGGTCATGACCTAGTTTGTAATTTGTGCAGTTTTAGGCTTTTTTCTTCCAAATTATAAGAGATATATAATATTAAAACATTGTTAAAATGTTTAGCAGGACAAAATGTAAAAAGGTACAAAGTTTCGTAACTGTATGATAATGCATGTAGGAGTTGTTGCCCCTGAAATGTTATTTTTTTGCTAAAAAAGACTAAAATTGTGCGTTAGCTTGAAAACTATAAACTTTTTGTATAGGCATGTATTATAGAATATTGTAGGTATTGACATGACGAACATTTTGATACATGGCTCAAGGTCATACATTCAAAGGTCAAGGTCATAGGTGCATAAAAAGACTGAAATTGTTAATTATCTTGGAAACTATTAACTTTTTGTATTGGCATGTATATTAGATTATTGTAGGAATTGATATGGTGATCATTTTGATATAAGATTCAAGGTTTTACATTTGAATGTCAAGGTCATAGATGCATAAAAAGACCCAAATTGTTAATTATCTTGAAAACTATTAACTTTTTGCAAAGGTATATATACTAGAATTTTGTAGGTATTGATATGACAATCATTTTGATATGTGGCTCAAGGTCATACATTCAAAGTTCAAGGTCATAGGTGCATAAAAGACTGAAATTGTTTATTATCTTGGAAACTATTAACTTTTTGTATGGCATGTATATTAGAATATTGTAGGAATTGATATGGTGATTATTCTGATATAAGATTCAAGGTCTTACGTTTAAAGGTCAAGGTCATAGATGCATAAAAAGACTCAAATTGTTAATTATCTTGAAAACTATTAACTTTTTTGTAGGAATGTATATTAGAATATTTTATGTATTTTCGCAAATGATTTTGGATATATCCTCAGGTTGGCCATGTCCTCAGGTGAGCGTTAAGGCCCATGGGCCTCTTGTTTTTTGTCCCGACTGACTTTCTATATAAACTATATTAGGACAACTTCGATAACTCAAATTTCCATATCCTGAATACCACATACAAATCAAAGTCTTTTTTTTTGTCCCGACCGACTTTCTATATAAACTATATTAGGACAACTTCGATAACTCAAATTCATATAACTCGAAGTAAAAATTTGGTCTGTAGTTTAAAAATCTATAAAATAATTAACTTCAAATAATGGAATTTTTTTTCTATCAATGTGTGATCAACTAATCGTTAAATAAAACGATCAATCACAGGAATTTACGGTTATACATGTCTTAGAGAATTGAACCGAGTAATTCTAGTTAACTACCATATTAATTAGTATCAATTAACAGATAAATATCCAGTACCATACCGACAATTAAGTCTAGCAGGTAGGCTATTACCCTATTCTAATTACAGAAGCTGAGTTATATGCCTCTGCCAATAGCTGTTCAACTTTCAACTTAATTTCTCCAAGCTTAATTTGAACCACTCACGACTCACAACTGCATTAAAATCTTAAAGACTTCTTGCACTGCCTTGTAATTTCATTAACTATCTGTTCTCTAAAGAATGTAATAAATAAGTATTGCTGATAAACATGTACATACATGTATATCTGATTTACGATTCCTTTGTTCCTATACATCATCATTGTTAAATAAAAGAAAACTTGTTAAATAAAAGAAAACATTTTGCATGCTTTTGCTATCGATATCAATTCTATAATACATTTGTGTGTGTGTGTGTGTGTGTGTGTGTGTGTGTGTGTGTGTGTGTAACGAAATTATCTATCAGTAATGATTGCTTTTCTCTTTTGCATGACATATGAGTACTGGTAACTGTTTACAACATCAAAGATTTCTGTAGAGGAAAACAATAGGGTGATGTCATCCTTCAACTTCAATAACTCAAACACCCTGATAACTCTAAGTCACCATCAAAGTCCTGTGCACTTTGAGTTATTGAAGTTCTACTGTATTAAAAAAAAAATTTTGGTTTAAATTTACTAAAAACAGATCTGAAAAAATTTAACTGTATTGTATTTTCAGCTACTAGAAGTCCAGCTACAGTATACAATTATGAGCATGTAAACAACATTGTTGTAATTATCTTTGTTTTTATTATTTTCAGGATATTTCTTGGTTTGATGATCCTAAAAATGGAACTGGTGCCCTTACGACTAGACTGTCAACTGATGCATCACAGGTCCAAGGAGTAAGTTAACATAACAGTCTGAAAACATTAGTTTTTAGCTCAACTGGCTATAGCCAGCTGAGCTTATGGCATGGTTTTGCGTGCGTCCGTGCGTCCGTGCATGCGTGCGTAAACTTTAATCTTCTCCTCTGAAACCACTGGGCCAATTGGAACCAAATTTGGTATGGAAGGTCCTTAGGTGGGGTAGACCAAAGTTTGTACCAGGCGACCCCGCCCGACATCCAAGATGGCCGCTGTTACTATAAATAGCAAAAACACATAAATAGCCATTGCTGAGTCATTTTTTAACCGTTTTTGTTCAAATTTGAAATGTAGAGAGTAGATAGCGGGGCATTCAACATATGTAACGGGTTTTTATGAGAAATTTTTCGTTGACCCGATTTTTACGAATTATGCAAATGAGGTGTAATATTTAATCAATTCTTTGAAAATCTTCTCCTCTGAAACCACTGGGCCAGCTGGAACCAAATTTGGTGTGGAAGGTCCCTAGGTGGGGTAGACCAAAGTTTGTACCAGGCGACCCCGCCCGACATCCAAGATGGCCGCTGTTACTATAAATAGCAAAAACACATAAATAGCCATTGCTGAGTTATTTTTTAACCGTTTTTGTTCAAATTTGAAATGTAGAGAGTAGATAGCGGGGCATTCAACATATGTATCGGGTTTTTATGAGAAATTTTTCGTTGACCCGATTTTTACGAATTATGCAAATGAGGTGTAATATTTAATCAATTCTTTGAAAATCTTCTCCTCTGAAACCACTGGGCCAGTTGGAACCAAATTTGGTGTGGAAGGTCCCTAGGTGGGGTAGACCAAAGTTTGTACCAGGCGACCCCGCCCGACATCCAAGATGGCCGCTGTTACTATAAATAGCAAAAACACATAAATAGCCATTGCTGAGTCATTTTTAGCTCAACTGGCTAAAGCCAGCTGAGCTTATGGCATGGTTTTGCGTGCGTCCGTGCGTCCGTGCGTGCGTGCGTAAACTTTAATCTTCTCCTCTGAAACCACTGGGCCAATTGGAACCAAATTTGGTGTGGAAGGTCCCTAGGTGGGGTAGACCAAAGTTTGTACCAGGCGACCCCGCCCGACATCCAAGATGGCCGCTGTTACTATAAATAGCAAAAACACATAAATAGCCATTGCTGAGTCATTTTTTAACCGATTTTGTTCAAATTTGAAATGTAGAGAGTAGATAGCGGGGCATTCAACATATGTAACGGGTTTTTATGAGAAATTTTTCGTTGACCCGATTTTTACGAATTATGCAAATGAGGTGTAATATTTAATCAATTCTTTGGAAATCTTCTCCTCTGAAACCACTGGGCCAATTGGAACCAAATTTGGTGTGGAAGGTCCCTAGGTGGGGTAGAACAAAGTTTGTACCAGGCGACCCCGCCCGACATCCAAGATGGCCGCTGTTACTATAAATAGCAAAAACACATAAATAGCCATTGCTGAGTCATTTTTTAACCGATTTTGTTCAAATTTGAAATGTAGAGAGTAGATAGCGGGGCATTCAACATATGTAACGGGTTTTTATGAGAAATTTTTCGTTGACCCGATTTTTACGAATTATGCAAATGAGGTGTAATATTTAATCAATTCTTTGAAAATCTTCTTCTCTGAAACCACTGGGCCAATTGGAACCAAATTTGGTGTGGAAGGTCCCTAGGTGGGGTAGACCAAAGTTTGTACCAGGCGACCCCGCCCGACATCCAAGATGGCCGCTGTTACTATAAATAGCAAAAACACATAAATAGCCATTGTTGAGTCATTTTTTAACCGATTTTGTTCAAATTTGAAATGTAGAGAGTAGATAGCGGGGCATTCAACATATTTAACGGGTTTTTATGAGAAATTTTTTGTTGACCCGATTTTTACGAATTATGCAAATGAGGTGTAATATTTAATCAATTCTTTGAAAATCTTCTCCTCTGAAACCACTGGGCCAATTGGAACCAAATTTGGTGTGGAAGGTCCCTAGGTGGGGTAGAACGAAGTTTGTACCAGGCGACCCCGCCCGACATCCAAGATGGCCGCTGTTACTATAAATAGCAAAAACACATAAATAGCCATTGCTGAGTCATTTTTTAACCGTTTTTGTTCAAATTTGAAATGTAGAGAGTAGATAGCGGGGCATTCAACATATGTAACAGGTTTTTATGAGAAATTTTTCGTTGACCCGATTTTTACGAATTATGCAAATGAGGTGTAATATTTAATCAATTCTTTGAAAATCTTCTCCTCTGAAACCACTGGGCCAATTGGAACCAAATTTAATGTGGAAGGTCCCTTGGTGGGGTAGACCAAAGTTTGTACCAGGCGACCCCGCCAGACATCCAAGATGGCCGCAGTTATTATTAATAGCAAAAACCCATAAACAGCCATTGCTGAGTCATTTATTAACCGTTTTTGTTCAAATTTGAAATGTAGAGAGTAGATAGCAGGGCATTCAACATATTTAAAGGGTTTTTATGAGAACTTTTTCGTTGACCCAATTTTCAAGAATTATGCTTAAGGTGTAATATTTAGTAAAATCTTTTCCTCTAAAATCAAACTTCCTGTGGAAGGTTCCTACATCGGCCTAAAAAAAGTTTGAACCAGTCTAAGATGCCTGTTGTTACTAGATATATATATATATATATATATATAAAAAAGCCATTGTGGATCTATTCTAAGCTCAACTGGCTAAACCAAGCTGAGTTTATGGCATAGTGAAGCATGCCTGCATGTGTGTGTTGCAAAGTAGGCTTTATTGAAGCAAAAATGGTCATAAGCTCAATTTATTTCCCATCTTAAGCTGATGAACCAATTATGGTAACCACATCACATTGTCTTAAAGGCACCACAGTGGCTGTGTGGTCTTAAACATTCGATGTTACGAATCACAGCACCTTTCACCCCTGACATTGTGCATTAATGCCAAGTGGGCTAGCACTTCATCTTTGAAAGTTTGTCAGTTAACTTGCTGCTTGGTTGTGGTTTTCTCCTATAATCCAGTGTCCTCCACCATTTCCAAAATTGACAGTCTCCATATAAGTGAAATATTCTTGAGTTGAACATTAAACAGCATTTCAATCAAAAACAAACATTGTCTTACATATGCAGCCAGTTGAGCATTCACAGGCCCTATTGGGCCTCTTGTTTAACCGTTTTTGTTCAAATTTGAAATGTAGAGAGTAGATAGCGGGGCATTCAACATATGTATCGGGTTTTTATGAGAAATTTTTCGTTGACCCGATTTTTACGAATTATGCAAATGAGGTGTAATATTTAATCAATTCTTTGAAAATCTTCTCCTCTGAAACCACTGGGCCAGTTGGAACCAAATTTGGTGTGGAAGGTCCCTAGGTGGGGTAGACCAAAGTTTGTACCAGGCGACCCCGCCCGACATCCAAGATGGCCGCTGTTACTATAAATAGCAAAAACACATAAATAGCCATTGCTGAGTTATTTTTTAACTGTTTTTGTTCAAATTTGAAATGTAGAGAGTAGATAGCGGGGCATTCAACATATGTAACGGGTTTTTATGAGAAATTTTTCGTTGACCCGATTTTTACGAATTATGCAAATGAGGTGTAATATTTAATCAATTCTTTGAAAATCTTCTCCTCTGAAACCACTGGGCCAATTGGAACCAAATTTGGTGTGGAAGGTCCCTAGGTGGGGTAGACCAAAGTTTGTACCAGGCAACCCCGCCCGACATCCAACATGGCCGCTGTTACTATAAATAGCAAAAACACATAAATAGCCATTGCTGAGTTATTTTTTAACCGTTTTTGTTCAAATTTGATATGTAGATGGTAGATAGCGGGGCAATTAACATATATAACGGGTTTTTATGAGAAATTTTTCGTTGACCTGATTTTTACGAATTATGCAAATGAGGTGTAATATTTAATCAATTCTTTAAAAATCTTCTCCTCTAAAACCACTGGGCCAATTGGAACCAAATTTGGTGTGGAAGGTCCCTAGTTGGGGTAGACTAAAGTTTGTACCAGGCGACCCCGCCCGACATCCAAGATGGCCGCTGTAGATAGCGGGGCATTCAACATATTTAACGGGTTTTTATGAGAACTTTTTCGTTGACCCAATTTTCAAGAATTATGCTTAAGGTGTAATATTTAGTGAAATCTTTGAAAATCTTCTCCTCTGAAACAACTGGGCCAATTGGAATGAAATTTTGTGTGGAAGGTCCAAATGTCAGCCTGACTAAAGGTGGTACCAGGCAACCTGGCCTGACATCCAAGATGGCCGTCATAACTAAAAATAGAAAAAAAGACCATTGTTGATCTTTTTTCCCCCAATTGAGCTCAAATTTTTTAATATAGAAAGTATACTTTATGGGATTTAAAATATATAATATTCTTTTCTGAGAAAATTTTTATTGACTTAATTTTCAAGAAATATGCAAATTAGGTGTAATATTTAGTAAAAATCTTTTCCTCTAAAATCACTGTGCCAATTGGAACCAAACTTCCTGTGGAAGGTTCCTACATCGGCCTAAAACAAGTTTGAACCAGTCTAAGATGCCTGTTGTTACTAGATATATATATAAAAGCCATTGTGGATCCATTCTTAGCTCAACTGGCTAAACCCAGCTGAGTTTATGGCATAGTGAAGCATGCCTGCATGTGTGTGTTGCAAAGTAGGCTTCATTGAAGCAAAAATGGTCATAAGCTCAATTTATTTCCCATCTTAAGCTGATGAACCAATTATGGTAACCACATCACATTGTCTTAAAGGCACCACAGTGGCTGTGTGGTCTTAAACATTCGATGTTACGAATCACAGCACCATTCACCCCTGACATTGTGCATTAATGCCAAGTGGGCTAGCACTTCATCTTTGAAAGTTTGTCAGTTAACTTGCTGCTTGGTCGTGGTTTTCTCCTATAATCCAGTGTCCTCCACCATTTCCAAAATTGACAGTCTCCATATAAGTGAAATATTCTTGAGTTGAACGTTAAACAGCATTTCAATCGAAAACAAACATTGTCTTACATATGCAGCCAGTTGAGCATCACAGGCCCTATTGGGCCTCTTGTTATCATGTGAAAAACTTTCACTTTTAAGAACCATAGACTAATTCCAGTGGTACTAAGTGTTCAAATATGAAACGTTAAATTTCATCAGCTCTGCATTGAAAAAAAATTGTAGATACAATGGAAGCTCGAAAAGGTGATAAAATTTTTGAAATTTGTTATATTTCTTTTGAAAATCTTTACACCAGCTATCGTTATTATTTTTGTCAAAAGTTCACAAACCAGATTACACTAACATATTACTCTAAGCAGACATAACTTGTATAGTCCACATGTATATTTTATCAGTATTAAAAGTTTTATTTTTTTATTCATTTATTTATTTTTTTCATTTTTATTTATTATTACAATGTATTTATTATTATTATTTATTATTATTTTATTGTTATTTATTATTATTTTTTATTTATTATTTTTATTTATTGTTATTATTTCTTATTATTTATTTTTTCATCGTTATTATTTATTATTTATTTATTTATTTTTATTACTTCTATTTATAATGATTAATTATTTAATTTATTATCTTTTATTTATTTATTTTTTTTTTTTTTTTTTTTTCATCTAGGCAGCAGGAGTTAGAATTGGTACATTTTTACAAACTATTGGAAATATGGGTGTGGCACTTATTTTAGCATTTGTTTGGGGGTGGAAGTTAACTCTGGTAATTTTAGCATTTGTTCCCATAATTGCCATTGGCGGAGCTTTACAGATGACCGTCTTAAATGGTGTAGCTGGTAAAAATAAAGAAGCCCTGGAAGATGCAGGGAAAATTGCTACTGAAGCAATAGAGAATATTAGAACAGTTGCTGGTTTAACCAAAGAGGAAAAAATTTGGCAATTATATGTTAAAAGCCTGCTTGAACCTTACCATGCAGCTCTGAAGAAAAGTCATATTATAGGAATAGCCTTCTCAATCTCCAATGGAGTTATATTCTTTGCCTATGCAGCATCATTTTACTTTGGAGCGTATTTGATTAAACAGAATGAAATGGACTTTGAAGAAGTGTTTAAGTAAGTGAATTAGAACTAAGATTTAGGAAGTACACTTAAATGCAAACCAGAAAATTATTCTTGATAACATAACCGTGTTTTTATTCCTGGTAGCCAAAATTGGCAATGGCTACTAATGTCAGAAATTCTTTCAAAAAGTAGCCTACTTTAGCAAATTTAAAAAATATACTTTGAAAAGTTTATATTTTTACAAATTTTGATATTATCTACAAATAAAACTTTTTTGCAAGTTTGTTTAGGAAATACATGAACGTGAACTTGATTAAGCTTTGTACAATGGTCTCATAACTTATATTCATTTTGGTAAGTTTTATTTAGAATTGGTAATTTTACCATTTATATTTTTCAGTGTTTCTGACTGTTTTAAGACCTTGCTGAATTTATTTATATTTTATTCCATGTAGCTTTACAATAATATATAGGAACATTTTAAATGTGTATCTTTTGAGTTATTGCTCATGTCCTGTAAATTTGAATTTTTAAGGGTGTTTTCTGTCATCGTTTTTGGAGCCATGGCACTTGGCCAGGCATCTTCATTTGCTCCTGATGCATCTAAAGCAGCTGTCTCTGCTAGTCATATATTTACTTTGTTAGATAGAGAACCGTCAATTGATATTGAGAGCACAGAGGGAGAAATGCCAAAAGAGGTAAAGAATCATGTCAAACGAAAATAATTTGTTACAAAACTGTTGTATGGTTAGCTTACTGGCTTGTTATGATCTGTACAAGCATTTAGGTTAGAAATGTTTTTAGGTTTGATGTCTCTTAGCATATAAAACAATGTATACAAGAGTTTGTATTATAAGGTTTCATAGAGCATCTTAAAGGTCAATTCTTCACCATCAATCTTCCTGTCCATATAATGTATCACATTTGTTGTGTGTTTGGAAAAATATTTATAGAATTGATGACATCATAATTACATCATGAAGAATGACATACTATTGTCCTATGTGGATTTGTTTACCTTGTGGATTTGTGGATTTGAAACAATAAGAAATTTTATGCACACTTGTTGCAAAAACTGTTTTACAGTTGAATATTGTGACATTGCATTCTTTTAAAAGGTGTTGCCAAATAAAAACTATTTTGTGCCTTTGTCAGATCAAAACAACTATTTCAAATCAATATTTCTCCATAAAAATTAGATCTGAATTTGTTTATTTACATTTAAATCTGGTTCCAGGGAATGTTTACAAGTTGTGTCAAGTTTGTCGACACGAAGTTCCGTTATCCGACCAGACCTGATGTAGAAGTTCTTCAGGGTCTGACATTATCAGTGGAACCTGGTCAAACAATGGCCCTAGTTGGAGCCAGTGGATGTGGAAAGAGTACGACTGTTCAGTTGATAGAGAGATTTTATGACCCAGAGTCTGGTTCTGTGGTAAGTTAATATACGTGTATATATTAATTAAATTATTAAGTAGGTTATTGGATTATAATAGAGACTTGATATAACCAGGTCTTCAACATTAAACACATAACCAGTGGCTTAATTTAAACACATAAACAGTTGTTTGCTTTTAAACACATTACCAAATGTTTCATGTAAACAAATACCCAGCTGTTTATTTAAGGTACCATCTTAATATTAAACCAGGTATACTCTATATACATAACCAACATTTGCATGTAAACACATCAGTTGTTATATATAATTACATAACTAGCTGTTAAATGTTAAACCAGCAATTAGTAGATTTTGTGTACAGAAAAAATTTATTATGTTCATTAATGAACTTATATAACTGACTTTTTACTTAATTTATATTCACCATGTGCTAGCCATAATCGGTATTCACAACAGAGTATTGATATCCTCATAAAACACACACACACACACACACACACACACACACACACATATATATATATATATATATATATATATATATATGTATGTATGTGTGTGTGTATATACAGTGCAACTTCCGAAAACCGGCCCTTCTAAAAACCGATCACCTCCACATACCGAACAGGCCAGACCGGTCCCGAATTTATCCTTCTTTGTTTATATTAAAATAAACTTCCATAAACCGGTCCCTCTGAATTCCGAATACCGGCCTTTTTTAAGTGCCGAAATCATGTAACATCTTAATAATTTACTTCCGAAAACCGGCCTTTGGGAGTCACAATGCATCAATAAACCGTAACGGACAGCTGCTAATCCAATTACTGAAAAAACAACGGTTTTGTAATGCGCTCATCATTGTACTGGTAGACAGGATTACCTGTTCAGATATACTTGAATAAATAATTGAATTAATTTTAATCTGTTTCTTTTATTGTTCGATAATCTAATTATTGCAATTATTGTCTTTCTGATGGTTCTAATTTCTTTATTTCGAGGTTTTTACCAGTCAGGTACCCCTCACTTGAATATGATGAAAACGTTTTATTATAATGTTTATATCACCCGCGCAATGCAAAATATATTAAGAAATATTTTTTTTTATTTAAAACATCATTATTTTCTGGGTTTTTTTTTAATTATTATTTACACACTTTTTAAACAATACTATTACTATTTAATATTAAAACATTCCAGTCACCACGACCCGGAAACCGGTCACTAGAGATACAGGACAGGCTTGTAATTCACGAATCGGTCCTCGTTTTAAGTGATTTGGATAATATTTTTGCTTCATATGTTGTAACTAGCCTGAACAATTAATAAAAAAATATTTTGAAAAATAAATTGTTTCATTTTCAACCGGAAACAGTAACTTGTATGCCTGACTAACACAAGCAGCACACGTGTATCCGTTTTGGATATCGTACAGTTGTTTGTAATAATCTGCCAGTTTGTAAGCTTTTTGGGGTTTATTTACTAGGTACTTGTTAAGTTCAAGAATTACAGGTACGATCAATGCTTATGAGAATGTATTGACATTTACGTATTTTGTCAATACACCGTTTGATAAATTTCTGAAATGGAAGAGATTCGGACCGGATCGGACTACCGGATTTTTATAAGGCCCTCTAAATACCGGCCCCTCTGAAAACCGGCCAAATTCCTCGGTCCCATACGAGGCCGGTATTCGGAAGTTGCACTGTATATATATATATGTGTGTGTGTGTGTGTGTGTGTGTGTGTGTGTGTGTGTGTGTGTGCTCATAGGCAAGTTCCTTGACCATTGTTATGAAAAATCTGACAGTATAAATTCCTTTTTTCAGATGCTGGATAAATTTGAAATAAAAGATTTAAATGTTCAGTGGTTAAGATCCCAGATTGGAATTGTGTCACAGGAGCCAGTCCTCTTTGATTGTAGCATAGCGGAAAATATAGCTTATGGTGACAATAGTCGAGAACTTCCAATGCCTGAGATAATACAAGCAGCAAGAAGTGCCAATATTCATCAATTTATTGAATCACTTCCTCAGGTTAAACATGTTTTGTTTAAAAAACTTTATATTTTATACCATATACAACACAACAACATCACAATGACCAGCTCAGTTGTGTTATTTCTGTTTCATTCTTATGCCCCTTTTAAATATCTTGAAGAAGGCATTTAGTGTTGGACCTGTTGATTTCTCATAATTACTCAACTTGGTATTTATTGAATTTCACCATACTTTATCACTGATATATATTTTTGAAAGGAAGAAATATATTGATTAATTGATTTTATGCAAGATTGTAGAGGAAACTGGAGTGAACTGAAATTTCCCACACTAGGGTCAACTAGAGCAGAAATCGAACCATGGTGCTATTGATTTTGGATCCTTTATTATGTGTATTGCTCAATGCATAAGAGTTACAGGCAAAGTTCATCTAGGCTTGAATGATAATACTGCTAAAGTTTTACAAAAACTTTAATAATTTTAATATCGTTGATTGATTACAGGGTTATGATACATGTGTTGGAGAGAAAGGAGCCCAGCTTAGTGGTGGGCAGAAACAGAGAGTTGCCATAGCTAGAGCGCTCGTCAGAAACCCAAAGATACTTCTTCTGGATGAAGCTACATCAGCATTAGATACAGAGAGTGAAAAGGTATCAGACTTATATGTTCCTAAAATATCAAGTGTCAGAATCTACCATAATGATTGTAAATATGATATTTTTATGTATGTGAAATGTATTTTTTTTTCCCCATTATAGATGACACAGAATTATATAACTAAAGAGTTATATAGTTTATTGTATTTGACTTTAAGGAAAACAGGTGTCTTATGTAACTTCAATTTTGTATAAATTAGCTTTATTGTTCACTTGTCAATAACAGCTCTTTTTACAATCATTTGATAAAAAAAATGAATATTTTCACTTGCCTTTTGAATAAAATGTCAAAACCAAGGATATGTGTAAATGGAGACATGAAACTAAGAGGTCCTTACTACATGTTCTCACTGTCTAGGGTTTGAATTCCACTCCAAACAGACAGTCTATCAGTTGCCGAGGGTTTGTGATTTTTCCCTAGACACTCTGGTTTCCTCTACATCTAAGACCTGACTGCTTTGATATAAGTAAAAGACTCTTCACTAGACATAAAACTCTGTTACTCCTCTCCACTCTTTACTAGACATAAAACTCTGTTACTCCTCTCCACTCTTCACTAGACATAAAACTCTGTTACTCCTCTCCACTCTTTACTAGACATAAAACTCTGTTACTCCTCTCCACTCTTTACTAGACATAAAACTCTGTTACTCCTCTCCACTCTTTACTAGACATAAAACTCTGTTACTCCTCTCCACTCTTTCACTAGACATAAACTCTGTTACTCCTCTCCACTCTTCACTAGACATAAAACTCTGTTACTCCTCTCCACTCTTACTAGACATAAAACTCTGTTTCTCCTCTCCACTCTTTACTAGACATAAAACTCTGTTACTCCTCTCCACTCTTTACTAGACATAAAAACTCTGTTACTCCTCTCCACTCTTTACTTAGACATAAAACTCTGTTACTCCTCTCCACTCTTTACTAGACATAAAACTCTGTTACTCCTCTCCACTCTTTACTAGACATAAAACTCTGTTACTCCTCTCCACTCTTTACTAGACATAAAACTCGTTACTCCTCTCCACTCTTTACTAGACATAAAACTCTGTTACTCCTCTCCACTCTTTACTAGACATAAAACTCTGTTACTCCTCTCCACTCTTTACTAGACATAAAACTCTGTTACTCCTCTCCACTCTTTACTAGACATAAAACTCTGTTACTCCTCTCCACTCTTTACTAGACATAAAACTCTGTTACTCCTCTCCACTCTTTACTAGACATAAAACTCTGTTACTCCTCTCCACTCTTTACTAGACATAAAACTCTGTTACTCCTCTCCACTCTTTACTAGACATAAACTCTGTTACTCCTCTCCACTCTTTACTTGACATAAAACTCTGTTACTCCTCTCCACTCTTTACTAGACATAAAACTCTGTTACTCCTCTCCACTCTTTACTAGACATAAAACTCTGTTACTCCTCTCCACTCTTTACTAGACATAAAACTCTGTTACTCCTCTCCACTCTTTACTAGACATAAAACTCTGTTACTCCTCTCCACTCTTTACTAGACATAAAACTCTGTTTCTCCTCTCCACTCTTTACTAGACATAAAACTCTGTTACTCCTCTCCACTCTTTACTAGACATAAACTCTGTTACTCCTCTCCACTCTTTACTTGACATAAAACTCTGTTACTCCTCTCCACTCTTTACTGACATAAAACTCTGTTACTCCTCTCCACTCTTACTTAGACATAAAACTCTGTTACTCCTCTCCACTCTTTACTAGACATAAACACTCTGTTACTCCTCTCCACTCTTTACTAGACATAAAACTCTGTTACTCCTCTCCACTCTTTACTAGACATAAAACTCTGTTACTCCTCTCCACTCTTTACAAGACATAAACTCTGTTACTCCTCTCCACTCTTTACTAGACATAAAACTCTGTTACTCCTCTCCACTCTTTACTAGACATAAAACTCTGTTACTCCTCTCCACTCTTTACTAGACATAAAACTCTGTTACTCCTCTCCACTCTTTACTAGACATAAAACTCTGTTACTCCTCTCCACTCTTTACTAGACATAAAACTCTGTTACTCCTCTCCACTCTTTACTAGACATAAAACTCTGTTACTCCTCTCCACTCTTTACTAGACATAAAACTCTGTTACTCCTCTCCACTCTTTACTAGACATAAAACTCTGTTACTCCTCTCCACTCTTTACCAGACATAAAACTCTGTTACTCCTCTCCACTCTTTACTAGACATAAAACTCTGTTACTCCTCTCCACTCTTTACTAGATATAAAACTCTGTTACTCCTCTCCACTCTTTACTAGACATAAAACTCTGTTACTCCTCTCCACTCTTTACTAGACATAAAACTCTGTTTCTCCTCTCCACTCTTTACTAGACATAAAACTCTGTTACTCCTCTCCACTCTTTACTAGACATAAAACTCTGTTACTCCTCTCCACTCTTTACTAGACATAAAACTCTGTTACTCCTCTCCACTCTTTACTAGACATAAAACTCTGTTACTCCTCTCCACTCTTTACTAGACATAAAACTCTGTTACTCCTCTCCACTCTTTACTAGACATAAAACTCTGTTACTCCTCTCCACTCTTTACTAGACATAAAACTCTGTTACTCCTCTCCACTCTTTACTAGATATAAAACTCTGTTACTCCTCTCCACTCTTTACAAGACATAAAACTCTGTTACTCCTCTCCACTCTTTACTAGACATAAAACTCTGTTACTCCTCTCCACTCTTTACAAGACATAAAACTCTGTTACTCCTCTCCACTCTTTACTAGACATAAAACTCTGTTACTCCTCTCCACTCTTTACTAGACATAAAACTCTGTTTCTCCTCTCCACTCTTTACTAGACATAAAACTCTGTTACTCCTCTCCACTCTTTACTAGACATAAAACTCTGTTACTCCTCTCCACTCTTTACAAGACATAAAACTCTGTTACTCCTCTCCACTCTTTACTAGACATAAAACTCTGTTACTCCTCTCCACTCTTTACTAGACATAAAACTCTGTTACTCCTCTCCACTCTTTACTAGACATAAAACTCTGTTACTCCTCTCCACTCTTTACTAGACATAAAACTCTGTTACTCCTCTCCACTCTTTACTAGACATAAAACTCTGTTACTCCTCTCCACTCTTTACTAGACATAAAACTCTGTTACTCCTCTCCACTCTTTACTAGACATAAAACTCTGTTACTCCTCTCCACTCTTTACCAGACATAAAACTCTGTTACTCCTCTCCACTCTTTACTAGACATAAAACTCTGTTACTCCTCTCCACTCTTTACTAGATATAAAACTCTGTTACTCCTCTCCACTCTTTACTAGACATAAAACTCTGTTACTCCTCTCCACTCTTTACTAGACATAAAACTCTGTTTCTCCTCTCCACTCTTTACTAGACATAAAACTCTGTTACTCCTCTCCACTCTTTACTAGACATAAAACTCTGTTACTCCTCTCCACTCTTTACTAGACATAAAACTCTGTTACTCCTCTCCACTCTTTACTAGACATAAAACTCTGTTACTCCTCTCCACTCTTTACTAGACATAAAACTCTGTTACTCCTCTCCACTCTTTACTAGACATAAAACTCTGTTACTCCTCTCCACTCTTTACTAGACATAAAACTCTGTTACTCCTCTCCACTCTTTACAAGACATAAAACTCTGTTACTCCTCTCCACTCTTTACTGAATGTTGCATACATTTATCTTACTGTGTGTCTCATGAGGTAATTGAATCAAAAAATGTTTTTACATCGGTATAAAAATAAATTCAAATTTACCCTTATAACCATTATTAGAATACATGTATTTTATGTTATAGATTGTACAAGAAGCTTTAGACCGAGCCCGGGAGGGACGTACCTGTATCGTTATAGCTCACCGCCTTTCTACGATCCAGAATGCTGACAAAATATGTGTCATCAAACATGGTACCGTGTCTGAGGAAGGCAAACATTCTGAACTTATGAATCAACAAGGAATCTACTACAAATTAAATACAGCACAAAAGAGGCAGAAATAAGACTAGTTAATGTTTTATGTTAATCGTTATGAATGTTTTATGTGAATCGTTATGAATGTTTTATGTTAATCGTTATGAATTTGTGTATATGAATAATTATTTACACAATTAGTGCTTGTATATGACATGTATTTATCATAGATAGAGATAGTGTAGAAATTCAACAGCATCAGCTGTCAGTATCTGGTTAAATTTTCTGGATTCAGTCTTATATAACTTAAGCCTGAAAAAAAAAGGATGGACTTACTGAACTGAGGATTAATGGGTGTGGCTAGGAGTTTGTTTCAAGCTGTCTATATCGGGATTAATGGGTGTGGCTAGGAGTTTGTTTCAAGCTGTCTTTATCAGGATTAATGGGTGTGGCTAGGAGTTTGTTTCAAGCTGTGTATATTAGGATTAATGGGTGTGGCTAGAAGTTTGTTTTAAACTGTCTATATCAGGATTAATGGGTGTGGCTAGGAGTTTGTTTTAAACTGTCTATATCAGGATTAATGGGTGTGGCTAGGAGTTTGTTTTAAACTGTCTATATCAGGATTAATTGACCTCTCCGTATACCGACTGTAACCACGCCCACTAACGGGAGATAACTCGAATATTGCTAGGTTAGACAAACTTTGGTAATGGCGGCAATTCAAAATTCCTCTGACAAGCGGAGAGCTAAATTATCTGACCTTCCTGACAACTTTGCCTTCGCCAAAACCCATCAAGTTTCATTGAAATCTCGTCAGCAAGGATATCGGTACTTTGCTGAAGGGTATATTCACAAAGTTTCATTGTTCTTTTTGGAGAATGAAAGTAATCTAGAGATTTCAGCCAAGTGTTTCCGTAGCCAGCGAAAGTCTGAAAAACCCCACTCTGTCAACATCGAGATCAACAAAGCTTTGGGAGAGATCGTAGATGCTTATTGTACCTGCCAAGCTGGGTAAAACATATACAAAAATCTTGACATCGTATGCAAAATCGCTGTCGGAAACCAAAAGCATCTAACCACACACACACACAGTGACAAACATAAACACAATATTGTGATAAGCGCTTGATAAACTACCTGGTGCGGTTTGAGATCAGGATGTCATTGATTTGATCATGGTCAGACAGGTCTTGTAAACATAAAAAAATTAGTAGTTTCTGTTATCCCCTGGACTTGCCATGGTTAAGAAGAGCCTCCACCGGTATGTACAGGTCAAGATTGCATGAACTGAAAAGTCGGTCTTGGTATTATAGTACCTAAGAGTTGGCACAAGTCTGCTCTGGCTACAAAGCAGACCACAAATACTCTTGTGCATAGAGAAATGACTTGCTTAGCCTGTGTCTGTAGAATGTACTTGGTTGCACTGGTATTGTATATAAGACTGGAACTGCTGTCTTAGTGAGCTAGCACTTTCAATGTTGACATAAGTCTGCACAGGTATTAAACAGATTACAAACAAACACATCTCACAGCAATACATGAATATTTACTTGAAGTTAATGGCATGTCTGCTTTTCCGATAGGTCATGGTTCTATCCATGCAAAAACTAAAAGCCTTATAAAATTTGTTGTTTCCTTGTCTGGTGCACTCTTTATGATAAAAGTCTGGATTTTCTGTTGTTGGTAAAATTGACTGACTTGGATTGCTTGTTTGTCTGTAACTGCTGGGCCTCGGTGGCCGAGTGGTCTAAAGCGCACACTTACGGAGCAAAGCAGTCTTACACCACCTGGGTTCCAATCCCACTCGGGACAGATCCTTATGCAAGAAAGTTTGTCAGTTTGCTAGCCTCTAGACTAAGGTCTGTAGGTTTATTGGGCACTCTGGTTTCCTCCACCATCCCAGAACTGACTGCTTCAAACTAAGCGAAAGAAACTTGACTGGGTCATAAAACACCATTACTCCACTCCAGTCTGCAATGCAGACCAGGTGAGCTAGCACCATCAATCTTAAACATGGAGTACAACAAACTTGCTCTTCACATATAACATGACATGAATAATTATACTGTAAAAGTAGCTTTCATCTGAAATTTGATATGTTAAACACCATTAAAAAGATGTTTTGATGCTGTGATGTTGCAGTTTTAAAAAGCCTGAAATTCTGAATCCATTTTATCTGACAGAATGTGTGGAGCATGTTCTCATATAATGGGACTTGCAGAATCATTAAAGCAATGGCAGTTAATGGGACTAACAGATGTTCCAGCACATCTATCCTGCACTTCCCTTCCACAAGTATGGAGTGTTCCAAGAGGACGTAAAATTGACCCAGTTTCAGTTCCTGAACTTATAGTTGTGAATCCCAAGCCAATTCGAAAGAAAAGACCAATAAAAAATACTCTAACAGAATGCAGGTAAAAATGTCAGGGAAAACCAGAAAAGGATCCTGTGATGATTAAAAAAAAAAAAAAAACACCACATAATACATAAATCAATACATAATAAAACTTGGGTACTGATTTGGTATGGTCACCAGATGGTGAGAGTAAATTTACAAATCTATCCAACCAATGCAGGATCAGGACATCAATTTTATTTCATATGAATTCAGAAACATTGTACCAATTTGATAAATAATAATTTGGGGTAACATTTGTGCACATATCAGAACTTATTTCTCATAAGTAACACTAGAGTCCAAAAGTCTGGAGAATGAAAACATACCATAGTCAAATAAGAGCCAAGAAACAAAGTGATGTTGCAGTAAACATAAATCAACAATTTGTTGAACAACAAGACCAACTTTATTTTATAACAATATAAATGTGTAAATTAATTGAACTAAAACTGATGCTTTACAACTAATTAATTTAGTACATATTTCAATACCACTGACTTCCTTCAATATATATATATATATAGAGAGAGAGAGAGAGAGAGAGAGAGAAAAAAACTATATCAAATTATAATTTGATTTAAAATTTTCAAGTCACTAACCCTGAATAAAGGTCAAAGTGAACTAAAGGATGATATTTAATATGCAAACGACTTTCTCTTTTTATAGTATTGTATCTGTTATAACAATATTTGCTGAAAATAGCAAATGCTAAAAACAGCCTATTACATATAAAATGTGGAAAATGTTGAAAAATTCCAATTCCAATCAAACTTTCAATCAATTATATTTTATAACATAAATATCAACATCAAAAACAAAAACTCTTACTTATTTCATTAAATGAATGTATCAAATAAACATTTCAGAAAACTGAGAGTGACATCTTCTGACATTGAATATTTGAAAAGTTTAAAAGACCTTCCAATTAGCTACTTAGTATCCAGTCAGAATATATCTACTGTTATCACACATGTTGGTACTGTTCCAGTTGCAAGTGGATTGTCTACACATGTAAATATTATTTTTTTCTTATGCAAAATGGCATGAAATTTGTGAGAAATGAACAAATATACCAAATCTGATTTATTGTTGATAACATTGACAAAGGTATTCTTCCTGACAAAATCTTGAAACTTTTTATTCTCCTGATAGCCCTCTCAACATGAACACGATGCTTTGCAATTTTTTTGGTGAACAATGCATCTTGTTGATTCATTTGTGTCCCTGACTTAGCAAATGGGGGTATATTCAACTTCAATCCTGTAGATTCAACTTCATGTTCAATGTTGAAGCCCTTATCTGCCATCAATCCATCCCCTCTTTCTAAGTGACCATTTTCAATAAGTTTTGACAATGTAGTTTTGAATCCAGACTTCACAAAAATATCTTTATCAGACACTGATCCAGTAAACAACATAGAGCTAAAAATCATTGATCCCCTTGGGTCCACTGCAACCAATCCTTTTAGAGTATTTGAGGACTTATAATCACTGTATGTCTGAGATTGTGCTTTCAGGGATGACGGTTTCTGAATTTTTATCTCAGTACAATCTAATATTCCAAAAGTATTTGGAAAGTCTCTCTTGTAATTTTCTGGCATATTTTCATAAATAACATCCCGATGAGGCCAGATACTCACTTCCCCAAAACGTAAGAACATGTAATTTACCCAAGAATTAAATATCACTCCCGCTACTTGCTGTGTGACACCAAATCTAAATCCTAGATCTTGCAAGTCAAAATTATTCCTCAATTTTGACAATGTCAAAAACAACTGATTCTTTAAAGATAAAGAGTTAATTTCTGTTAAGTTTCCTTTTCCAACATAAGTTAAAGGAGGATTTTCTTGATTTGGTACAAGAAATGTAAATAACGAGTTGAAGGAATCCTTGGTAAAACCAGAATAATATCTAATAAGTTTCTCATCTTCAATAATGTTATCAATATCAAATGCAGTTGATTTAACTTTTGATAATGAATTACATGTTTCTTCACTGGTTTTTAATTTCCTTTGCAAATCCAAGTTTTCAATGCTGTTCTTTGCCATTTCCATTTTTAAAAAGTTATTTTCTGCAACAACCGCTATAAAGTCCAGTGGATTTATCCCTGCAAATAGATAATGTTATTATTAACTAGAGAATGTTTGTGAATTATATACATGTATATACCCCTGCCTGGGAAATGGACCAAAAAATCTAACCAAGCAATATTTATACAGAACATATGGGTTACAGTGACCTATTTTTACCCTAGTGGTGTAGTACTCACAAAGGTCAATCTATGATGAAGGGACTTATAGTTACATAGAAATCAACCTTAATGCAAAGTCAAACCAATCATTTGAAAAATGTGGGTGACAGTGACCTACTTTTACTTAATGATATAGTATGCCCTAAGGTTAATCCAAATATAAGTTTAGGGATGAAGTGACTTATAGTTCCAGAGAAATGGACCTAACTGCAAAGTCTAACCAAAGTGAGACAGACACATGGATAGACTGACAGGCAGGACAAACACTATATGCCCCCAACCAAGATGTCTAGTGTTTTACATAGTATCAAAATCATTTCACTTTACATTGTTAACCTGATTATATTCTACAGAACTATTCATGTGCTGCTCTGTCATGTGTTTTGTGGTCTGCCTTGTACTAATGTTTACTTATACCAACTTTAAGGTACTAGCTCACTGAGACATCAATCACAAAGTAACATGTCATTCCTGATAGGCCAAGTAAATTTTAACAAGTTTTGTAATATGTTTTATTGGAAATCTTAAAATTTTGGTATTCAGGCCAGTTTGAATTTCAGTCTAGTTTCAAAGGCTGTTTAAGGTAAAGACAAACAGGTGCATTGAAAAAAAAAATCTTGGATTACAGAAAAAATTGAGGATACAAAACATTTTTTCTATTCATTTTAGGCACCTTTTTATGTTCAGACACCAGCAAAATCTATTGATACAATATGTGGAGACTTGGTATTTCCAAAAGACTCGCCTGTTTCCCTAAGACAACAATTTACAACAGAAACTAATTTCATGTCACAAGCTGACTGTATTACATTAGAAGAAAATACCAGAGGACAGTCAGATAATCCCCTATGGAAGAGTGCGAGAAAACACCGTCTAACATCATCCAAATTTGGTGCCATTATCAAGAGAAAACATATCACCACAAAATTTATAGATTCCCTTCTTAATCCAAAAGATTTTTCATCTAAGCAAACAAGTTGGGGTAAAAGAAATGAAAAAAATGCTATTGCTGCCTACATCGCTAAAACGGGTAATCATGTTCACGAGTGTGGACTTGTTGTAAATGGCCAAATTCCTTTTCTCGGGGCTTCTCCTGATGGGAAAATTTGTGAAAATGGTACAACAGGCATTATAGAAACAAAATGTCCATTCTCGGCAAAGGAAATGACAATTGACCAAGCATGTGAAATACAAACCTTTTGTGTTGAGTTACGTGATGGTCAAAAATGTTTAAAAGATGACCATATTTATTATTACCAAGTCCAAGGCCAGTTAATGATAACTGGTGCTAGTTTCTGTGACTTTGTTGTCTGGACACCAAATGATTTATTGATACAAAGAATATTGCCCAATGTTGAGAAAATGCAGACCATGTTAGACAAATTGAGCACATTTTATTTTCAACACATAAAGCCACTAATATAATAGAGCAGTTGCTGTTGGAATTTCTGTTTTAACCTTGATTTTACTTAAATGCTAAAAAGAAGAAGATGCATCACACAATATTACCACTTCCAACTGCTGCATTATCCTGACACTGAATTAGCCAGTTATTATTTCACTCAAATCTCCAATCCAACCGAAGATGATAAGCTTAACTTAATATTAACCCTCAAAATCCCCCCCCCCCCTTTCCCTCAAACACTGGTCTATTGGAATGAATAAAGTGGAACTATCAAAGGGTCAAGGCTAGGTATGATCATGTGTTCACTGTGATAAAAGTGGATATTATTACTTTTTATTTTCTTTTCTTACAACAGATAATACTTACATCTTTCACATGTCTGACTTGCTGCATTGGAACACTTTTGGTTTTCATTATCTTCTATACTAGTACTATTACATGTACTTTCAATAGGAATTTCATGCAAAATCTTTTCTTGTCTGAAAAGAGTATTAGGGAAAATAAAAATTTATTTCAGCATTATTCAAAATACATGTATATGTATTTTCCATTGGCAATTTTTTAAGTTTGGAAGTTTCAATGCACCTCTTGAGTATAACACTAAATTATAAAATATACAAAAGAATGAGTACATGACATAAAAAAGACCTCGAGTTTACAAGACAGTTTAGTACCTTAGTAGGTGATAAGTTAACATTTTTTTAAAATTAAGGTTTGCCTTTTTCATTGGTAGCTCATGAAAAGAGATTTTTTTAAAATAAAAGTTTTCCAAAATTCACAACAGGTAGCACTTAAAAATATTCAATATCATAATATTATTATAACATATATCAATGTTAGATCAATGAACTACTAAAAAATTAGCTATATAAGTTTTCATTTTGGAGCATATTTATATACAACAGTTTTCATTTTGGAGCATATTTATATACAACAAAATGACTAAAAATGTTAATTTGGGATACTTTTTCTGACTCTAGAATTTATTTTTACTAGCCTCAGGTCAGCAGATCATTGCTAAATTCAAAGACTGAGATGTTACCATTTCATTTTCCTAAAATTAACAACACAAACAAAAATTGACAAGAGGTGTTTGTGAAACAATATGTAACCCCCTGTAGCAGCAGCTGTAACTAATGAGGCATAATGACAAGTTTGAGTTTGACCTTGACCTTGGATAATCAAAATGAAATCTGTAGAAAGGTTTTGTCTTCAGTTGTTGAACAACTCTGTCAGGTTTCATTACAATTCATCTCTGGAATATATTGCTCAAACTTTTTTGTTTTTTGATTGGATTATCACTGCTCTAAAACATCAGAAAAGTTCAGTACACGTACATGTATCTACAAAATATATGCATGTCACCTATACTAGTAGACTTTCTGAGAATTTTTTGTTAAATTATTAATTGTTTTGAGATATTTCAATAATGGCATTAACTTACACAGTGCTATTTTCAAATAAAAGTTTTCTTCTTTTTGATGGTGGCATTCTTGCAGGTCTTGGATCTTTTGGTGTGTAAGGATCAGCAGGCAGAGGATCTGGAAAATCCCTTGTTGGCCAAGACTGATTAACAAAATGCTTTAAGAAAAAAAAACATAAATAAATCAATCAATTAAAAAAAAACTATAAAAGTCTGCAAGACAGATGCCCACTCCATGTTCAGGAAAAAAGTTAAATCCAAGGCAATGTATCAACTTGCACATATTGCAAACAATATCCCACATTACATTTTAAGTGTATTGTGACAGCCCCATTACCTGTAACAAGCTTGAATTTTCCACCGCTCCTGGAAAACATGTTTGTATCAGTATAGTTATTACTAATAATCGTACATTCCATCTCATATTAAAAACATTCAAAATGATGTACAGTTGTATATCTTATCAGTATCAATGAATTTGTTGTCTTGCTACTGGCCCCTACAGGAACACAGGGAGATTTGCTGAAGGTTCTGACAGTCAACAACCTGCCTTTTGAATCTCAATGACACATTGACCCTCTAAGTTCCTGTAGGGGTCAATAACAAAATTCATACAACTCAAATCAATGTTTTAGGGTGGATATAAAATGTATATGATAATATGTGTTAATGTAAGTGTCAATAATCTTGCTCAGTTTAATAAAATCTCTTGGAACTTTTTCAGATTTTTATTTATATTTATTTACTTCATTTTTGTATTATTATTTTTTTTTTTTGATATCGATTTTGCATTGCTTTTGTCTAGCAATCAACATATAAGCCTATAAGCTGTGCAAAGAAACTTTTAATCTAATGTGGTACCACCCAAATGTATGCGAATGTTTGTATTTTATACTACTTCAATTGTCCGAAAAATAGCTTGCCGTCGATCTCGGGCTCTAATTAGTTGGAGTATGTTTTGTACTAGCATGCACACATGGGAATATTTTAGGTGCTAACTTAATTACAGATACAGAAGTTGCAAATTCGGATGATGGAAAAACTGAATAAAGCCCGGTCAACATTCACTCTCCAAATGATATAAATATATCTTACTTTAGTGCATACATATCTGTTAGCATTAATTTTCGTGGGATTCAGTTGATCATGGGGTCGGCCACACAGTCGGATCCATCGCAGACACTTGTCATACTCCGTTTTTGGTTTGGGGAACGGGACAAATTTCACACCACCCGACAGGCGATCCGGGTATCGGTCGTCCGTTTTACATGTCCCATGACTGCATCTCTTCACCATACTCTAATATATCTGTTTGCTTTTTCAAATTACTGATTATTTCACGTCAAACGCAAACCATTTCAAAAAAACAAACGTTCCACGCCATGCTTAGACACGAGGGATTTGTCTAACAAAATGGCGGCCGATCCAGCGGCGACGTCACGTCTACGTCAAAGTATTGTTGATTGGTTAACGCCCGCTGTCAATCAAAATCCGCGGAGAGGTCAATTGGTGTGACTAGGAGTTTGTTTCAAGCTGTCTATATCAGGATTAATGGGTGTGGCTAGGAGTTTGTTTTAAAGTGTCTATATCAGGATTAATGGGTGTGGCTAGGAGTTTGTTTCAAGCTGTCTATATCAGGATTAATGGGTGTGGCTAGGAGTTTATTTTAAACTGTCTATATCAGGATTAATGGGTGTGGCTAGGAGTTTGTTTCAAGCTGTCTATATTAGGATTAATGGGTGTGGCTGGTTTTTTTCCCAGGTGTCTTATCAATAATTGTATCAAGAAGTATGTTGTTTAGAATAACAATATATCTATGCCTAAAACAAATGCCATATATACAAGGGTGTTCAGTCAAATTTCTGAAAAATGGGGGAAAAGGGGGAAAAATTATATATTTTTCAGATCAGTCTTGGATGCATAGGGGATATCAAATTTAAAATTCTGTGGTAATTTGTTTGTTTTTGAGAAATTCTAATTTTTTTTTCTCCAATTTTTCTTTACAAATTGTTTTTGTGTTAAAACTGAGGTTCAAATGTATGACAATCTTGAATATGATCCTTTTTTTTTTTTTTTAATATAGTTTTACCTCGCATATCAGTAAGGGTTTATGAATCTCAAAACATTACAAAGAATTTAGATATCTATTTTAAGAACATATCATTTAAGTTTTAAAATCAAATCAAAGTATTTATGTTAATCAGGGTGTACTTTAGTAAATTTTATTTATTACTTTTTATAAGTTTGATATGGTTTGTTATTGTTTTCCTTAGAAAAGTGAATTAGTTTATAGCGAGCATTCAAATCATTGTTTTGCCATTTATACATATTAAGGTAAGTAAACTTAGTTTATTAATATTGACCTAGTTTTTATAATTTTGGATTTTGTCTTGCATAAACAGTCCCAATTAAGACATTGTAGCCTCTACAGCCAAATAATATTTGTGATTATAATCTTGTACAACTTTCACTTATTTGTTTTTAGGGGCTAAAATGTTTGAAAAGTGTCTCTTTTATTAACATGTATGATATGTTTGTGTCAGAGATGATATTTTATAGATAACATACATATTTTTATTTTTTTATACATTAGGAAATAGAGTGAAATACTATGGTGTATAACAAAGCAGTGAGTTACTTCCCCTAGCTATAAATTAATTAGATGGAGCACTCCATATACCTATGTTTATGCGCAGTGAGCACTCCATATACCTATGTTTATGCGCAGTGAGTTACTTCCCCTGGTCATATATTACATTGTTAAAATGTAATATATGCTATATATTTTAAGGTTTAACTCTATCGAGTACAAAATTAATCTAAAAGATCAGTGAGTCCCCCTCAAATCCTAGATTTAATTCCTACCTCGGGGACCAGTTTTAATTTGAGGTATTATTTTTCAAGTGATAAACAATTTTCGACTTGTCTAAATTAATTAATGTTTCATTTGTTCAGTTTATTTTAAAATCCTTTTTTGTTGTTGACATGCATTCAAGAAATCCAGAATCAATGTTTGTCTCCTTCAAGAAATATGTACATGTATATAATTTTTTTATTTTATTCTTTTTTTTTTTCAAATTTTAGTACAATTTAATATTTTTATATAAATATATATTGCAAGTCCCATAAACTATTTCAAATATGGTAATTATCATACATTTTATTTAACAGACTAGAAACCAACTCTATAGTGCTATAACTGCTAGTGTGTTATAATATTTCTCCTTTTTTTTTTTACTTTGTCCTGTCTCTAAAAATAACAAATATTATGGCTTAAGTTATTATTTTGATATGTTTGTGCTAGAATTACAAAAGTCAAACAAGAAAAATATGAAATTATAATTTTATCTATCATTTTATTAAGGTAAAAGCAATTTGTTTTTTTTTTTTTTTTTTTGTTTTTTTTTTCTCTTCCACATTATCAATTTCAAAAAATAGAAACAGGTGCAGTGGTCCAAAGCTACATGTTTATTTGATGTAATAAGTCTATTTAAGAGATATCATTTCTTCCTTGTTGAAATATAAGTCCTTTTATACTTGTTTATGCATTTTAATTTCTCATGAATTATTGTTGAAACTACAGTCCAAATTTTCTGTTTTTTTTATATTTATATATTTTGCATGTTATGACAACAAAATATAAATATCTAAGACTGTTTTAATGTTCAGTTGTTTTTTGTTTTGTATATTTTGACAATCAAGATATTATACTATTATACATTTACATTGGTTAACAATCAAACAAAGTATTTCAAGTGTAAATTTGCTATTGAATCAAAAACTTTTGACTTAAAATGAAAAGCATACATTAGTCTCATCCAACTCGGAACTTTGTTGAATGAACTGAAAAACTGCTTGCATTTCACAAAATCTTATATTTTATGTCTTTTGAACCTAAAGTGAATTCTGATTTTCTTTCATTTCTCTCTCTCTCTCTCTCTCTCTCTCTTAAAGGAAGGATATTTAATATTATAAAAAATAAAAGGTACTTATCACTAATATCAGTGTGGTGATATGGTTTTGCAGTCCAAGATTTTGTCTGTTAGTATGATAAGGTACTTGGAAATACATAGACAAGTTGTGTACATGTTTTAAAATGGAAACAAAAGTAGAAGCTTTCTGTATTATAACAAGTAATAGAGAGTATGTGTGTGTGTGTGTGTGTGTGTGTGTGTGTGTGTGTGTGTGTGATTCATATATAGAATATATATGTGTATATATAGACCAGTATGTACATGTATATTATGTATATATGGCATCAATATTTATTATAAACATCTGTTATAAGAATTTATATTCTGATGGTTGTACAAAGTTGTATTCATGAAAATAACAATAATTATTTGTAATGACAACTTGTACCATTTATCATCCTTACACATGTACATAGAAATATATAAATGAAATATCTGTAATTAAAGCTATATGTTAGCAATTTAGCAATCAGTATCAATATGATTTATACCTAATTCAGCTGTAATGATAATCATTCATCAAACAAATGCTCTCTACTGTTTTCTTCAGTTTTTATGTACAAAGAAAAATTTAAAATATAAATGTGTTTCCTACAAATTGATGGTCTAAAATGTTAATCCTTGTTTAATTTGATAAAAAGTTCATATCATTTTATTTGTATCATATCTTTTTTATCAATTGTTATTGCAATTTTCATTTCAAATTTTGTCATTTTGTTTTTGATAGTTAATATTTTTTTCTGAAGAAGAAAGTCCCAAGTTTTTATGAAAATTTGCTCTGATTTTATACTTTGAGAGTTGCATTTGAATTTTTTTTTTTTTTTTTTTTCTTTTCTTTACATTGTGTTTACATTGATTTTGTTAAATAACTTTATTGCAAATATAATTTAAATGGTGTTGATAATTATGGAGATGAGACAAGTACAATGTACATGGAAACTTTGAAGATGTTGATTTTGTTTTGGTCTAATACATGTACATGTTTTCGAGTTGGACATTCTGTTATTGAAGATGACAACAATATTTCATATTTAGATTTTTAATGTTAATATGTGAATCATTCACAGAAGTTCAAACACATGAAAATTTTCTAGTGTATTTTGGATTTTGTTTTGTTGTTCTTTTTTTTTTTTAATAAAAGTGTAGATATATTTTATTTTTTGAAGTATTACCAGTAGTAACAATAATAGATGCAGTTGATTTATCAGTTGAAAACCTGTATGGGTTGTTCATTTTATTGTTGAGTGAAATATGTTAACTACCTCAAAATTTCTCACACACACACACACTTTTTCTCAACTTTTTTTCCTTAATTTTTTCTTTCTGTATTTATGGAACATGACAGAGTAGTAATATTTTAATGCATTTACAATAAACAATAAAGTTGCTCTGTATGAAATCACAATGTTATTTAAAGAAACACAGTAAGGAGTTAGAACTGAATAAGAACATTGATCATAGCATATTTTCATTCAATTTCAAGAAACAGTTTTTGCCATAAAAGGAAATAAGACCATTATCATATTCCCTTTTTGTTGATACTATATTTAATCAATTTGAAAATAATTAGTTATTTTTGTACTCGGAATATCTTTACTGTTATACAAAGTAATTATGTAACTATGGAAATATTTTCCTAAATATGTTTTAATCTTACACGTCATACCTGTGTATAAAGGGTTGTTTAAACGTTGGACATATTATCACGGTCTGATTATAAATTTTTCGATAAAGTTTTAAATAATTCTGGAATTCTATTTTTTACAAAATTTTAATACTGAGTAAAACATTTCAATACAAAGTTTAGCAATGTTTGATTCGGTAAAGTATTTCATTCAATATAAAACATTTCGAATTTGAAGGTTTAAAGTTGTAAATAGACACTGAAATATAGTTCATGTGTAAGAATTACTCATAATGGCCATAGTGAGTCTTATATCCATTATATACACCAGTATTCTACCTGGGATTACTGTTTACCTGTAAAAGTTACTGTGTAATGTGTTTTAGTTGTAATATTTCAATGTTATATTATTCTTGTAAATTGAACATCTCAGAATTTAATAATTTGTTAATATATCAATATTCTCTTTTTTTTTAATACATGCATGGCAAGTTTGGTATGGTAGCATAGAGGCTTGTTTTTTACAAACATGTTAATATACTTTGACCTGTTACTTTAATTATTTGTCATAATGCCATTTATTTAAAGTATGAATGCTGATCAACACATTTGAGATAAGTAAGTTGCTGAATTCAGAGAGGAAAAAAAGAAGACTAGCCTTATTTGATGTCTCTGTATCATCTATGTCAAAGATGTGGTTTCATAAATTACTTAATTGAAAAAATTCACTTTTTTTGCTATATTTGTTAGCCATTTTGACAGGCTTTGTTGATTTTATGGTAAATGATATTGTTAGGGATGTAGAATAATGTCAGACATTGAAGGTCAGTTAACACACTTTGTAATACGAAGTTCATCAGTTTTAATGCCAAAGATCGTTTGTTTCCTCCAACATCCAGACCAGATGAAATAAAAACATGAAAAACGAAAAATGAAAACATTTTGACAGGGTTTTAAATCAACTTTACCATCTTTTAATGTGCATTTGAATCTTGAGTAAACAGTTGCTAAAACAGATTTGCCACCACCACAGGTCCACAAAATCAACAGGTCTACAGAATAATAGTATATTATATCCTTACTTATCATGTATTACCAGAAAAACCTGCTTTAAGATGACTACAATAAATTTACTTTTCCAAAATATCTTTTGTACAAGGTTAATATTTATTAAGTTCAAACGTCCGGTAGACTTGCCAATCATTGACTTGAAGATTGCCAATTTTTAAAAGTTTTTTTTTAACAGATTTGCAATACTTTAAGAAATACTTTGAAAGATAATTGTAATATAGTTAAATCAAGAAAGAACATTGTTAGAAATGATTTGAAAATGATATCAACCACCATTGTTTTAATTCTGATATTGAAAAAAAGTTATATCATATTAACTTGTTTTGTATTATTTCTGCTTTTGTTTGTGAATAAAAAAAATCTATACATTCTAAGTTTTGTGTACTATTTTAGGTAAGATAAATTATAACTGCAATGTTCGAGAATTTTCACGGTCATTTTCATCTGTTGTCTATACTTTTACATGGGGCTTCAGTTATAAGGTCTCCTCCAAAGGACTCTGTGTCTTTCATTTCTAAATGTCGAGTGCTTGGCCAAAGAACAACAACTACCTATTTTTAAGTCTTGATCAGACACAGCCAGGGTTTGATACCAAGCTACCAAATACAACATGAATACCTTTTTAACTGAGCTACTGTAGTTGTCAGTTCATATAAGGATATGTTTATCAGAACACAGATCTTAAAAACCAGCAACAAGAATAAAAATTTTAAGTTTTTTTTTTTATTATTAAAAATGTACTTCATTTATGAAGGTCTTAAAATATATGTAAAAATATTATTGATTTAAGTAATAATGAAATAAAGGAATTATTGCAGGTTTATAATTATCTCTTAATTAAAGATATTTTGTAATATTCTGATGAATTTTAACGAGACTATCTTTTAAACATTCAAAACAGTTTTTATTATTTAGATACATGCAATTCATAACTTCTTAGTTCTAAATATCTGCCTCTAACTGATTAACAAATATTTCATTTAATTACCGTTAAGCATTTTAAAACTAGCAGATCTCATTAGTGAAACCATTGTATTACTTGCAGTAAATATAATCATGGCAAAGGTGTTTGGGTAAAGGTGTTTTGAATACTTTGAAATAAAACTGAAAATTTAGAATTGTAACATTTCTAAATCTGTCTTGTATATCTCCAAATCAATGACAGTAACCATAGCAACAGATTTACAGAGCTTATAGTTGTTAATACAAATATTTCTATAAGATATATTTATTCCATACAACCTTGTGGTGGTTACAATTGAGATAGATGCCATAAATACTTCTAAATACTGAGTGTTATTAAGTGTTATTAATATATCATTGAAGTTAGTTTGAAATTCCTACAAAACAAACTTCACATTTAATAAGACCAAGTAATAATATTTTACATAATTGTAACTGCTTATGAAATATATAATAAAAAATACAAGTAAAATAAAACAAAAACGTGCAGCAAAGTTCAAAGGTCAAGTGCACCAAAAGTGAACTATCATGAACTGGCAAGCAATCAATTGACTATAAGCAACTGGTGAATTCAAGAAATAAAAAAAAAACTATATAGGCTTTTTATATTGCTTAAGTAACTAAAAAATACTAGTATATATGAAAAATAAATAATAAATTAAAATATAAAATCCCTGAGTTTTTTTTTTAATTCTAACAATATTGTTTGTATAAATATAATAAATTAAGATATATTATAAAACGAAATAATGTATCCTGTAAAAAATTCTATATTAAGTCTTCAGTGAAGTTTGGGCTTCTAATTATCTTTGTCTATTTTTAATGGTATTTTATGCATATAAAGTTTTACGTCGGTTAATATTTTGTTTAACAAAACGAAAATATATTTCCACAGTAAGTATATGTTCACCAAAAATTTCACTGCATACTAACATATGATTTCAAGGAGAATGATATTATGCTCCATGAATTTCACAGGAATTACAGATCAATTTCAGAAGGTAACATTATCAGGTCGTTACTGCTGTTTTTGCCTGTGTTGTGCTGCCTGTAATTTAAAGTAAAGTCCCTGTTTTGCCATCAAGTCTGTATGTGTTCCTTCTTCGTATACTTGACCTTTCTTTAACACACAAATTTTATCTGCATTTTGAATAGTAGAAAGTCGATGTGCTATCACAATACATGTACGCCCCTCACTTGCCTTATCAAGAGCCTCTTGGACAATCTGGAATAAATCAACGGTACATTTAGCATGAAATACCTTTCATTCTCAAAATTGATTTTGCACCTGACGGGTGAAGCTAGCTAGACAGAAGGTGCTTACCCTTCCGGGGCACCCGGCCTCATTTGATGGAAGTTCACGTGTATAACCGAATAGGTCAGTTTTCAAAGTTGTTTTTTTTTTTTTTTTTTTTTTTTTTTTTTTTTTTTTTTTTTTTTTTTTTTGGGGGGGGGGGGGGTGTTGTGATTTGAAGATGGACTTGTTTGTTTTATTTTTGTACGTTATGATTGTTTTTATTTGTGGCCATCTTTTACATTATGTTTGGTCATTTCACTTCACATCGATAAACTTGTATTACTATACAGATGTTCATTTTCATTTTTGTTAAAATATGTTTGAATAAAGAGTTGAATCATTAGAATGAAAATTTTAAAAAAAACTTACACAAACATCTATGCAAACTTTTAGATTATTAAAAATGTTGACTGATGAAGAGGAGATCTTTTTTTTTTTTTTACAAAATGTTTTTAAAAAAACACCAGGACCACGATAGTATAATTAAATATTAAAGCAGCTACCTTCTCACTTTCCGTGTCCAGAGCTGATGTAGCTTCATCTAATAGCAAAATTTTCGGATTTCTCACCAGAGATCTGGCAATAGCAACCCGCTGTTTTTGTCCCCCACTTAATTGGGTACCCCTTTCTCCAACATTGGTATTATATCCCTGATAAATAGACATTAAACTCCATATAAAAAATAATAATCAGTTACAACAGTGACAGTTGGTATCGCTTTATTTTAAACGTAAAGTATCAAAATGACCATAATCATGTGTAAGTTATATACTGTTAAATCATTCTAATCCAATAAAAGTTCGAGACCTTGATGACCGAAGTCGAAAACGCTTACGGATGGCGGAGCCTCTCCCGAATCCAGATCGGGTAGATCCTAGTTAGGTATTCCTCTCAGTTGGTTTTCTCTGGGTTATCCTGTTTCTTAAACCATGCGAGAACTGTCGGCCTCGATATAAACGGAAGAATTTTGACTGGGAGGTAAAACACCATTACTTAACTAAAGTTAGGTTTTTATGACTTAATATTATTATTATTATTATATGAATACTGCCTTCAAAAAGTTCTTAACAATAACATCACGATCACACAACTTCGATATAGTCTACCTATTAATGTGTGTCAACCAATATTACATTACAACAGCTTTAATAGTGTCATTTTACTTCGAATTTTTTTTAAAAATCAGAGAAGAGTCATTGTAGGTTATTAAATAAATAAAAAAAAAAGGTTGTTCTGTTTTGCGATGTATGACTGAACATCTTACATCATCAATGTAAGCTATGTATTACCAAAGGTAGTGATTCAATAAACTGGTGGATATTGGCGTTCCTTGCTGCCTTGATGATTTCTTCCATCGGAACTACGCGACTGTTATCACCATAAGCAATATTTTGTGCAATGCTGCAATCAAATAGTATGGGTTCCTGGGATACGATAGAAATCTGTGAGCGCAGCCATTGGATATTAAACTCCCGTATGTCATAGTTGTCTAATGTCTGTTAAAGAAAACAACAGTACATTTATATAATACATTGTGAAATCCTGAATTTTATTATCAAACTAAGCACAAACTTCAGTAAATACACGCTTCAATTAATCTATTTAAATTCGATTTTTATGACGACATATATTAAAATTTTACTTTTTTTGTTTGGTCGATACCGTGACTACAAATACATGTATTTAAATGTTCTGGGCAAAGTCAGAAATATATTTGCCACGCAAAAACATTAGGTGGCGTTGAAATACCAGTACTGAGCACACAGGCTTTCCTTGAACAAATAAAGCAGGTCAAAATAACAATACACGATTTAAAACACAGGAAAAACATTATTGGAATTATTAATCTCAAATTATATGAAAAACAGATGACATTTATTTCCTTTTTTTTAGCGACGCACTGACTGTAACACTTAAGTCGCCCCAAATGCGAGTTAGTTGAAGACGGACCTTTAAACACACTCGTACAAACATGAACTTACTCCAAGATTAATCGTTCATGATAATGAACTTGCTCTCGTCAAAAAAGCTGAAAAATTAATTATGCAATGTTACACATGATAACAGCAAACCAAAAAACCCTTCTAATCTATATTTTGCAATACGCCTAAGGTGTTTTCGAACTGCTTTTGTGTTTTACTTGTCAGTTATCGTGATTAGGAGATCGTCGGTTTTAGTCGTGACCGATATTTAGTAAATGCACGGGTGAAACCCCAGATAGTCAATACCGAAGGAAGTCAAAATGTCAGGTGTTAAAATTTGCTACATAAACTAAACTACATTACTTTTTCTCGCTATGAATATTTAAAGTTTATTTGCGTTACAGTTGTAATATGGAATTATTACATCAATTAAAGTAATATGAAAAGAAAAACTTACAACAAGATTTATTCCTATAAACGTGTGTGTTAATTTACAGTAAACGAAGAGATTATTCATTTCCATACAAGAAGAAAATAATCAAGTCAATTTAAGCATTTAAAAATTTTACTTTGTTTTGACGACAATGAAATTTAAAAAAAAATTCATGTGTTTCCATGTGTAAGGATAAATTTAGCGAAATTCGGAAAAAATAAACCCCAAATCCCTATAAAATAAACTCACCACATCACCATCCTCTGGATCATAAAACCTTTCTACTAATTGTACAGCAGTGCTTTTACCGCAGCCAGCTTCCACCTACTAAAGCCAGTGTCTGACCAGGCTGAACAAATAATGAAAGCCCTTGTAGGATCTGTATATCCGGTCTTGTTGGATATCGGAAAAACACTTTATCGAAGTTGATAGTGCTTGTAAACCGTTCCTATGTTAAAGTAAATAAATAAAGACAGCTTAAAAATTACTTATCGAAAGAATTTGCGATTTAAACAAATGAAAGTATTTTGGAAAAGCATGAATCGAAGGTTTCGTTGCAGGATAGAAAAGTCAAATGTTGAAAGCGAAGTTATTTTCTTTTGTTTTAACATTCACATAAATTGCTGATCAATACTAAAGTATATTGGAGCAATGGTAAATATGCTCTAGTCAAAAAAGTTTCAGAATATTATAAAATTCCACAAAAATAATATAAAATCAGATTTTTGGGAGAGCACATCTTCTTAACAAATATTTACCGGGTCAAGTTTTAAACCCTCCTCGCTCTCCGTGTCAATAGGTGGTTTTCTATCTAACAACCTGAATATGTATCCGGCGGACATAGACGCTTTTGCTGCATCTGGAGCAAATGTTGTAGCCTGACCTGCAGCATATCCACCAAAGGCTATAGCTGAAAACACTCTAAAACATAAAATATGATTATATTATGTATTTATGGTGTAACCTTTTTTGGTTGTTAAACGACGCCTAGATTCATTATTCGTATGACTTTTTTTTATTGAATTGTATCGTGTCAATAGAAATGCGACTTTTTTTATTAACGACTTTTAAGCTTTAGACACAAAGACAACCAAGTTGCTAACCATTCAACTATAATGTTTATAGTTTCTTTCATTCATATTTATTAATATTTTACATGAAGTGTGTGAAACTAGCAGTGCTTACATTTCCTGAAGTTCACACGATTAACTTAGTTTGTCAGTTTTCACAGTTTTATAATTTTTATTATTTATTTATTTATTCATTTATTTTTTTGTTTATTTATTTATTATATGTATTTATTTATTTATTTATCTATTATTTGTTTATTTTTTTAACTTTAAATTATTTTTGGCTTTTTTTATTGTGATTTGAACATGCACTGGTATGTATTTGTTTGATTATCACATACTTAAAGCATAATTTGGCATAGCCGAATTTTGAACTTACTTGATAACTTGATCAAATGTCATTTCATTGTGTAATATTAAGTAGGCACCGAAATAGAATGATGCAGAAAAGGCAAAGTAATAAACTCCCTGTGAAACTGAATATGCCAATCCTATAGTGTTTGCTCTTTTAAGGGCAGTCTTGTATGGTCCAGTCAGATGTGAGTTGTATAGTTCACAAAACCTTCCTTCTTTCTTTAAGCCTGCTACCGTTCTTAATATTTTCAATTGCTTCTGTTGCTACTTTAAAAGCATCTTCAAGAGCTTCCTTGTTTTTACCAGCAACACCATCTGTTATTTTCATCTCGCATATTGCTGCCACAGCTATCAATGGTAGAAATGCTATAACTACCAAGGCAAGCTTCCATCCCCAGATAAGAGACAGAATTATACCCGTGCCCAAATTACCAAGGGCCTGCACAAACGTCCCTATTCGAACACCTGAACCCTGAATAAGAAGGAAAAACGAATGCATGAAGATTAAACAACAGAAAGTGTCACCTTGGTGCCTGGTTATATGATGCAATTACGTATACTTTACATATGGTCGAATAAAACTGTCTAATATGTAGAGTAGGTTAACAAATGTATTTTATGTGTGAATATTCTCCTTTGTAAAACCATGTAGGTACTGCTTTTTTTCTTTCTTTTTTTTTTTTTTTTTTTTTTTTTTTTTTTTTTTTAAATTTTTACCTTTCTTTGTTATTTTATTCTACTTAACACAATTAATATGTCTATTTACATTTAACGGGATAGCCTAAAACTTGTGTAAGATAGTGTCATAGAAATTAAATGTAAGGTGATTCTGCTGTTTAAATTGGTTGATGTTTAAGATATAAACTAAAAGAAAATGTGCAAAATATGACGGACAAAGAATAAGTATAAAAAGTACAAAAAAATATGTTTTACTTTATATCCCATAAAACTAAACAAAACAGAATGAACGGTATTTAATTTGTATTAAAATTTGCATTAATGCAATTTATAAGCTCGATTTTTTCTATTTACACAATAAAGGCACAGTGACGTCATTCTCTGCCAACATCTTGCAATAACAATTAAATGATGTCAAATTAGGTTTACACAGTGTAAACTTTACAAGCAGATTAACGTAAAAGATACTTTAATTATCAAACTTTCTTTTGAAATTAAAAAGAACTTACAGCTTGGACCTGTGATGCGTCTGTAGCAAGTCTAGATGTTAGAATACCTGTACTGTTTTTTTGATCATCAAACCAAGATATTTCCTAATAAAATGATATGCATGTACATATATAGTAAATAGTAGCATAAAGTAGTAAAGGGTAAGATATCATATTGTGTAACCAATGTTGTAATGGAAAATTATAACAACATATTTACTTTTGTAGGAAAATATCAAAATTATATACAAATCAGCGTTATTTTTTTTTAAATTTTATTTATTTATTTATTTATTTTTGTAAATCTTATAGCTCTTACAATAAGAACAATCATCATTCATATTTATATAAATAGTTAAATAGTATGTTCACTAAAGTTGCTTGATAATTTTAATCTATTCAATGCTGAGGGGGCCTCGGTGGCCGAGTGGTCTAAAGCGCGCGCTCAAGGATCACAGTGCCTCTCACCGCCTGGGTTTGAATCCCACTCGGGACAGATCCTAGTGTGAGAAAGTTTGTCAGTTCGCTGAAGGTCGGTGGTTTTTCTCCGGACACTTCGGTTTCCTCCACCATCCCAGAACTGACAGCCTCGAAATAAGTGAAAGATTTTTGACTGGGGCGCAAAACACCATTACTCCACTCCACTCCACTCTATTCAATGGTGAAATAAGATTGGTTGAAGGTTGAATTTAAAGCCAATATTTGACATGTTTGTCTAGATAGAGACATTTGTCTTACCTGTCTAAGCATTGCCTTGAACGATAATTCCCGTAATCTAAAAGTTAACATTTCTCCAGATTTTCCAAACAAGTACGACTGAAAAAAAAATTATAATACAAAATCATTATTCAATTTAAAGTTCAGGCCTTAATAAATTTGAAAAAAGCAGAAGCCACCAAAAACATATTGGACAAAATGTTTTATAACAATCACACATTATTGAATTGAATAGAATTTAGCCAAAACACTCAGTCTTTAGGTTTGTACAAATTATATTTGATTGTTTTGACTTATTAGTAATACAATGTTACCTTATGGAAAAAATAGAAAAAGAGAAAAGGGCATTTGTGGTTGATTTCAGGCCATTCTGTTTATTTTGTCTAAAATTTGTTCAGTTGACCACCGTTCTAATATTTCATACAACAACTTCATAAAATACTTTTTTTAATAACTTGGGTTCTGATGAATTTGTTGCAATGTAAACTTGCACTTATTCAACCCATGTCAGCGTACATAAAGCATTGCAGTTTTGAAAACAGTTTAAACTTAAACGTAAAGTAAAGTTTCTAAGAATTGTATTTTTTATTATTATTTCGGTAATAAAAAGAATTGAGAGTCTTGTTGCTGATTATAAAGTACCCTACAGATAAAGCGAACAACCAACAAGCTTAAGTGGTTTGCTTTACAAAATTAGCAATGTATGGTTTTCCGAATGTTTTACAAAATCATTGTAGTCAAAACGTTATAACCTAAATGGTTATCGTTTATCTCTAAATGTTATTGTCAAATAATACTTTTTGTATATAAATAACGATTCTAGAATGATAGGTATTTAAAAAAAGGTTAATTGTAAAGCTGAATTTTTACACACCTGTACTGTATAGGTCACAAAACTCAAGATTCCAATCCCAACAAATACACCTGCAAATAACTGAACTTGTTGTTCTTGTTTTACTTCATCTGTCTCCGCAAACACCTTAAAAAGAAAACAGCTTTTGTATTGAAAGTATTAAAACTTTATCTATTATTTCGAGCGTTACTTTTAAGTGGGTAACTTATTTAAGGTCGTGCATGGCAAACATTATATTATGACTAGTTTTGCAAATTTTCGCTTCTAAACCCCGTTTTCTACTACATGTATTTACCTTCACCAAACCCTTTAAAAATATTGAATTTAATTTTGAAAATAGTTTCAGTTTTCTTAATGATTTGATAATAATAGTTTGTCATATGTTTTCTATTTGGAAATGACTTAAAATAAAACATAACAAATAGCTTTTACTATCAAAAACTTTCTGAGGCAAAATCACTCTTATATAGTAAAGAAAAATTGACATCTGGCTTCATTGGCGATAATCATTAAGTATAATGGCATACTTCATTATACGATAATTTTGGAAACATTCCTTTTGATAATGGGTTTGGAAGCAATGTTTGCTAAGAACCAAGTTGGAGTTTATTACGGTCATGTGATTAATTGCCCGGCAAACCATTGGAACTGCAGAAGTAATATCACAAACTAAAAAGTAAAGGATGGGTATCATGTATTAAATCAAGTTTATATACATTAGTAATTAATGAACACTTTTTGTTGCACAATCACTCATTAAGTATAAAAAAACAACAACAGCATAAATATCTCAACGGTTACACGGTTGCAATATATCTTAACTGATATATATTCTATGATAAAATACTGATTATTAATATTATACTCGTGACAAATGAAAAATTGACAACTTGTCTATAATTTAAAATTTAGAACTACATCAAAAAGAACTACAAAAAACAAACTTACAATGATAATTTCTGAAAATATAATGGCAAACACAGGTTCCATGCCTCCATTGATTAGAGCACATACACATCCAATCAAAATCCAAAGCCACTCTGGAGAGTTCATACTGAGAATTCTGGTAAGAGGAGCATTTGGAGTCTCTTCAATCTTCTCCTGAAATGAAATATTATGTGATAAAATTTTCAAATTCATACACGTAGTGACGAAACAAAATATAAATATGTTTATGAAATGTGTTATAATGCTAATTGCGACTGGTCTAGGTATTATTTAATGTATGTATGTAAACTCTTTCATACAACCGTCAGTAAAACATCGTTTTAAAATGCATAAAACTGAGATATCAAAATCAACTTTATCTTCCATAATTATAGTTGTTAGCTCACCTGGCTTTAGCCAGCGTGAGCTTATGGTATGATGCGGACGTGTGTATGTGCCGTGCGTGCATGCGTAAACTTTACATTTTAATCTTCTTCTCCAAAACCACTGGGCCAAATTTAATGAAACTTGGTAACCATTATGCCTGGGTGAAGCCCTTTCAGATTTGCGCAAATGAAAGAGTTATGTCCCCTTTGGGCCCCATAAGGGGGAAATAGTGAAAAAACTTTAAAAATCTTCTCTTTTGAATCTACTAGAGGTATACCTTAGTTATTTCATTTATAACATCCTTAGGTCATGTAGTTTCAGATTTGCACAAATGATAGCCATGGGGCTCAAAATGGAGAAATGGTAAGGTTCTGAGTGGGGAAATGGCTTAAAATTATGTATTTGTCAGTATATCTTGAAAACTATTAACTTTATGTATAGACATGTATGTTAGAATATTGCAGGTATTGCAACAACGATCATTTTGATATATGGTTCAAGGTCATATGTTCAAAGATCAAAGGTCACAGCTGCAAAAGAAGACTTAAATTGCTTATTATCTTGAAAACTATTAACTTTTTGTATAGGCATGTATATTAGAATATTGTAGGTATTGAGATTGCGATCATTTTGATATATGGTTCTAGGTCATATGTTCAAAGGTCAAGGTAACAGCTGCAAAATAAGCCTTGAATTGCTAATTATCTTGAAAACTATTAACTTTTTGTATAGGCATGTTTATTAGAATATTGTAGGTATTGCAACAACGATCATTTTGATATATGGTTCAAGGTCATATGTTAAAAGGTCAAGGTCACAGCTGCAAAACAAGACTTAAATTGCTAATTATCTTTGAAAACTATTTACTTTTTGTATAGGCATGTATACTAGAGTATTGTAGGTATTGAGACAATGATCATTTTAACTATAATACAAGGTCATATGTTAAAAGGTTTAGGTCACAGCTGCAAAAGAAGACTTAAATTGCTAATTAACTTGAAAATTACTAACTTTTTGTATAGGCATGTATGTTAAAATATTGTAGGTATTGACATGATGATCATTTTGTTATATGGTACAAGGTCATATGTTGAAAGGTCAAGGTCATGGTTGCAAAAGAAGCCTTAAATTGCTAATTATCTTTGAAAACTACTAACTTTTTGTATAGGCATGTATATTAGAGTATTGTAGGTATTGGGACAATGATCATTGTGACATATAATACAAGGTCATATGTTGAAAAGTCAAGGTCACAGCTGCAAAAGAAGACTTAAATTGCTAATTATCTTTGAAAACTACTAATTTTTAGCTCACCTGGCAAAGCCAGGGTGAGCTTATAGAATGGTAAAGTGTGCGTGCGTGCGTCCATGCATCCGTAAACTTTAATCTTCTTCTCTGAAACCAATAGGCCAATTCAAATGAAATTTGGTATGGAAGGTCCTTAGTTGCTATAGATTAAAAATTGTATCCGACATGTCCGTCCTAAATCCAAGATGGCTGCCATTACTATAAATAGCAAAAACCGATAAATGGCCATTACAGGTTCATTTATGTACCGATTTTGTTGAAATTTACTACGTAGAAAATAGATCTCGGGGGATAAAACATATATAACGGGTTTCTCTGTACGATTTTTAGTTTTTCCAATAATTACGTAATATGCAAATAAGTTCTATTTTTAGCTTTGAAAATCTTTTTCTCTGAAAGTACATGGCCAATTGAAATCATATTGAGTGTGGAAGGTCCTTGTGTAGTAAAGATTCAAAATTGTTTCCGACATGTCCGTCAGAAATCCAAGATGGCTACCGTTACTATAAATAGCAAAAATCTAAAAATGGCCATTTTGGGTTTACTTATGTACCGATGTTGTTGAAATTTGAAACATAGAAAATAGATGTTAGGGGATTTAATATCTATAAACGGTTTTTCTGTACAATTTTTCGTTTGTGCAATAATTACGTTATATCCAAATAAGGTCTATTTTTAGCCGAAATCTTTGAAAATCTTTTTCTCTGAAAGTACATGGTCAATTGAAATGATATTGAGTGTGGAAGGTCCTTGGGTGGTATAGATTCAAAATTTTATCCAACATGTCTGTCAGAAATCCAAGATGGCTGCCGTTACTATAAATAGCAAAAAACTAAAAATGGCCTTTATGGGTTTTATTATGTACCGATTTTGTTGAAATTTGAAACATAGAAACTAGATGTTGGGGGATAAAACATATATAACGGTTTTTTCCCATACGATTTTTCGTTTGTGCAATAATTACGTAATATGCAAATAAGTTCTATTTTTAGCCGAAATCTTTGAAAATCTTCTTCTCTGAAAGTACATGGTCAATTGAAATCATATTGAGTGTGGAAGGTCCTTGTGTGGTATAGATTCAAAATTGTATCTGACATGTCTGTCGAAAATCCAAGATGGCTGCCGTTACTATAAATAGCAAAAATCGAAAAATGGCCATTATGGGTTTATTTATGTACTGATTTTGTTGAAATTTATAACATAGAAACTAGATGTTGGGGGAGAAAACTTATGTTATGGGGTTTTTCTGTAAAATTTTTAACTTTTGCAATAATTATGTAACATGCAAAAAAGGTCTATTTCAGCCTAAATATCTTCTCAAAGTACATGGCCAATTGAAAGGAAATTTATGATGAATAGTGCTTGAAATAATAGAAAATAAGGATATTGCTAGTGAGTTTGTTTACATTTTACTGATTGGATATATTTAAAAAGAGAAAGCAAAGAACAAAATAAGGGTGTGCCAGGTGAGCGATACAGGCCCTATTGGGCCTCTTGTTTTGGTAGAGTTTTCTGCAAAAATTCAATAAAATATTTACTTTAAATCCAATTATTTGTTTTTAGCATAACAGGTATAAGGCATCTTTGATGACTTTTTTGTCCATTTTTTGTCTATGACTTTAGAATTCTTATTATAAAATCGTTTACCTTTTCCTTTTTGTCTAGGGCTATCTTTTGTAGGAGTTATTGCTGTAGCAGGTTCTGTAATATCTGATTTTACAGATTTAACGGAAGATTGTGTCTTAAATTCTATTCGCCTCTCTTTCGACGTATACTTAGATATCATTTCAAATTCTTGAAAAAAAAACAAAATATATATAAAAAAACAATAATTTGAAAATTTTTTAGGTTTCAATTATTTGCACGTTACTCTTGAGATCTATTCAACTGGTTATCAGACGTTAACTTAAAAAATAATTATAGATAATTATTAAATTATACGAGTTTTTTTTGAGAAATTTTAGTTATATAACATTTAAGGAATGACATTTGCTTTGACTGTAATGCATGGAGTTATCCAGTAGAATGGACTGTCTCAAATAAAATGAAAGCCGAAGGCTTTCATGGTTATTTGAGACAGTCCATTCTACTGCATAACTCCATGCAGTACAGTCAAAGCAAATGTCATTCCTTATATTTACAATCCTTTGTAACTTTTTCAAATAAACGCAAAATATAAACTGACATTTTAACACTTTTCATAGAAGAAAAACCACTATTACCACCTTCTCAAAATAATGGGGTCATCCCCCTGTCATTCAAATAGAACATTTGACATCTGACCCCGCCCACATGTATTTGACATCTGATCGCACCCACTGATCGATCTAGATATGAATTATTTATTAAATTTGATAAAATAACAACAAACAAGAATTACATTTTCAATTAAAAATTGAATAAACAATTATTAAAAGATGATTTTGTCAAAAAAGATGGATGAATGGATGCAAATGAAAATTCTATACGTCAATTTAGAAAACGTTTTCCCGCAATCTGCGGGTAAAGTCTATGACGTCACTGTCCGCACGTGGAGCATTGTTTTTATGAAGTTATAAAGTATAGTCGACGTCAAATACTTTATTGAAACAAGAATAATGTAATTGTAAATATTATACTGATGAAGTCAAAATTTTTGCGAACACCGCAACGTCAAACCATTTGTAATGGAAAGTGCAGTTCAAGCAAAAAATCATGTATTTATTTCTTTTCAATTTCTTGTAGTGTTCGACTTTCTATGTACGAGCCCTTACCTGACCCGAATTGTCTCCATTTGCTTACAAATTGATTGTAAATATTTGAGTTTCTTTAACTTAAATCTTATTCAATGAATAAGGGTCAGAAACGAGGGACATTTTACTTGTAAAAGAAACTAAAAATACAGATCTCTGATCAATAATTAAATATAAACTATAGACTTACCTTCGTCATCATGAGTAGCTGACTGAAAAAAATAACATTTTTGGATTAATTTTGAATCTTATATATAGAATTTAATGTTGATACAACACAATTGCAATTTAAATCAAAGCTATAGTCCTTTGGCCTGCATCTTGGATTGTGCCAGTGCAAAAACAGTTCTTTGCAAAAATGAAGATAATGCACTGATGATTGTTCCAAAACAGTTGATAAGCGATGCTGAAACTAATTACGCTTATGCACAGGTAATGTCTGCCATATTTTTGTTGCTCGGCAACGTTTTTATAGGAACTGAATAAGAACAATGTCACTTTGTGCAAGGAAATAAAAAACATTAAATAAAATGTTGTTGAACATACTCTTTTAATGTTATAACACAGTTAAACACATCAAATAACAATAATAACACTTTACATTTTTAACAGTATACACATAACTACATAACGGTTTTGGATAAAAACAAAAAATAAAAAATAAAAATAAAATTAACACGATTCATTTAAGAATGAGTCTTTTGATATTTATATTTTCAAAATCTGACTTACTTGCAAATTTACTAGTGCAGAGTATACACCTTCTTTATTTGCCATTAATTCGTCATGTGAACCAATTTCTACAACTACTCCTTTCTTAAACCCAGCTATTTTGTCTGCAGCTCTTATTGTAGATAGCCGATGTGCAATAACAATAGTCGTTCTTCCATTTTTAGCCTGTAAAAATAACATGATTTTATTAACATATTAATATTTAAGCTGATCTTATTAAAAGTCGATTACAAATGGCTTTCGAAAGCTTCAAATTAATCATTGATGATTGTTTGATAAAATAAAACACACCAAATACGGTCTACTATCCATTAGAACTATAGGTAAATTTATTCTTTTGCCCTTTTAAGAATAAATGATGAATTTCCTTCTTTTCTTTTTTTGTTCTAGAATACGAACGATGACGGTATTACAAATGGCATAAAAGACATTCAGGAAAATAATAGCACCAGTACCTTGTCTAATGCGTCCTGTACAATGGATTCACTTTCAGTGTCAAGAGCTGAAGTTGCTTCATCTAGTAACAAAATTTTTGGGTCTCTGACCAAGGCACGAGCTATGGCTACTCTCTGTTTCTGTCCCCCACTCAACTGAGCACCTCTATCACCGACTAAGGTTTCATATTTCTGCAAATTTAAAAGCCTTACAAATCTTTATTTTATTCATAATTTTTCTTTCTGTCATCATATATAACTTCTTGGCAAAATTGTTCTTCAGAAATTGACACTCGAAACAATACGTTAAGTAAGCAATGAATTCTCGGCCGTTTTCCAAACATATTTTGTACACGACTCATCTTTTTCTAAACAAATTGTATAATGTATCATTTTTCATTTTTAAAGCCTGTATAGTTTCTGGTTTAAACTGCCTTTTTATTATTTGACTTACTTTTTATTTGCTTTATTCTTTACTTTCAAATTTGTTAATATTGCCATTCAAAAAATAGGTTTGGTGTCTTGGAAAAATGTTTTTTATAATGATTTTTTGCCAGAAATATACAAATTTTTTACTAAGTATAAACATATATCTCAATACAAGAAATCTGTTATGTATGACTAAGGTCTGTGATTGTCTCCTGTTTTCTACTCATTCCACAATATGAGTTAAAGTATCAGGTTTTTATATTCATATTGGTCAGTGATCGGAAAGCAAACATAAAAGAATAATCTTTGCATTCAAGACTATATTTACCAACTACAAGGAAAATATCAAACAACTAATATGAACGATTAAAATGTAATAATAATCCTTCATAACGATTTCGATTGTTCCCGTTTGTTGGATACACAAATTATTCATCAATGTCTTACGTCTGGTAACATCATGATAAAATCATGAGCGTTGGCCATTTTTGCTGCCTGTTCTATCTGCTCCTGTGTCACACCGTCACGTCCATATCTTATATTTTCCCCGATTGTAGTTGCAAAAAGGATTGGTTCTTGTCCAACAATACCAATATGTTCTCGTAACCATTTCAAATTTACTTCTTTGATATCATTACCATCAATTAAAACCTTTAAAAGTTACAAAACCTTTTTTTTCGATTCATACAGATAAAGCAAAACCGTAAAAAAATAACAAAATGATTTACTATATAACTGTATCGACTTTTTCAGTGTATTTTAAGCAAATTAGTGTCTTGTTTTTATTAATTATAGCAGTAAATGGCTTGTATCTTGAATCATTACCGATACAGCATTATCTATTTCAGTATTTACTGAAATCGAGAAGATAAACATACAAAACATCGGAGACAGAATAAATAAGACCATGGTTTTACAATTAAAAATAAAATCAAAACTGTTGGTATATGTCCTTCATTAGAAGAATAATGTTTCAGAAAATGAGCTAAGCATTGTATTCAACAAATTATTTTTAAAAAACGGTAAAATCTTTAAATTTTATAAAATCACCTTTTCGATTGTTGATGTCAATCTTATTAGTACACTACCGTACAACAAACTACTGACAAGACTGATAATCTAGGAAGAATCAAATTCATTTGTGGTAATAATGGAACATCCGATGAAACAAACAAATAAATTATAAAGCCTATACCTTTCCTTCTTGTGGGTCATAGAATCTTTGTAGTAGTTGCATTATTGTACTCTTTCCACATCCACTTGATCCCACCAGGGCCACCATAGTACCTTGCTGGGCCTTTAAGTCTACACCATTCAAAATCTACAGATAAAGAGGTTAAAAAAGGATAATAAACCATACTGGCACCGTCAAAAGATTTTCATGTGGCGAATCAGTCATTGATAAATATCAATCAAATTCTAACAATTACAGCAGTAATTTTGTATCGAGCTAAAAAACTTAACCGATTAAGTAGTATGCGATATTTATACCACAGAGATATGTCTATCAAATTTAAATTTTCAGGTTTATTAAAATTTTGAAAACCATGAATTGATCAATCATATTAACTATATCTATTTCCGTGACCTTATTAAAGGACAACTTTTATGGTGATTTAGTTTAATAAAAACCAGATTAACAGTTGGTTCATAAAACAATTTGTAATGCAAACAGTAACAATTATTCGATAATCACATTATACATAAAACAGAAGCAAATAGGTAAAACAACATTAACTTAATTTGAGACAGAAATGGCAATTACCCAAATTCCACACTGTCCACTAATGGTTAGCTTATTTTAATCCATCCGACTCAAGATGTCACAGTCACTTAAAAATTAGTGTCCTTAAATCAGATTAATAACTTAAAACAACACTTTGATTTTGTTGTCCAAACGAGAAATTTACATCAAGAATAATAAAAGTCTGTCAATTTTGCACCATATGAAATTCCTCTGCTCCAACAAAAACATGTCCTCATGTTTTGGAATTATAATCAAAATCATCTTCTATTATGTCTCTTATTAGAAAATTACCACGGCCAAAATTTCCACTGGATTGCTAATGTAACTGACGTTTTAAACACGAATTTTCATGTACCAACTCTTGTAACTGACGATTTAAATTTTTATTTTCATTTTTACTTTCTTCTAATTTGAACACAAAATTTTGAATATCTTTTTCTAACTGATTCTTCTTGATATTTGCACTTTTTAAATTTTGTTCACACTCTTCTAATTCTTTCATTACTTGGCTATGCTTGTGGTATAACAAATTGATAAAATGCTGGTGTTTATCCTGTTGTAAACGAATTTGTTCATTAAAATTTTCTAGAGAAATAAATTTTCTTTCCTCATCTTGTTCATCACGATTTTTATTCTGACCTTATAAATCTTCTTATTCCTTAACTCTGTTCTTGTATTGTTTAACTTCATTCGTCAGTTTTGTAACAGTTTTTGAGTATTCAGTTTTGATGTTTTTCAGTTTACATTTTTTTTCTAGATAGTTCCTGTTTTATTCTACATGCGTTGTCTATTATATTATTGAAAGCTGTGCTTCTTAAATTAGAAAACGGTAACATCGGAAGATCTCTTTTGCTATCATAATATTTCTTAATTCTTTTCTCTGTCTCTTTGTTTCTTCTTTTCCGATTTTGTTTCTGATCAGTATTTTCCGTTTCTACTCTAATGCTACTTACGTTTTGTTCAAAATCATATCTACACATTCTAGCGTAATGTCCAAACTTTTTACATCTGAAACACATCCTTTTAGTTGCAAAACATTGCTGCACAATAAACTTTCGACATCTCACATCTTTGGATTCACATATTTTTGGAACTGTAGATTATTAATTTTCAACTATTTGGTGTATGTTTTTATCTATCAACTTTTTCGGCCCTTAGTGTCACTGATGAGGAATGATTTTCCGAGTTGTGCACATCTGGCACATCAAAATTTAGCAGGTATTTGTTATATATCTCCCACATGGTCTTTGCTGGAATCTTGGTACAATCCACTTATTAAAACTCCACTGGGGACGGAAATATTGTTGTCCTGGTTGCATCAGCATCTTGAGCTATTTGGGGAATAACTCGCTATGAGGTTCTCTCAAGAAAGTATATCCAGCTAAAAAGAGGATATACCCGGATTCTGTCACCATCTATTATGCCGCTTTCTGGGCATACACTATATTAAGGTTCTCTTGACCTTACTTGCAATTATTTTTATTATTATTTTCTATCACTTAAACTTAATTATCGCTAAACACGAAATAAGATGCATACCAGTATTAACCATTTATTCTGAACTAAAAGCTGGGTGTTGTCGGTTTAAACGTCCGACACCAACTGCCTAACAGTTGGTTCATAAAACAATTTGTAATGCAAACATTAACATTTATTTGATAATCACATTATACATAAAACAGGAAGGAAATAAGTAAAACAACATTAACTTAATTTGAGACAGAAATGTCAATTACCCAAATTCCTCACTGTCCACTAATGGTTAGCTTACTTTAATCCATCCGACTCAAGGTGTCACAGTCACTTAAAAATTAATAACTTAAAACAACACTTTGATTTTGTTGTCCAAACGAGAAATTAACATCAAGAATAACTTGCCTTTTAAGATTATGAATTTCAATTAAACTACTTAAAATAATGTATTAATGTTTTAATTTGTATTTGAAAAGTTAAATTATGAAAAGGAGTCCGAAAATAAAATTCTGTCAATTTTGCACCATAACAAATACCTACAATTTTTATAAATGAACACATTGTTATAATTCGACATATTTCTCATGTCGCAATCATTCGGTAGCTATAAATGTTCATTTCTAAATTGAATTCTTTTAAAATGTTTATATTTTTTCAAACCTACCTTTACTTCTTGTCTTGCCGGATATGTGAAATGAACATTCACAAATTCTACTTCTCCATTAAAATAATCCGGCTTTATCCCTTCATCAGAACTACTGTCTATATCTGGAGTCTTCAAATATTTAAATGAAAGGCAACACATGTATAAACTATATAGATAATATATTAAAATGACATAGACATAAATAGTCAACAAAGAGATAAAACAAAACCTTAACCCGCAATAATACCACACGTTTGGACTTTTTACAAACCAACCAGCATAATTACATTATATCGCACAACAGAAGGGCAATAACTTCAACTTAAAGGGTAAGTCGTCCTGACGCGATTTTCTCGAACCAAAACGAACCTATTTCTAGGGAAAAACGCAAACCTGTCTTTCGAACCAAACGCTAGCAGTAAAATACTGAAGAAAAAGACTCCAGTGGTATATTGTGTAATCAGATTCATTTACTAATCAACTGTTTAAACTAATACCTACTTTGCCCGACACTTTTATCTCATGCGAGTTTCTCGGAGCCTCGACCCAGTATATGTAGTCAAAAGCGGGAGGTTAAGGACCGAACCTCGGTTCAAATCACACACTGACAGGTCCTTGTGTAAAATAATTTGTTAGTTAGGTAGATTTTCAATAGCACTCAAGTTTCCTTCGACATTCCTGAACTGACCGTCTTGATAAAAGAAAGAGAACCTTCTCTTAGACGTAAACAACATTACTCATCTCTTATTGTTCTATATAAGCTTTATTTAATATTTGCAAAGAATGAGTTTTTTTTTGTCCGAGATGCTATTTTGATGTCTTTATTACCTGATCAATAAGCTTAAATAAGATACGTGCTGCGCTTCGAGCTGATGCAAACACCTGGAGTCCCGGAGCAGCATGTCCTAGAGCAAAGGCACCCATTAATGCACTGAAAAATACCTTTAGAAACGAAAATTGACTTTGACAAAATCACAAAAAAGCAATATAATACTGGCTTCTTTTCTGAATTTTTAATACCGTTATTAGCAAGCTGCAAGATTACAATAGATGTTTATAAATACTTTGATTACCTGGAACCCCGGCTTAGGCGCACATAAGATTAAAAATTGAGATACTGCTACCTCGCTTGTAACTAAACATTTACGAAAAGGGGTATCGACTGGTTCGACCCGGTGCCAAAATACTGTGACTAGAGAAGCGGTTTGCTTGCCTGCGGTATACAAATTCGACAATCTAGGAAGTGAATATGAAGCCGCCGAGTGCATGCTAGCAAACCATGAAATAAATTCATATACACTAATGTGTTCTTACATAAATCCTTAGAGATTAAAAACCTTTCTTGTGCTGAATAGCTGAAAAATTTCTGATTCGACGTTAAATATCATCATAAACGATCAACCAACATATCATTACTTACAATTATGACTTTCCCTATAGTGTAGTTGACTGGTTCATCTCTTACTAATTTACAGCCATACCAAAACCCAAGTGCGTAAGCACCATACATCACCATATAAAAAGCACCTAGAGACAAACCATTACTTAATCCTTTCTTAATTCCAAACTTTTTTGCTTCTTTTAACTTATCTTTATATCTATATGAGTAAAAAAAAGGAACGGCACAATATAAGAATTATGGCTTGCTATCGTGTTCAACAAATAAGCTTAAACCTAATTATCTCAAAATTTTATTATTTCATATAAATTTCACTTCTAATAAGCCTGAAAAAACAGATGACCAATGCTGGAAACAAAAACTAACAAGATCTTATGAGTGTCAATGATTTGTAGTCATAATACCTTGTTAATCAGCGATACTAAGCGAGTCCTGTTTAGTGGTTCTGTATCGCATATGTCGCAAGCTAGGTTGTAAATCTCTGTATGCTGTCGTTTTGTCGTAATCTGTTCGCTAGCTTAAATATTGTCATGTTTTTTATTAAGCTACAAATAAAGTCGTTATGTCGCTATTTATGATGTGGCTGTGTATCTTGCCTTTATGCCATGAACCGAGGTGTAGCTTTGAATGTTTTTCTCATTTAGCGATTATCGACATAGATATTGTGGCTTTTTTTCTGTCGTTATGCTTTTGTAGTTTTGTATGTTGTCTTTATGTTGTAGTCTCTTTTGTAGCTCTTTATATAGTCGTTTTGATGCGATTTTGTTGTTATTGTTTCTGCATATGATCTTCATGTTTAGATTTTTATTTTTGCTTTTGTTGTCGATTTAAATTGTAGCTATGTGCACTAGCATTTTGTTCTCAAATTTCGGCTTCGTAGTTTTGTAAAAAATTCTTATTTGTATTTTTTGTGAAATACTCTTTTCTACATAAAAACGTAACATGAAACTTTTACCTTTTACATTCTTTCTCCTGCCCTCCAAAAGCTACAACTGTCCGTATAGCACCAAGAACCTCTTCTGCAACAGCCCCCGCTTTTGCATATGCTGAAAGTTCTTTTGCAGCAAAGGCTGAAATTATCTGAAAATATTAACACTCTTATTAACGTTAAGTTAAATTTGTATTTTTTTAAATTTTTTTTTATTATAACACATGATTGGGATTGAAGAAATTTGCAAGTGAAACAGCTATCTAAGCACATAATACGATGCAAAAAACCACACACACACACACACACACACACACACACACACACACACACGAGCCAATAACTACCAATTTTCCCGAAACGCTTATCCAAATAAACTGATAAACTGAAATTCAACTAGAAATTAACTTTATTGTGTTTAAAAAAAACAATATGCTTTAGTTATTGGCAAAAGCCTATAAAAAAAAACACGAACCACACATGAAGAAATCAATAATTAAGTTATACAAAACCACATATTCATTGCTGTCTGTAACTACACTGTGATGAGATATCAACATTGGTTTCATTCCATCTCAGGTAGTAATAAATCGTTAAAAAAATCATTATATCAATTATACAGAACTTTATATCAAATAAAAGTTTGACGGCTCTTGAGAAATGTGCAGCATTGTACAATCATTTGATAATGAAATGTGCTAAAATTAACATGTACCCAAAGGGTAAACAAGGGAAAGCAAACAATACTCACCCTGTTCATTAAAAACCCAACACCTGCTAGAATTGGACTGACGGATACAATAACTAAGGTAAGCTTCCATCCATAGACGAATCCAATTATAAACCCCGTAGTAAATGTGGCAAACCATTGTATAGACACGCCCACTTTGTCACCTATACCGGCATGCACCTTGTTTATATCACTAAAAAGTCAAAACTTTTATATAAATATAGCGTGTGCTAATATATTTCGTGATTAATTCAAAATTAAAACTTTGTTGTCATGGCTCTTGTTTTGTTTAAATTATCTGTGTCATTCGAAGATTCTAAAGAAAATTAAAATATGGTCATCATAACGCTGTAGTATGTCACTATGAAGTCAATTGCTATATGTATTACCATTGTGAGCGAGCCACTGGATATCCTCTGGCCACTGATTTACAATAATACGGATTAAGGTTTGTTTCAGGTATAATTAACTAGCTTTTCTCAGTATGAGCTTAATGAGATATTGTTTCCCTGATGATGTTCCATTATTCTTTATCACATGACATAATAAATATATAACACAAATACCAGTTGAATTTAGATGTGCCAGATTAATAAAATACGAAAACAACGTTAAATTGAAATAATCTCATCACGGCAAACTTACTCGGATAATCTGTTTATTATTTCCCCTGATTCGTGAGTATCAAACCAACCAATTCCTTGTCTTAAAATATTTCTGAAGAACTTTTTTCTAATGGTGTGAGATTGTCTTTCAGCCGCCGTAACCCAGCACGTTATCTGTAGATATCCTAGAATTAAAACTCCACATCCGATAGCTGTAACATAAAATAAACATTTTTATCTGTTAATTAATTAATTAACTAATAGTAAATCACAGAGTCCGTGATCATGCTTAGAATATGGCTGCTGTACGCTTGTAATAAAATGCGTTATTTTTTAAACTCTATTTTAACTTATAAATCAATCTAAACTTTTCTAAACTGAATAATATCATTTTACTCTCCCTCAGAAATAAGAAGACGACATCAAACTATTACATCTCTGCACTTACCTGCATAGTATATAGAATACTTTTTCATTTCCTCCATCAAGTCAAACTTTAACTGAATATTTATGATTTCCATGTATTCATTTAATGTTGTATTATCTTTTACTATACCAGTTAGATTGGACTCTAAGTTAGACACAAAGGGTCTGAAACAAAGAAAAGAAAATACAACTCAAAAATATAACTGACGATACGAGATTTTGTCTGATCAAACCGATTATCTTGAATAGAGTTTACTATATATCTAAACATATATTTAGAGGCTTGCATTCCTAGGAGCAAACGGGACCGCGGTGGCTGAGTGGTTAAGGCATAGGCCTTCAAACTCAAGGCGTCCAAGCACTTTAGGTTCAATCTTGGCCAACCACACAAAAGAAAGGGTTTTTCTTGTCTTAGGTCTCTACCGGTTGGTACCAATATAATGCATTAAATGATCTATCATCTGCGATATTGATGGCGAGTGAACTCCCACTCTGAAGTTCATTACGCACATTCACGCACAACAGGAACTTGTGTTAAGCTTAATCCTCGAGAAAACTCTTTCCTCATGAAAAATTGCTGAAGTGTCGTGAAAACAACCTTCAACCAACCAACCAACCAAATGAGCCAAGCGCATCCATATTTTTGTTTCTACATCAATATGCTAAAGCTTGTAACACAGGGTAGGGTAAATTTTTAACAACAAATATACTTTTATTGTTTTTGTCATTTTTTGTTGTTGTTCTTTTTTTTTTTTCATGTTCCCAGATAATAAAAAAATCAGTGTAAACAAAACAAATTAGAAACATACTTCAATATATCAGGATTTAAAATAACGGCTTCTTTTGTTGTATTCAGTGATTTCAGAAACGCTGGTACAAGATCTAGAATATAGTAGTAGGAAGCGGAAGTGACGAATACATCTATCATTTCACCAAATACGATCAACATGCAGGGTAATGCAGCGCCGTTACCGGAAGCAGCGATGCTACCAATAATCATAAAGAGTTTATCTAAAGCTGTAGAGTATTTAAACTGAAAAAGAAAAAATATTATAATTGGCATAATATTTTAAATAAATCAAATGCATTGTTTGTGTAATTATGTACGTATGTGTTACAAAGAGGTTTAGTTTCCTTTATTGAACAAAACGATTACTTTTTTCTTACAAAAGTTAATACATTGTTCTTATAATGTAATCCAACAATTTGGTAAAAAATGAAACATTGAACTGTTTACAAATTAATAATGGGTTGCTTGCACGTGATCTTCTGGAAATACCTTACATTTATCTCGTTTTAACAACATGCAGATGATAACTGTATAAAAACATTAAGGAGCTATTCTTTAGCCTTAATTTCTATTTATACAAAACACTCTACCTAAAAAAATTATGAAAAAAAATACAAATATTAAAAAATCTCAAAAGTATTTTGGTCGTTTTTATTTTTATTTTTTTTTTTTTTTTTTATTTATTATTTTTTTTTTTTTACAAAGGTCTTTTAAATTCGTGGTAATCAATCACTTTGTGTAGTTTTTATCATCTTACGATTTCGATAACTCCAACCATTCCATGTTCTTCTTCTTTGTTTTCTGTTTTCTTGTTATTTTCTTCCTGTTTTTGATTAACGGTATGACCATCACCATCTTCTTGTTTTACTGTGTATGACGTCAGAGGAACTTTTTGAACATCATGGTCTTTGAGTTCTGTAATGCATTGAAATAAAAAACCTTCAAGAAGTATAATTTTTTGTTATGCTATGTAACAGGAATATTTTCAATTCTGTTGAACACACTCACACCTGACATGCATTACAGCTTTAACGGATGGTATTATTCATTAGGTAGTCTTGTTAGGCACTGTTAGAGATTCAACGTGAAGATAAATCAAATGAATTCTTTCAAAAGCCTTAACGACCAGAGCCCGTTTGTTAAAAGCTTCGTTAATTTAATAAAAAATCAAAACGATATTAAAATTAAATATAAGGCCACACCGAATTAATTTTTAGTTCTACGGATTTTTTTTTTGAAAAATAGTGGCAAGCGAGCGATTAAAAATTAAATGTATATTTAACTAACACACATTTTTCTTTAGGCGAACAAAATTTGAATCAGGCGAGCGAGTAACAAAAATGCACAAAAATATATTAATTGCCGAAAATTATACTTTTATAATTATTATTGATAAAAGCAAAGAATATACTGTTCTGGCTAACCCCCATGCAATATAGCAAATAATAAATCAACCGAGAGCTGTTTAATAGTAAAACATTGGACATATGTTTCTCGAATATTGTTAAATTTACTCTGAATGGAAACGAAAAATGGATGCGGGATTTTTTAAAGTCTAAATTTTAGAAGCGGGCGGGTACGGTGAACTACAAATTAATTAGGCATGGCCTTATTATTATAGTTTTGAGGTTTTTACTAAAATTGTATCTGTTTGATAACAGCAATTATTTGAATTAACAAAAATTTAAAAATATTGACCAATACACAAGATACTTTTTTGTTATTCAACCGGCTAGGCATAAAGAGCTTTGTAAAACTAGACCCTAAATACAATTATAGTAAAAACAAGAGGCCCATTGGCCTTAACGCTCACCTGAGGAAATGTTCAAAAACTTGCAAAGAACTTAATTACAAAAACTTTACATAATGGTTTTCAAAATAATTAATAATTTCAGTCTTCTTCTACAGCTATGACCTTGACCTTCGAACATATGACCTTGAGCCATGTATCAAAATGATCGTCATATCAATACTTAAAATATTCTAAAATATACATGCCTATACAAAAAGTTACCAGTTTTCAAGATAATTCACAATTTCAGTACACTTATGCAGCTATAACCTTAACCTTTCTACATATGACCTTGAACCATATATCAAAATGATTGTCATAGCAATACCTACAATATTCTAATATAAATGCCAATACAAAAAGCTTATAGTTTTCAAGCTAATGCAAATCTTTAGTATTTATAAGCAAAAAACAACATTTCAGGGGTAACAACTCCTACATGGGTTATCATATAGTTACGAAACTTGGTACCTTTTTAAATTTTGTCATGTGGAACATTTTAACAATGTTTTGAATTCATATCTCTCAAAATATTTGCAAGAAAATTGCCTAAAACTGCATAAATTACAAATTAGGTCATGACCTTGATCTATGATCTTGACCCTAATTTGAAGGTCATTTCAAGAAAAAGTCAAAACTGAAATCCCCATGTCATTTTCTGTTCAAATAGTCAAGTTATAACAATATGAAGTCATTTACGAAATTTTTTTTAACGCGTAACCCATTTTTCGACCAAATCTCACAACATTAACAAACTTTAGGCTTTGGACCCTAGAGAAGCCAAATATCACATCAGATTTTTTCTCCTATCATTGATTTCGGAGAAGAAGATTTTTTCAGATTTTTGGACCCCTAGGTCGCCTTAACAAATCTGAATTGCACCGGACAATAAATGCTTCTGACCAAGTATCATTGAAATTTGCACGCACGCACATACACACGCCGCGCCATGCCATAAGCTCACATGACCTTTCGGTCAGGTAAGCTAATGATAACCGTGCAGTATAGTTCATATCTTATTCGGTACCTCGAGTAGTTAAGTTCGACCATAAGCTAACGAGTAGTCGAGAAGTTAACGAACCTGAATATAAGGCAAAGGTAATTAGCGATTAATGATCTTGTTAAAAGCTTGAATTCAAACTATATCATTAATCAAAATAAATAAATAAATAAATGGAAAAATGATCGTCGAAGTATGTGTTATAATTCTCATTATAAAATTATATTAAATTCTTGAAATAATTGTTTTATTTCATATTTTAAATTATAATAAAAATAATTAATAAAGAAATAAATCACAGACTGAAGTAGCCTGACCTGCTGTCAGCATGTTTTATTTAAATAAATCGAAACATGTATATTTACCAGGTTAACATCGGGTGTCATCAATCCGACGTGTTTAATCCGAAGTGATAATCATAATTAACGCCATCAACACGCAAATTTTAAACACCTTTTGGATACTTGATTTCGACACTAGTTTGTGTGCCGTAACTTCGTCACATTTTAATGCTAAATCTCAATCTATATGGTGACCTATTTTTCATTTTTGTCACCGGTTGTAATTTTTCGAGCCTGCGCTCGAGAAATTTGTTCACAAAGTATTTATATACAACAAACCTTCCCTATCCCTTCTAAAACCTTATTGTCCAACAAATCTCTCTAAAACTAACTTCAGAATTTAAAAATCACAAGCTTTCTAAAACTGTGCAATATGTGTTTTATTATCATTATTTATTTACTGTAGTCATGACTAAAACGAATGTTCGAGAGGACCAAAAAGGCTTAAAAGGGAGCGAGCAGCTAAAATTCTGACAAGGAGTCGAGCGAACTATAAAGCTGACGCGGAGCTAAGCTATTCGGTCGAGTGGCCGAATAACTACAAACAGATAGATAGCATCTACAGAAAACCTGCTGAGTTATATAGCATTAAAAATATAGCTAACAAATGGATCGAGATGGACTGCCGATTCGGCCCTAATTCCGAATTAGTGCCGAATCCGCAGCCCATCTCGATCCATTTGTTAGCCATATTTTTACGGTAAGCTTAGTGTTAATTTTTCGACAAGTTAGTTGATTTTAAGACACGAATTTTTTTTTTTTAATTTTGGTTCAAAAGTTATATTGACAAATATCTTAATATCATAAATAAAAATAGAATGGACAAATTAAATATTGTTGATTTACAACAATCCTGATAATTACTGATAATAGCCGATAATGGAAGAAACCAATTATTAGAATTGACAATAAAGTCTTTATCTAATTGGTATAAAATTATATTAAAGTGAATTGAGAGAAAATAAATGTATGTAAAATCAAATCAGTAGCATGCCTTCTTTTATAAATAAGTTAGCTATATACCTTCCTGAACCACACAATAAAATTTGTAAAGATCTCTCTCTCTCTCTCTCTCTCTCTCTCTCTCTCTCTCTCTCTCTCTCCGTTAAGCCACGCTTACGGATCACAGCGCCTCTCACCGACTGGGTTCGAATCCCACTCGGGACAGATCCTAGTGTGAGAAAGCTTGTCAGTTCACTTGCCGAAAGTAGGTGGTTTTCTCCGAGCACTCCAGTTTTCTCCACAATCCCAGAACTGACCGCCTCGAAATAAGTGAAAGACTCTTGACTGGGGCATAAACACCATTACTCCTCTCTCTCTCTCTCTCTCTCTCTCTCTCTCTCTCTCTCTCTCTCTCTCTCTCTTGGATAATCAATTACTTTGAAGCTGACCTAAGGTCCTAATAACCTACCCGAATTTTCGGTTTATATCCGTCATCAGCAGACTTTCATTCTCATTTAAAAAGCACTTCAAAATATAATAAATTAAACACTTGTTTATAGGAAGTCAAGGATTATATAAGTAAAATGAAATTTACTGCATTTAGGTCTTTTGATTCGATGCACATGTACTTTGTATCAATACTTTTAGGGGTTTATTTATTTATTTATTTATTTATTTATTTATTTATTTATTTATTTATTTATTTATTTACTTATTTATTTGTTTATTTATTTATTTTAATTTTTATTTTTATTTATTTATTTTACATATAGAGTTTTTTCGGTACTTATATCTATCAATTTAAGTACCTTTTTACTGATATCATAAACATGTTTGTTTACAAGTTGTTGGGGAACTTTTTTGTAATTAAAGTTAATAAATTTTAAGTCTGCCGACTATACTCATCACAGAGAAGTTACAAATGGTGATATCATACGCAGACCTTTTGGCAATCAGATTTATGAATAAATGTGATAAATCAATGATGCTACAATACAAACGCAAGTTATTATAAAATATTTAAATCAATATTTGATCATAACAGTGACCTAAAGCTGACAGTAGTTTACTTTTAGTATACATGCGAATGAATCGTTTCTGGTTATTACGCCTATTCCGTTTACCGTATGCTTTTTATTTGACGTAATGTACCAAGCTCCGAACAGCGGCCAACATCCGTACCTCTTTTATAACTCGCGACATACGGAGCTAGGAGGTTGACGCTGTTTCGGAGCTTGGTAATGTACATGTACATCGAATTGATCACGTAATATTGTTGTTGTGAAGAACAAGATGAAATCATACAACGCATAAATATAACACTCAACAATTTCAATATAACAAAGTGAAAACTTACCCATGTTTAACAAGTAAATGGATCATACAATTCCATGTATATAGAATTTAAATCTATTTGTATCAAATATAATGTCGGCGATTACAACATGAGCCGGGAAATGGCTGCCTAACTATCAGATGACACGATATACATCTTAACATGTAAAATACTGTTAATCCATTGATGTTGTTGTCATATTCTCCTACTTTATGTATATTATCGACCTTTATTCATGTGCATAAAACAACTCGACGGTCCAAACAAATCAATAACCTGGATCATTACTGATGATAAAAATAGCCGTTCACGTGGTCTGACAATTTCATTTTCCATTAAAGACTAAGAATCAGACATTAGCTGTTTTCTCTGATGAAAGTATAAAAACGCCAAAATAGGGGTGTTAACCGCAATTTTAACTTTAACCGATAACAAAGCGATAAAAAAGAAGGGAACAACCACTTTCAAAATAACAGTTTATAATGCAAGATGTCACAAAACATAAATAGAACACTGCTATGTGTCGATTGCATCTTATATACATGTACTTTTAATTACTAAATCTTTTAGAAATAAATGAAAGAAAGCAACTTTTTTATAATTTCTTACTGCTTTCATCGATTTAAAATAGCAATTAATACATATATCAAATTTCAAGGGCTTAAAATTATCTTAGAACATGGTTGATGATTCTGAAAGTTCCCAAAATATATTTTTAAATTTATTTATTTATCTATCTTTAATTAATCAATTTATTTATTTATTTATTCATTCATTTATTTATTTATTTTTTTATTATTTGTATATTTTAAATTTTTATTTATTGATTTATTTATTTATTATTTATTCATTCATTTATTTATTTATTTATTTATTTTTTATTTATTTATTTATGTGCAGTTATCACTAGTATATACTAGATTACCTGTTTTTCCATCTTTAACTCCATTCTGAGTTGTTAATTTGTAGGAAGACATCTTCAGTTCCAAACTCTACAGATGTCAAAAGACCACTCTCTTTTAAAATCTGTCTACATCGAATTGATTTCCAAATACCGAACTCTGCCAATGTAAAAGGTATTCCAAAGATCCAGCCTTGTCGTTTTCAGTTGCGATTTATCGATGCAGAATGTTCCAAGTTTTTTATGTTTACAACTCTTGTTTGCCTGTTGTAACAAAACAAATGCATTTCATACACGTGGGCATTATTTCACGTGTCATATAAAATAACGTTAAGTTAATATCTAGAGTACGGGTATTTTAAATGTTTTACAATTTTTCATTTTTTTCAAGATAAGTCCATTTTATAATAGATAAGACAACCAATTGCCATGTGCAACATTTGGATGCATTGTTTCATGAAAATTCGAAATTAGCACATGACAGTTACACAATCAGTCTTTGGTATTTATGATCTGAAATTTAATCACAATCATATTGAATTTAAAAAACAAATCCATCAGCAGATTTCAAAATAGAGCTGGTGTATCAAAGGTTAGTAACTCAATGTATCATTATTTTCTTCCAGGTAAAAAAGGTGTAGAATGAGCTGACAAATACAACTTTTAATTGTCATGATTCTTATGCATTCAAATCTCGCTAAGCCATTGCCAGATTATTTCAGATAAAACGTTTCTTTTTCCAGTTAAAGAGTTTGATAAATTGCTGATCTTGTTAGTTCAAATCATACAATTGTCTGAAATGCAGATTGTATTCAACGTTTACTTCTGGATTATGATAATTTCGATGTTGTTCTATGACTTTTTATCTTGTAGTTGCTGTCAATATAAAAAGTCCTTTAAAGCCAACATTATTTTTGTAATATATGTATTAAAGTCAATTCATTTGATTTTTTTATCCCACTTCTGAAATCGGATATTTTTGAACGATAAGAGAGTAAAAGATTATTGAGGTCAATACAGTACTATGTAGGACTGGACGTTTTCTTTTATTACGTATATATAAACAAACCGAGTAGCTAATGTCCAGTTACTACATGTATTTAATATTAACTGACCAGGTTAAATATGTGACATTGTATGTAAATTTTTCCCTTATTTATACGTATTTCATTTAATTCAGACACTTACATTAACTATGGAGTTATGTCTATACTCCGTATACATGTAAATATCTATAGCTACTGATTTTCCCCTCTCTTTGCCATAAATATCATAAGATTTGTTATTGCAATCTTAATTGTGCGTATCAGTACCAATAAATTACTGCCAGTTACAACTTTAATTGCTTTTAAAATTTCAATTTCGTTTATCAATTACATAAAAATTAGCATATTTTAATTTTTAATCTTCTTGTTCCGTGGCTTTTCAAAATTTCAAAGATTTAAAACTTGCATGCAATAAAACTGCTTCGTGATTAGAATTTCAATCCGGGATAAAAGCATTTTAGAAAAAAGCCAATACTACAAAAATAAATACAAATTCATGAAGTAAATGGTGAATTTAGAAAATAAACAACAAACGTTCATACTTACATGTATACATATATAAGATAATCTTCTTTAGTTAATAGAGGTCAAATCTACAACTGGCTTCCAGATCAAGGGATATGCAGGTCAATCCGAACTGACCTCGTAGTATGTGTATACTGAATGCTGGACATTGGCTACAAACCGGTTTTATAAACATAGAGAATGTGTATAGGATATATAACCGATATCTCGACATTATTATCATGGTCCGATAAAGTTTCTAAATAGTATCTTATAATAAATGAGGTTTATTTTTTGCAATAATAATAATAATAATAATAACAGTAGTCATTGGTACATTTTGTACACACTTTATTAATTTAGATCAATTACAATAAAAAAAAACTTTGTTTAAAAGTTATTTAGTTTTCAATTTTATAACTTTCAATATCAAAATTTCTTTTAAAAAAATACCTTTAAAAGGCTTCTAAACTCTTCAATAGGTTGAGTGCATTTATTTTTCAAAACAATGTCGTAAAAAACTTATTTTATTTATTATAGAAGAAAATTAGAGAATTTTTGACAGAAATCAAAATTTAATTTATTTTTATGCTTATGTCAAATTTTGCCTTTAAACAATCAGATTTATAACTATATTACGTAAAATTGTTTTGTAAAATTCCATATTTATTTATCAAGGTTCTCTTGTACACTTCCGGTTTTGTCACATTGTTCGAGGAATCAAGAATAACAGAAATATGGTCTTTTAAAAGTGGGAGAAAGTGGAATGACTTATCTACAGGTTGTAATTTTTTTTTAATTTTAAAATCAGTAATGATTTTGCTACAAAAAATATTTAATTATAATCTATATGGTATTTACTGAAGATAGATTACAAAAACGACAACCTTTGCTTCAGTAAAAAAAAATCCAATAATTTTTATGCAATGTTTTATTTCTTTCAAGTTGTAAATACATGTACATGTATTTCCATTTTCGCTGAGACATATTAAACAAACAATATTTTTGTTTTAGTTGACATTGGGTTTCCCTAAGTGAATTTATATTACACGAGTTCTTACCAACACTGAATGGGTACTTAATATTTTGACCAGATCCCGCACCCGTCTAGTACATGTAGCAGGAGTCTTTTTACAGTGTGTTAATCTTGTCTCGTTTTCCTTATTTCGTAGTTTCTTATTTTGTTTATATTGGTTAAGGCTAATTTCGTGCATTTCTGTTAGTTGTTCTTAACACCCAATGAATATTTCGACATATCAATTAGTCTAGCTTTTATAATAACGATTTCTTTTCACAATGCCCTTAGGGTTAAAAATTGGTCAACGAGGTGCTGAATCTATATTCAAATGTTCATCAAAATGTCTTACTGTCTCTTACCGATTACTACAGCTACAAGGTGGAGTATCTAAAAGCTATTGTTATGCCAAGCATAAAGTTCGCTTTCAGATGTTTTCCAAGCAGCGAAGATGGTACCCTTTTGGATGGCTATCATTTGAACACATCGATGCATCATTACCCAATAAATGTGCTGGTGCGGAAATGCTTGGATTTTTTTATTGTCTTAATAACTGATTTTCGTGGTTTTTTCTTTTCTTACCTCGCGTATTTGCTGTAGCATGATTTCGGGGATAATAGTTACGGCTACATAAATGTGTTTTTTGTGTTCCATCGATACTTGTTTTTTAATTCTGTTTTAAGTTTTAATTAAGAGCATGTTAGTTTGTTGGTTGGTTGTCATGTTGTTTAACGACCAATCGGCAATTTTCCATCTATTCGGAAGAGAGCAAGGTTAATAATTTCTAATGGATTATCTAAACAAGTCTGCGCATGCTTCAGATGTGCAAGTGTGTTTTAGGTGGTAAGGTGTTTGCTCAGTATGCCGCAATCAAGCAGTAAAATCTACCAGTCCATTATCCTGGCATCGGAAAAAACCAGTATTTTCATCTCCCTTAACAATGCTTTGCGCTAGACGAGAAAGCAGTATTTTAATTTTATAGTCTTATGTGTGACACGGTCGGGGCTCGAACCCATGACCTTCCTTTTTGAGGCAGACGCACGGTCGGGGCTCGAACCCATGACCTTCTTTTGAGGCAGACGCTCTACCACTTAGCCACCGAGATGACACTTGCGTGTTTGTTATGCATATTGTTCTCTACTAGGTGAGTGTTGTATGTTTAAAGTTACCGAGGTGACACTTGCGTGTTTGTTATACATATTGTTCTCTACTAGGTGAGTGTTGTATGTTTAAAGTTACCGAGGTGACACTTGCGTGTTTGTTATACATATTGTTCTCCAATGGGCGAGTGTGGTATGTTTAAACGGATCGTTTTACGTATCGTTTGTTGTTTGTACATACTGTGTATTGAAAATAAGAAGCAACATTAAATGTGCTATTTGCACCATTTATCACGTTGGTCTTAAAAACTTTTGAACAAAACACTTGTCTATCAAACTTTATCATCAGAAACAAACGTACACACGCCAAATGACGACGCCTTGTACAAAACCAACGTACACACACCGAATAACGACGCCTTGTACAAAACCAACGTACACACGCCGAATGACGACGCCTTGTACAAAACCAACGTACACACGCCGAATGACGACGCCTTGTACAAAACCAACGTACACACGCTGGATGACGATGCATTGTACAAAACCAACGTACACACGCCGAATAACGAAGCCTTGTACAAAACAAACGTACACACGCCAAATGACGACGCCTTGTACAAAACCAACGTACACACGCCGAATTACGACGCCTTGTACAAAACCAATGTACACACGCCGAATGACGACGTCTTGTACAAAACAATCTATACTTTAATATTATAAATAAATAGATAAATTTATTAATCAAATTCAAGTTTTAATATTTGAATTTCTTAATATTTCATTGTTGGATTTACATAATTTGAATCATAAGCGTAGGCATATGCGTCTTCTGCAGGCTTTGGAGGTAGGATCCTCTTTGGTGCTACGTTGCTGTTTGGAGTTGGAACGAACCCTGAATCATATATTGCAGACGAACGGCCACGGATCGATTTTTTCTTCTTGCCACCTACAAAATTTAGTGAGATGCTCAACAAAATACAGAAATAAACTGAGAGTAAGAGTTTAGGTATACATGTACTAATTAAAAACAAAAAAGCGAGTAATCAATGATGCAATCATTAATAGGAAAAATTCTATTGAATTTTCACTCAAAATCAAAGCATTTAAAAGAAAAAAGTATTTGAATCATCCTGTTTTGTAAATACATTTTTACTTTTAATGTCACCGACGATACCGTCACGGGTATTGTACACTTTACTTTTAATGTCACCGATGATACCGTCACGGGTATCGTGCACTTTACTTTTATTGTCACCGACAATACCGTCATGGGTATCGTACACTTTACTTTTAATGTCACCGACGATACCGTCAATGGGTTTCGTACACTTTACTTTTAATGTCACCGACGATACCGTCACGGGTATCGTACACTTTACTTTTAATGTCACCGACGATACCGTCACGGGTATTGTACACTTTACTTTAATGTCACCGACGATACCGTCATGGGTATCGTACACTTTACTTTTAATGTCACCGACGATACCGTCACGAGTATCGTACACTTTACTTTTAATGTCACCAACGATACCGTCACGGGTATCGTACACTTTACTTTAAATGTCACCGACGATACCATCACGGGAATCGTACACTTTACTTTTAATGTCACCGACGATACCGTCACGGGTATTGTACACTTTACTTTTAATGTCACCGACGATACGTCACGGGTATCGTGCACTTTAATTTTATTGTCACCGACAATACCGTCACGAGTATCTTACACTTTACTTTTAATGTCACCGACGATACCGTCAAGGGTATCGTACACTTTACTTTTAATGTCACCGACGATACCGTCACGGGTATCGTACACTTTACTTTTAATGTCACCGACGATACCGTCACGGGTATCGTACACTTTACTTTTAATGTCACCGACGATACCTTCACGGATATTGTACACTTTACTTTTAATGTCACCGACGATACCGTCACGGGTATTGTACACTTTACTTTTAATGTCACCGACGATACCGTCACGGGTATTGTACACTTTACTTTTAATGTCACCGACGATACCGTCCAGGGTATCGTACTCTTTATCTAGGCAAATACGTCAAACACTATATAGCTTTAAAATAGGATTACGATTGTTTAACGCCTTAGTTTACGCTTTAATTACTTATATCAAGTTGGTCAGTTCTGGGATTGTTAAGGAACCTTGAGTGCCTGAAGTAAACAATTAATCTACGACTAGAGAGCTGCTAACCTTCCTAACATTAAGAGATAAATCCGAGTGAGATTCGAACATAAGCAATGACAACTCCCGTCGAGGCATTAAAATACACATGTATACATTTATACAAATGTGTTTTTATCATGGCAGAAGATATGCGATTTATACATAAGATCTTGTTGCTTGATAATACACGGTTTTTGTTTAATTAGGGGATTTTAACTAGAGACAAATACCACTGAGATGTTTTTTTTCTGCCAAAATGCGATAAAGGTCCATGTTGGTTCACAATCTATTCAAACATATGTAGAAGCTTTAATTCGATCTAGATTTTTGGATAAACAGACAGGTTGAAGGATGGATCAACGGAAACACATAGAAAAAAAGAACGGGGTTAATTCGTATATTCTCATAAGATTCGTCAATTAAAACATTAACAACTGAAATAAAAATGAAATAGTGTCTACGTTTGTTTACTCTGAAACAAGATATATTTGTTAATATTGAGCTTAGTGTTGTCGACTTACGGTTGGAACAATACATGTACATTATTAAAATTGATCTTTGTGTTGTCGACTTACTGTTGGAACAATACATGTACATTATTAAAATTGATCTTAGTGTTGTCGACTTACTGTTAGGACAATACATGTACACTTGTATACATTGAGCTTAGTGTTGTCGACTTACGGTTGGAACAATACATGTACATTATTAAAATTGATCTTTGTGTTGTCGACTTACTGTTGGAACAATACATGTACATTATTAAAATTGATCTTAGTGTTGTCGACTTACTGTTAGGACAATACATGTACACTTGTATACATTGAGCTTAGTGTTGTCGACTTACGGTTGGAACAATACATGTACACTTGTATACATTGCGCTTAGTGTTGTCGACTTACGGTTGGAACAATACATGAACACTTGTATACATTGAGCTTAGTGTTGTCGACTTACTGTTGGAACAATACATGTACACTTGTATACATTGAGCTTAGTGTTGTCGACGTACGGTTGGAACAATACATGTACACTTGTATACATTGAGCTTAGTGTTGTCGACTTACGGTTGGAACAATACATGTACACTTGTATACATTGCGCTTAGTGTTGTCGACTTACGGTTGGAACAATACATGAACACTTGTATACATTGAGCTTAGTGTTGTCGACTTACTGTTGGAACAATACATGTACACTTGTATACATTGAGCTTAGTGTTGTCGACGTACGGTTGGAACAATACATGAACACTTGTATACATTGAGCTTAGTGTTGTCGACTTACGGTTGGAACAATACATGTACACTTGTATACATTGAGCTTAGTGTTGTCGACTTACGGTTGGAACAATACATGTACACTTGTATACATTGAGCTTAGTGTTGTCGACTTACGGTTGGAACAATACATGAACACTTGTATACATTGAGCTTAGTGTTGTCGACTTACGGTTGGAACAATACATGTACACTTGTATACATTGAGCTTAGTGTTGTCGACTTACGGTTGGAACAATACATGTACACTTGTATACATTGAGCTTAGTGTTGTCGACTTACGGTTGGAACAATACATGTACACTTGTATACATTGAGCTTAGTGTTGTCGACTTACGGTTGGAACAATACATGTACACTTGTATACATTGAGCTTAGTGTTGTCGACTTACGGTTGGAACAATACATGTACACTTGTATACATTGAGCTTAGTGTTGTCGACTTACGGTTGGAACAATACATGTACACTTGTATACATTGAGCTTAGTGTTGTCGACTTACGGTTGGAACAATACATGTACACTTGTATACATTGAGCTTAGTGTTGTCGACTTACGGTTGGAACAATACATGTACACTTGTATACATTGAGCTTAGTGTTGTCGACTTACGGTTGGAACAATACATGTACACTTGTATACATTGAGCTTAGTGTTGTCGACTTACGGTTGGAACAATACATGTACACTTGTATACATTGAGCTTAGTGTTGTCGACTTACGGTTGGAACAATACATGTACACTTGTATACATTGAGCTTAGTGTTGTCGACTTACGGTTGGAACAATACATGTACACTTGTATACATTGAGCTTAGTGTTGTCGACTTACGGTTGGAACAATACATGTACACTTGTATACATTGAGCTTAGTGTTGTCGACTTACGGTTGGAACAATACATGTACACTTGTATACATTGAGCTTAGTGTTGTCGACTTACGGTTGGAACAATACATGTACACTTGTATACATTGAGCTTAGTGTTGTCGACTTACGGTTGGAACAATACATGTACACTTGTATACATTGAGCTTAGTGTTGTCGACTTACGGTTGGAACAATACATGAACACTTGTATACATTGAGCTTAGTGTTGTCGACTTACGGTTGGAACAATACATGAACACTTGTATACATTGAGCTTAGTGTTGTCGACTTACGGTTGGAACAATACATGTACACTTGTATACATTGAGCTTAGTGTTGTCGACTTACGGTTGGAACAATACATGAACACTTGTATACATTGAGCTTAGTGTTGTCGACTTACGGTTGGAACAATACATGTACACTTGTATACATTGAGCTTAGTGTTGTCGACTTACGGTTGGAACAATACATGTACACTTGTATACATTGCACTTAGTGTTGTCGACTTACGGTTGGAACAATACATGAACACTTGTATACATTGAGCTTAGTGTTGTCGACTTACTGTTGGAACAATACATGTACACTTGTATACATTGAGCTTAGTGTTGTCGACGTACGGTTGGAACAATACATGTACACTTGTATACATTGAGCTTAGTGTTGTCGACTTACGGTTGGAACCATACATGTACACTTGTATACATTTAGCTTAGTGTTGTCGACTTACAGTAGTAACAATACATGTACACTTGTTTATATTGAGCTTAGTGTTGTCGACTTACGGTTGGAACAATACATGTACACTTATTAACATTGAGCTTAGTGTTGTCGACTTACGGTTGGAACATTACATGTCAGTGTATACATTGAGCTTAGTGTTGTCGACGTACGGTTGGAACAATACATGTACACTTGTATACATTGAGCTTAGTGTTGTCGACTTACTGTCGGAACAATACATGTACACTTGTTTACATTGAGCTTAGTGTTGTCGACTTACGGTAGGAACAATACATGTACACTTGTATACATTGAGCTTAGTGTTGTCGACTTACGGTAGGAACAATACATGTACACTTGTTTACATTGAGCTTAGTGTTGTCGGCTTACGGTAGGAACAATACATGTACACTTGTATACATTGAGCTTAGTGTTGTCGACTTACGGTGAGAACAATACATGTACACTTGTTTACAGTGAGCTTAGTGTTGTCGACTTACGGTTGGAACCATACATGTACACTTGTTTACATTGAGCTTAGTGTTTCCGATTTACGGTAGGAACAATATATGTACACTTGTATACATTGAGCTTACTTTTGTCGACTTACGGTAGTAACAATACATGTACACTTGTTTATATTGAGCCTAGTGTTGTCGACTTACGGTAGGAACAATACATGTACACTTGTATACATTGAAATTAGTGTTGTCGACTTACGGTAGTAACAATACATGTACACTTGTATACATTGAGCTTAGTGTTGTCGACTTACGGTTGGAACAATACATGTACACTTGTTTATATTGAGCTTAGTGTTGTCGACTTACGGTTGGAACAATACATGTACACTTGTATACATTGAGCTTAGTGTTGTCGACTTACGGTTGGAACAATACATGTACACTTGTATACATTGAGCTAAGTGTTGTCAACTTACGGTAGGAACAATACATGTACACTTGTATACATTGAGCTTAGTGTTGTCGACTTACGGTAGGAACAATACATGTACACTTGTATACATTGAGCTTAGTGTTGTCAACTTACGGTAGGAACAATACATGTACACTTGTATACATTGAGCTTAGTGTTGTCGACTTACGGTAGGAACAATACATGTACACTTGTATGCTTTGAGCTTAGTGTTGTCGACTTACGGTAGGAACAATACATGTACACTTGTATGCATTGAGCTTAGTGTTGTCGACTTACGGTAGGAACAATACATGTACACTTGTTTACATTGAGCTTAGTGTTGTCAACTTAGGGTAGGAACAATACATGTACACTTGTATACATTGAGCTTAGTGTTGTCGACTTACGGTAGGAACAATACATGTACACTTGTATACATTGAGCTTAGTGTTGTCGACTTACGGTAGGAACAATACATGTACACTTGTATACATTGAGCTTATTGTTGTAACCATCAATACTGACCTTCGTCAGATAATATATCCAAATACGGAGAGTCTTCAAATATAGCTGAAGCATATGTACCACTATTCCTAAAAACAAAAATAATTATATATTAAATTTGAAAATCTCCTTAACAGGTATAACAAAATATGTCCATCTAACTGATGAATTGATTAAATAACAAAACGGAAGTGGAAGTGATTGAACAGATTTTTTTTTTTTTTTTTTTTTTTTTTTTTTTTTTTTTTTATTTATTTTTTTTTTTTTTGATGGACCAGAATCATAAACATAATTAAATATGTTGAAATTCACATTTATTTATGTTTTTAATGTATGTGCATTAAGTCGGTTACTGTGTTATCTTGTGTCTGTTTATAATTTATTTCATAGTAAGAATCTAGATCCTCCTTATCTAGTTTAAAATTCAGTATAAATTCTTACCTTCCCTTTCTTTCTTTTATAGATAAGCCTGTTTAAAATAAAATAACAAACGTTGATTGATAAAACAATACAACCAATTAATAGCAAATAAAAATATATCAGCAAAATACTAGTATATAATTATGAAATATTACATTATAAAAATACAAGCCACTCCTAATCTAAAAAATACCTCATACAACAATCACTATTCTTCATTTTTTTAATCTTACACTGACTACATAAAATATTAATTAATAATAAAATTACCTTGATAATTTCTTTCGAATGCTACAGTGGGATCTTCTCTTCTCCTAGAAATGCAAATAAAATAATACAATAATAAGTATAATAAAATAAAACACACACGATAATGAGGTCTCTCGCGGGATGATCGATTCGCTCGCCATTCAGGTATTCTCTCTCTCTCTCTCTCTCTCTCTCTCTCTCTCCTCTCTCTCTCTCTCTCTCTCTCTCTCTCTCTCGTTAAGTTGTTTTAGATGAAGAAGAACCATTGCGATTTATGGTGTTGGCTAAAAACTCAAGAATTTTCGTCGAAGCTCTCTCTCTCTCTCTCTCTCTCTCTCTCTCTCTCTCTCTCTCTCTCTCTCTCTCTCTCGTTTACCTTTAAGAAGAAAGCATATACCTAGGTAGCGTGCCAATGTACTTACCAATTTGAGGAATTCGATGTTTACTGTTGCGAAAAAAGATAAATATTTGTATGTTTTATCGAAAGGTACAATAGAAGTATAGAATTATAGTTAAAATGGCACACACAAGCACGATCACGAGAGAGAGAGAGAGAGAGAGAGAGAGGAGAGAGAGAGAGAGAGAGAGAGATCCAAACTTACCTTACACTGAATTTAGATGAAAGTCTACCTACAAAAGAAAACAACATCATGAATTTTTTGGCTTTACTACTTTTACAGTCTGACTTAATATAAAACAGTGTATATTTTGTTGTCTTTGTGATAGTTTAGAGAATTATAAGGTATAACCTAGGCTATTAAATCAATTATCTTACCTGTAACAGTTTTAATAAAATATATACATGTACTTTCTTATAATCATTCTTTGATTTTTTTTTTTACGAGTAAACAACAATAATGTTTTAATAAGTCATTACAATGCCTGTATTTAATTTTCTATTCACATGTTCACGAAGGGGAGGTTGGTGGTATGATGCAAGATCTTTGGAATGCTTATACTTACTGAATGACTTTCCAACTTGGTTTTTATTCTTCGTAGCACATTTAAAGATGATAAACAAAACAATTAGTACAACAATCCATACTGCACACGTTACCAAGACAACCGGTACATAGGAGGATAACTCTTCCGATTGACAATTTGAATCTACAGCTGAAATAAGATCAGAATTCTTGGTAGTGTGTGATAACAAAGCTGGAATTTAAATTGTAAAGCACTGTATTGTCTCTATATTTTATAAATTTATTCCCCATATGGACCTTGGAGACGGAATGTTTTAATGCTTATGCTTTCAGATCACAATGCCTCTTACCCCTAGATTCGAGTCCTGCTCGGGCAAATCCTAGTTTGAGAAAGTTATTAAGATCGGCTGGTTCCTTTGGTCATTTAGATTTCCTCTACCATTCAAGAACTGAACACTTCAAGTCTTGACTACAGCATTATTCTCTGTTCTACTTCTTCTACTATTGCTGATATTTATAAGCATGGCTTTACTTTTCTGTAGACATGATTTGATGTCACGTTAGACGGAGGGACCTTAAAAAACTTGGAGGACGTTGTTTTACAAAATACATTAATTTTCTATTACAAAGGATATAATTAACAGTACTTACTGCCTGCTATTTGGTCATCTAATACCTTCAATGTAAAACTTGCATTACGTCTCATATCGATGCCATTGACGTTGTTTGATGCTACACATTCATACTGAGCTTCGTTAAGTTTGGTTGCGTTTTTTATTGTAAAGCGTTTAAATGATCTGAAAACTAAGCCATTTTTGTACCATTTGATACCCGGTTCCGGATAGCCTTCGGATTTACATGTTAAAGTATAGTTATCTCCCAACTTTATTTCATCAGTTGATGGACTCTTATATATCTCAGGAGTACTCGGCGAATCTGAAAAAAAGAGGAAACTCTCCATTGCATTTCGTAGCTTTTTTTAGGATTGAGGTATTGAAACACATTTTCTATAAAAAGTAACGGAGTGTAGCAATTCTAAAGTGATTCGTTGAAACAACGCAAATGTGTGTGGGTTTAAAAATTGAGTTTTAAAAGGTATAATGTACTGCCAAAACATTTGCTTTAAATATAATAGCACCGGTCTCGGTTCTAAGCTAAATAGTGTGTTATGTCGTACTTTTTTACTTTTGATTACCAATATTTAAAAAATACTACATAACTGTAATATCACAGAAAGTGTACTGTAATACAGACATTTAAAACTGAATCGCATGAAGTACAAATAATTGTAGCCAAATAAGATGTTCTTTGTAAAATACATTCTATAATAACTATGACCTTAAACTTGTAATGAAAATTCTCTCTAGTACATGCAATACTATGGAGCAAATAAAAATTTAAAAAAAAAGATCGAATGTTGTCCAAACAATGATTTAAATACATTTAACACTATGCTTCTCCTATTGCTCAATGCTAATAACTTTTAAAACATCGATAACTGACCCATATTGTAGTCTTTACACCACCACTAATGCTGAAATGATCTAAACCTACGAAATATCGCTAGTTGTCAAAAAAATTACGTTAACTTATAGAACACCGCCATTTGTCAAAAGATTAATGACGTTAACTAGCGAAACTTTCCTAGTAGTCAAAAATGGTGTTTACAATAAAGGTAAAGTTACAGATCACCTCTAGTTATCAAAACAATGACGTTTACTCAAGAAACATTGCTATTTGTCAAAACATTTATTTAACTTACAGAACACCGCTAGTTCAGAAAAAAGACTTTTATTACGGAACTGTTATAGTTACAAAAAAAAAATTTAACTTAGGTAAAATGAATAGTTTCCAACCAACAATGTATACTAACGAAACACCGATAGGTTCCAAAACGATGTTAAATCTACAGAACACCACCAGTTGCCCCTACAATGATGTTAACTTACAGAACAGCTAGTTGTCCAACAATGATGGTAACTTAAGGAACAACTCTTGTTGCTTAAATAAAAATATTAGTAACGTTTCATCTCTAGGGTTCGAAATAATGATTCAAACTCATGAAACATTGCTAGTTGCCAAAACAATGGTGTTACCTATGGGACATTTTTTTCAAAACAATTTTTTTAAATCGCGGATTCGCATTTTGCCAAAACAATGACGTTATTCTACAAAACACCCTAATTGTCCAAACAGTGATGATAGCTTTCGAACTGTTGCCATTTGCCATACAATAACATTACTTACGGAACACCGCCAGTTGCCCAAACAAAGAGGTTAACTCGTCAGGTTGAACTAGTTCCTGCTCTACTCTACATATAATGGTAGATAAATGATCTTCTCTTGTTACTTTCCACTTTAGCTCATCCATTTTATGTGTAGTGCAGGTATCTGGATAACTGGTACTTTTGGTACTTTGAAGTATAGTTGGTGTAGTCGAATCCTTCCTGTACCTCAACCACGTGATTGAACCCACTGGTTTACCGACGTCAGCCTCACAAGTAAACATAACCTCTTCATTTTCATTAACGACATTTGTATCTAAAAATATCTGCGGATCACCAGGAAAACCTTTAAAGAAAAATATTGAAAAATTCAACATTTATCTGGAATATAATGTGTTATATGATGTTGAAAATGTGCCTTAAAAACAAAATCCGAATTAACAGCCACGTTTGTGTCAAAATAAAAGACGAACAGAAATAATGCCGAAAAGAGCCATGATTAAATACAATATTGTATAAAGTCATAAAATGAAAGATCTGTATATGTCGTTTTTTTTTTTTTTTTTTTTTTTTTTTTTTTTTTTTTTTTTATTTATGTTAAATGTAATGGTTTATTTATGTATCTCAAATTTTAACAGATAAGTTTAGCATCCTTTCTAATTATCCTGATTCTTTTAAATTTTCTTTAAGTACTTACTTTTGACGCGCAATGCCGTGTCTGCAATAACTGTTCTTTCAGTGTTATCTGTATCCCTGTATTTAGCTCGACATCTGAAGTCACCTTCTAGATCACATTGTACTCTATCTATAACCATGGTAAGTGTCAGAGTAGATCGACCAATCAAATTGGACCGGAAGCCATATTCTATAGGGTTATAGCTGTCAGTCGTAAGACTTCCGTTTCCGTTAAAATATGCACCTCCTATACTAACGAAGTCCGGCGTTGTAAATGTTGGCCCTCGTAGCCATTCTATATTGGTAAATATTTCTCCCGGAAGATGCGTATAAGTGCATGTTATTTCTGCTGCAGAATCATGAATTCCTGATGAAAATCTAGGCACACTCACATTGGCCGATTCTACAACTACAAAATCAGAAATATTACAAGCTGTTATAACTGAGAGAGAGAGAGAAGAGAGAGAGAGAGAGAGAGAGAGAGAGAGAGAGAGAAGAGATGAATAGTACTTATGTTTTCCTTCCTGCTTATTGCATGACTACAAAGGTTAATGCTGTATTAACATACTGTATACTAATTTTGAAATACCGGTAACCTGGAATGGGTTAAGATTTTTGTAGACGCCAAAAATCCAAAGCCTAACTTTTAATAAATAAATCAATCAATCAATCAATCAATCAAGCAATAAATAAAAATCAATCAAGCAAGCAAGCTACCAAATACTAAGCTATGAATAACCCTGGTAACACAACATTGTTCTTAAGAGGCATGTTGCTCATTGGTTAGAACGGCGAACACGATGAAACGTTTTTCTCTCAAAAATTTAAAAAGAATATATTACTGTCATTTACATTGTATTTTTGACTTTTTGATTGCCATAAAATAAAAGAATCACGTCCGGTTCACATATTTAAGGCAAATAAATAAGACATCAGGCTTCAATACATGTTAAAGAACTCATTTATGTCCATAAATTAAGTTATTTTAATTTCAGTTTAACGATCATGACATACGCTGTTTTGCGCGCAAGTTCACAATCAAATAAATCCACAAGATCATTTTGCAAATGTTCTTAATTATGTTTTTCTGATGATTTAGTTTGATTTCGAATTTAAAAAGATTTTATCTAGATATGTCTGGTGGTCCCTCCCTTATTCACCTTAATAAAATTGCGCATATCATTAAAATGTTGAACACGGAACCATTAACAATTAAATGTTAAATACGGAAACATCAACAACAATTAAATATTAAACACAGAATCATTAACAACAATTAAATGTTGAATACGGAAACATCAGCAACAATTAAATGTTTAACACAGAACCATTAACAACAGTTAAATGTTAAATACGGAAACATCAGCAACAGTTATATTAACCACGGAACCATTTACAACAGTTAAATTTTTAATACAGAAGTATCAACAACAATAAAATGTTAAACACGGAACCATTAACAACAGTTAAACGTTAAACATGGAACCATTAACAACAGTTAAATGTTGACTACGGAAACGTCAACAACAATTAAATGTTAAACACGAAACCATTAACAACAGTTAAATGTTAAATACGGAAACATCAACAACAACTAAATGTTAAATACGACACCATTAACAACAATTTAATGTTAAACACGGAACCATTAACAACAATTAAGTGTTAAACACGGAACCATTAACAACAATGAAAGGTTACATATTCTATTATTAACTACAATTAGATGCTCCACACGGAACAATTAACAACATTTAAAGGATACATTCGGTACCATTAACAATAATTAAAGATTACATATTATATTTGGTCGTTAACAATGATAAAATTTTTACACCAGGCCATTAACTTCAATTAAGGATCACATATCCGGCCAGTAAAATTAACTAAAATCATATACCCGACCATTAACAACATAAGTATCATAAAATTACATAAGCTTACATATTAATATAATAACATTACAGAAACTTACCGTTTAATATCGTAAGAAAATTAATTAGATATAAAACTTGAAGCATTATTAAGTTTCTATCCTCCTTAAAACTAGCAGTACTTGTTCCTTAATGTTGATTACTGGACATATGACGATAGATGTCCGGCGTATTTTATCAATTACTTCCTGTGCGGACATGACTACATGTACAATGGTTCGCCCATCAACACCCTTAAATCCTGATTATAAATTTAATTTGAGTTCTTATTACGTCATTAAGCTAGTTATTGATAATGTAACATCAGACATCATTTACATTCTTCATTCAAACAATGTAACCTTTAATAATATTTAAAATTGTACTGAATTCTCTTCAGTAAACCCTTTGAGAGCAACTGAAGATATTTCCCAATAACTTTAGTTGGGCACGTGCGACCTTTAACCCATGACGTCAGGACCTGTATCACTGGCGTATACGTCAAAAAATGATCTACTACAACACTGTTTACAAACAAAACCTTGCAGTGGCGATCAACTGATCGCTATGTTTTTGTTGCGGTTTTTTTCCGAAATCGCTAGTTTATCAATCGGATTAGATTTTTTTTCAGAATTTAAATAAAATTTAGTGATAAATGCAAAGGATCAATCTGTGTTTGTGTTTTTTTCTACAAGAAAACCAGGACCATGTCGGGATTTTTTTGTAATAAAATTCATTACTTAAGGAAACCTCGTGTTTTATCGTAAAAATTTTAAAAGATTGTAAATGTAAGATTTGAACTTTGATTGTACTGAATTTATTGGGTGATAACTTCAGTTGTTCACGCGCAAATTTTTTCATGAATGGCTTCGCCATTCATTCAATTTGCGCGTGACCAACTGAAGTTATCACCCAATAAATTCAGTACAATCAAAAATCAATCCTTAAATGGACATTATCAGCATTTGAGTACACACAAAATAATGACAGGGCTTTCAAGATTGGTAAAAAATACTTTTGTAATAATATTTATAAAACATTGCTGTAAATAAAGCTTGAAGCTTAATTTTCAGCTTTAGATGCGACAGTACGCATCACAAATAAAATTTTAAAAAATAAATAAAAATAAAACGACTACTTTTTCCGTAGAAAACAAGTTTTTACTTATTATTTATTTTTAGAAATGTTTTATTAGGCCCTCAATTTTTTTTTTAAAAAAAAATATTTAAATAAGGTAATTAATTTAATTCTTATGGAACATGATTTTCACGAACAACTTATATATTTTGAGTAGAATGCGTATATATATATATTTTTTTTTACTTGCATTTATTGTACTTCGTATCGTTCCCTTTTGTAGATGATGAACATGTTTTGCAACAACAAAGTAAAAGTTTGTTATTGGACGTAGATGGTCAGTTACCAAGGACTCATCGAGGTACCTTTCATCCTTTCATCATGATTATACTATGGTTACAATGAAGGAATTTTGAACATCGCAAAAATATTCGGAAACAAAGTTTTTACTACTTGAATAATAGTCTAGTTGCCGTGAAATAAAACAAAAACACATGGGTCTAGTGATGTATCTAACCGACAGACTAAAAGAAGTCGAAGTCATGCATTTTGACTTCAATGTAATATGACAATGTAATTGGCATTACGCAAAGATCGATGAGTCTAAACAACAACAACAAAAACAACAACAACAAAAAATAAATAAATAATTTAAAATCAAAAATTAAAGTATAAAAATAAATTAAACAAGAATCATAAGAACTACGTAAAAATATACTTTTTGTTCACTAGGATATCCTAAAACGATTATTAATAAACCTAAAAGTAACGTAAAAATCTGAACAAAATTACAATAGTTAACATTCTTTTAACGACTGACAACTTTGTTCCAGAAGGAGCAATGTACATGCGATGGGGAAGAAAAGAATGTCCTTACGTCACATAATTAGTATATTCAGGTAAATTATAGTATTTATTATATGATAATATCAGGATAGTTGGTTGTTCGGCTGAATGTAGTTTTTAATATTCTGACCGAATAGATTATTAAAGATAAATAGAATCTCAAGGCATTTTTGCGCTACTTAATAAAAAGTTTATTATTCAAAAAAAAAAAAAAAAAAAAATCCTTGATATTTTCATACCAAACCTTATTTTAAATATCAAGACTACTGGATATACTGTTTACTGAAAGTGAAACATAATTTTTTTTAAACAGTTTTTGATAAATCTTTGAAATAATGAATAAAAATCTACACTTTAGGTCTTAAACCGCAAAACCGTTCTGGAAATTAAACAGCAAAAAATTACATTGAACAACCAATCGACAAAATTATAATAATAATAATAATAATTCTAGTAAATTAGGGCTTTAGTTCTTCAAAGAAATACGAGCTCGATGTTTTTGGAAAATCGGAACGTATATGACCTAGGGTTTAAAATGCGTAAATCGGGCGTGATATTTTATATTCTACGTCCACCACCGACCAAAGTATAGATAAGAAATGTTTAATTTTTATATCTTTTGACTATTTTTGGGACACAACTATAGTCCGAATTTCCTGTAGCCCTGAGTGTACAAAGTCGCAAGGCATAAAGTGTTTAACGCATTTTCTAGATGGCAAAAATTGTAGAAACTTAAAAGGGAATGTTAGAATGTTGGTATATATCAGTATCTGTATTTACAATTTTAGATTTGAAGTAACACTATACTGGAATTTATTTAATATACATTGTTTTCTGTTTATACATATTAGGCAAGTTCATTCAAAGGTAATTTCATAAGAAAGAACAATTTAAAGTTCAGTTTTTTCATACTGTTATGTTACCATGTGACTCAATAAAAATAGATTTAATGTTTTATCATTTCAGAAAAAGCTTTGAAATCTTGAACTTAAATTTATAGGTTTTTCGTGTACTGAGAAAAAATGATGAGAAAGTTAAACCTGTATACGTTTTATAATAATCAACTTTAGTTCTGTGGCCTTCTATATCACTTATAAATTGATTTGTAAACGTTATTTTGATTTTTCTAAAGTCGTCACGGCAAAAATATTTCCCCCAGAGTACATAAAATGTGTAAAAAAATACATAAAGTCAAAAAGGATTACAAGGTAGTGATTTAGCATTAAGTAACATCTTAATTTAGCTAAAACGTCCGAATAAAATTCTCTCTCTCTCTCTCTCTCTCTCTCTCTCTCTCTCTCTCTCTCTCTATATATATATATATATATAAGTAGTTTAACATCGTTCTAGGATTTGCAAGTGGAAGCTATTACACCCAGAGTATATTTGTCTTCCGCCTGACCCTGAGTTTTGGGTTCAACAGAACGTTAATGATTTTGGCTACATTTATGGAGCTGAATATCAAACCAATTATTTTGGCCCTGCCGAATTCGAAAACCAAGATGTACCTTGTGCAGTATGTAGAAGTTTGACAGGTACGGGTGTTGTCATGATTCCAGCTAAAAGTAGTTATTACCCAAACTGTAAACAGGAATATCACGGACGTCTAGATTCCGGTGATTATGCATACTCTTTGGCCTCACCGTTTGTTTGTGTGGACAAAACCCCGGAGGTAAATATCCCGAGCAATAACAAATTGTCACAAAGTTTTGTTAAAAATATTTTAATGTATTAGTTAGTATCCTTAGTCCTCAGTTTTGCACTTATAATGCAGATACCACCATAAATCCACCCTTACATCTTTCAAGACTATATACTAAGTATTTCCATTTCCCTCGTGAAATTTACATTGCTACAAGCTTAAGACCCTTTATGTTCATCTAGATAGAGATGGTGTAAAGAAGTGAAAACTTGTAAGTTTGTAAATAAGTGTTTGCTGTACGTTATGAGCTGTTTCAATTTACCTAAATTTTGACATTTTGTATACATTTTACATTTCTTAAAAAAAGACAATTGAAGTGAGATGTAATCACCTATGATAGTAATGTATACGCTTACACATTCTAATGATATAACCTGTTTACATATATACCCGTATATACCTGTATTATACCTGCTACCTGTTACATGTAAACGAGAAATGTGTTATAATATATACTTCTTTTTAATATGAACAATTTATAATATAATTGATGCGTTATGCCGCAGAATTTAAGAAAAAGAAGACGTAGATTAACTGATATTAATAAACATTATCCACCTCTTCCCGAATCTATCGACAACGTAAACGACGACAGTAACGATAGTTTTCATATAACATTAGGTTCCGAAAGTGCAACTATGAGTGTCGACGGACAGGTCTTAATAACTCTTGCTGACACTAATGTTACCCGTATTGCAGCAGCCTTAAAATGTGAAATTATGAATGAAATAAAATCAACAGGTAAAAATGTCTTTGCTGATTTTGTAAATGAAATGAAATCTGAAATCGCTGCGTTAAAAGAAGAAAAAGCATGTCTGAAAATGATAATCAAGTGTTGAAATTGTGCATTGATGAACTGGAGGAATACGGTAGGCGAAACGCCGTCAGCGGAGTATATTTGTCTTCCGCCTTACCCTGAGTTTGGGGTTCAACAGAACGTTAATGATTTTGGCTAAATTTATGGAGCTGTTTATTAAATCAATTTTTTAGGACCTGCCAAAAACCAAAATGTACCTTGTGCAGTGTGCAGAAGTTTGACGGGTACGAGTGTTGTCATGATTCCAGCTAAAAGTAGTTGTTCTCTAAACTGGAAACGGGAATATCATGGACGTCTAGATTCCGGTGATTATGCATACTCTTTTGCCTCACAGTTTGTTTGAATCCACCCTTACATCTTTCAATACTATATATTTTCGTTTCCCTTGTGAAATTCACATTGCTGCAAGCTTAAGACCCTTTGTGTTCATATTGACTATGAACGACAAAAACCTTATCACTCCGTATATAAATACATATAAAATGCAATACACAATCAGGAACTACATTATCATTGGTAAACAAACATGGTTGCCACGTCACTTTTGTTTATATTCGAAACAAGCTTAACAGCTGCACTAATGAAATTTTACAAGAACGTTTCAATGGTTAAAATGCACACAATAAAATCAAAGAAATTAATCAAATATATATAAATAGACACCTGGCTGATACTCACCGTAATATTGGCATTGTGAGAGACAAAGAGTTTAAAAATCAAATGGCGTTTTTTGATGACCTGTTGAAAGAACGGACAAGAACAGGTCTGTCAAAACCAACACGCCGCATAAAATGATAGGTAGGGTTTACACTATTTCACATCTACGTTTTAGATAAAGGTGCTAATCGATTAAAAATTGAAAATCATTTATAGTATAAAGAATAAGTTGTTTAAAGACGTCACTTGTATTTATTTAAATTAGTTCTTTGAAACAAAAAGTATACCTTAAAATTGCATTTAAGACATATTCTCTGAAATTGGTCCTGAATACATGGTCTATATTGCTGTTATTTGGCACCTGTTTTTAGATTGTAACCTAAAAAACTGTTAATATTGTTCGCGATCTGCATGTACGTCTGCAAATACCAATTAAGTTAGTTTATTTGTGTAGAGTAAAGAATTACGTTAAAAGCTATACACATTACAACAATTTATTATTAAATTATTTTATAAATATTTTTAAAGGTTGTGATGGATGGCAATACAAATCAGAATGGAAAGCTATTTTATTCTGTCAAAGCTGAATGTGGTTAATTAAAGTGTCCTCCGTGCCAAAATGATAAAGAGGTCTTATGCGTTGTTTGCACTCGTTAGATTAAAATCATAAACATATTAAATTTAAAAAGGTTTTATTAATTTTATCAAATTGTTTGTACTTGTAATCATTCTGAGCCTGGCAAGTTATATTAATAATGCTTCAGTATGCTGTCGAATAGTTTTATTTCTCTTTGCCAGGGTTACATCCTATTTAGACAAATAAAGTTTAACTTTTTTGTCTTTTGTTTATTCGTTGAGCAGTTTGATGTCGGTACAATGTGACTTTAATTAAAGTCGACTCTTGTGAATTTTTATCATTTTAATTATAATTATATCAGTATTTCAAATACATAATACATATTTGTGGTATTTTGATAATTCTACACTTAAGAACAAGTTGTCGTTGCTGTCACTGGTCAGTGTACCACGTCAATATCCTTTATCAATATCCTTTATCAACTATGTAAAGCCTTTTGAAAATTGTTTACGTCAAAATATCTGATATCTGACATTGATTATTGTACCATTTGTATCACTTGTATTTGGTGGTTTATTTTAAGGCTATGCAGTTGTTTTAGTTTTTGTTTTACTTTCAAATTTTGCACACTGAGTACTGTGAGTCCGTTGAGTTTAAATCAGACGTTGGCCATATTTGAAATTAAGTCGGAGGACAGTTGCTCTCTGCTTTAAAAGAAAAATATCTGTTATTGTATACGGAGTTATCAACGGTATATACTTTTAAGAGAAACCTATTTATAACTATCTTCAATCTCTTTAGTGAATAATTTTGATAAAATCGAACATGTTTAGGGTATTCTCTATCTTCCCCAGGGAATAAAGGGGATTGGTTTGTTTTTTTTCTTGAAATGTTAGTTAAATGTCGTATTTTAAATTTTTTAGCTATTCGCGACGACAGCAAGTTTATTTATCTCGAATTATAAGTTACTTTTATTATAAGTAATAATCTAAGAAAAAGTATGCGTATAATATGTGTATTATGATCCGCCTTGTTCTATATCTAGCGCGCATTCAGGTCACTCAAGACGACAATTTGTTAACATGCTAGCGCGTTATGAGCATAACCCCCCCCCCCCCAGTCACATTATCCTGGCGTCGGATATATCCGTCGATACTTTGTTTTTCAAATGGCGAGCGCAACGGACGATGAAAAGGAATGTTTTAATAAGTAGTATCTTGGACTTACATAATCCGAGTCAACAGTCAACAGTTTATGTATATTAATATGGTTTAGTTCGTTAGGAATAAATATTCACAACATAATCTTATCTGATCAAAACCTCTTGGCTTGGACGCAAACACCTTTACTTCACTCTTCTTTTTATCTTTTGACATGACTTATCATTGCAAGAGGATCAATTTAAAACTTAGGACACAACCCCGGACTCTGTGTATCTTAAAGTTTTAAGTTAAAAAGAACTTCAATCAACGCAGAAAATGGATAAAATTATAACATTCTCATTAGTGTTATTCATGGCCATGGATCCCTGTATTATCTCAGCGGAGCAAAAAATGTCCAAATTATTGGAAAAGCAAGAAACCAGGATAAAACAACTCGAAAATTTTCTACATCAACAACAGACTTTTCTAGAAGAAAAAGACCGAATTCAACAGAAAACGGTGTCAAAATTACAAGAAATAGTGAACATTCACCAGAAAACCATAACAGAATTGAAAGAGCAAGTGCACATTCACCAGAAAACTATAACAGACTTGCAAGAGCAAGTGCACATTCACCAGAAAACCATCAAAGAATTACAAGACCAAGGGCACCATTTAACCGAACAGAAATCTTCAAGCAAAAAAAATTTTAAAGGTAATTTATTTTGTTCACTTGGAATTAAGAAAAAAAATCTAGCAACATTGTGCTGAGTAATCAGAACTATCCAGCTAACCACGGCATACAGGTACAGATATGAAAAAGTAAATATGACTTAAGGCTCTAGCCACCAATTGTTAATTTTATCACCCTTCTACGTTCAGTTGTCACTACAAAAAAAAATAAATAGAAAGTCTAATTTGATTTCACAATTTTTTCGGTCGATACGATTTTTTTAAATCAACCCTAAAATTCTCTAGCAAACAACTGTAAATCCATAGTCTTCAAAATTTAATTTTAGCCAATAAATACCTTGAAGAATATGCAAACTTTCACGTATATTCAAATCTAAAGACAAAGAAGAAACGACTAAACATATCAATAATGTGTAAATTTTAAATTTGCTGCAGTACAGGACATAAGGGGTATGTGGTAGTCTCTGATAATTACGTTTTGTTGAGTTCAATTATAATAATATAAAATAATAACACTAATGGTACGTAGTGGAAGTTTGAAGCTTTTTCTCAGCTGAGAAAGTACACATCGCACTGAAAAAAACACCATTTCCAAAGGAAGCAGTATTTTGCAATTCAAAAACTTCGTTTCGTATCGTGTTCTTTTTTTAGATGATGAACATGTTTTGCAACAACAAAATAAAAGATTGTTATTGGACGTGAATGGTCAGTTACCAGGAATTCATAGAGGTATATACACTATGGTTATACTGTCGTTAAAAATAAAAAAGCTTTGTAAAAACTACAGTCAGAGAATAATTCTGATAAACATACATAATGTTAATGCTTGATCGATATTAATCATCTAGACGAGAGTATAATGTTTTAATACACGAGTAAGAATAATGAACAAGTGACCTCTGACACCCTAGATTTGTATGCAGCATTTACATTCACTATGCCCGTGGTCTACAGATGCTAACGGGTCATACTGGCCTCTCAACGCCTAGATTTGTATTCCGCTAAAGCAGATACTAGTATGAAGAAGTTTGCCTACTAGTTCCCTTTCCGAAAGTTGGTGGTTTTATTTGGGCATTACGGTTTGTTAAATGTTCTAATTAAGCATTTCTTCAAATAGCAAATGTACCTCTTATAGAAAATAACTAGTATTCGGGCGCAATAAACACTTAATATAAACAAGTTGGAAGACAGCATTAAAAAGTTTGTTTGTTTGTTTTTTTTTTTTTTTTTTTTTTTTTTTTTTTTTTTTTTTTTTTTTTTTTTGCCGTGCGGGAAACAAATTGACAATACTTCTATAAGTAAACTTATGATAATCCAATTGTTACCGATGGAAATAGCCAATGTAATCGTTATTGCTTGTTATGACCCCTTTTTCAGAAGGAGCAATGTACATACGATGGGGAAGAAAAGAATGCCCTAACGCAACAGAATTAGTATATTCAGGTAAGCAAGAGGTTTAATTTTTTATATAAATACGTTTTATGGTTGGTTAGTTTGTTGTAAAGTTTTTCCATTAAATATTTTATCTAACATGGCCACTTGTTATAAAAGTGTTGCATTCATATATAAACATTTTGGTTATAGATTTGTTTTGCAAAAGATATTATATATCTATCGCAAAACTAATCTATAACGAAAATATTTTTAAACAGCGTAACTCATCTCAAGGTCGCGGAATAATGTTTCACGTCCCAGTCAACGTTTGTTCACATATATCGAGGAAGGCGGTTCTGAGACGGTGGAGATAACCACCGACCTGTTACCAACGAACCAACAAGCTTTCTAACACTAGTATCTGCCCTATTGGGATTCAAAGGCACCGTAATCCGTAAGGGCCTTTTTTAGAGCACTCGATCACATAGGCCTCCACTTAATATAAAAGAACAGCTTAACAAGAAATCTTTGAAATCATGAATTTAAATGGATATTTAATGGCCTTCGAAAGCAAACAGTAATATTTGGTTAAAAAAACATTAGCCACCGTTCCGGATTTTATCTTTTACATAATAATTGCTAAACTTTATTTTAATTGTTGTAAAATAGTTTCAGCAAAAACTATTCCGCCTCAAAAAGCATAAAATTTTAATTAAAAATTCGTGATAACGATCTGTATCATAAGAAACACCTCACGTGATAAGACTGAAATTATACTTAATTCATATTCATTGAACAACCCTCTAGGATTTGCTGGTGGAAGCCATTACACGCACGGTGGTGGAGCAGCGGAGTATGTTTGTCTTCCGCGTGACCCCGAGTTTGGAGTTCAACAGAACGTTGGTGCTTATGGCTACATATATGGTGCTGAATATCAAACCAATTATTTTGGACCTGCTGAAGACCAAGATGTACCTTGTGCAGTGTGTAGAAGTTTGACGGGTACGAGTGTTATAATGATTCCTGCTAAAAGTACTTGTTACCCAAACTGGAAACGGGAATACCATGGGCGTCTAGCATCTGGTTATTTTGGGCACACTTCGGCTTCACAGTACGTTTGTGTCGACGAAACCCCGGAGGTAAATATTTAGATACATGTAATAACTTAATCATATAATATCCAGTTACAGGATCGTAAGAATATCTTTGATTCTCGTGTATATTATACAAACCATTTTACGAAGGCCGATATGAGCCGGGACCAAAACGTGTACTCAAATTGATCTTTTTTTCCGCTACGTTGAAATTTAAATTTGCTGCCAGCGGCAATATTTTTTTCAAATAGTTTTTTTTTTTTTGCCGCTAGCGGCAAAATCTTTTCAAACAGTTTTTTGCCGCTAGTGGCAAAATCTTTTTAACAGTTTTTTTGTCGTTGCAAAATCTTTTCAAATAGTTTTTTGCCGCTAGCAAAATCTTTTCATACAGTTTTTTGCCGCTAGCAAAATCTTTTCAAATAGTTTTTTTGCCGCTAGCAAAATCTTTTCAAATAGTTTTTTTGCCGCTAGCAAAATCTTTTTAAACAGTTTATTTGCCGCTAGCAAAATCTTTTCAAATAGTTTTTGCCGCTAGCAAAATCTTTTCGAACAGTTTTTTGCCGCTAGCAAAATTTTTTCAAACAGTTTTTATGCCGCTAGCAAAATCTTTTCAAACAGTTTATTTGCCGCTAGCAAAATCTTTTCAAATAGTTTTTGCCGCTAGCAAAATCTTTTCGAACAGTTTTTTGCCGCTAGCAAAATTTTTTCAAACAGTTTTTTTGCCGCTAGCAAAATCTTTTCAATTAGTTTTTTTGCCGCTAGCAAAATCTTTTCAAACAGCTTTTTTCCGCTAGCAAAATCTTTTCAAACAGTTTTTTTGCCGCTAGCAAAATCTTTTCAAATAGTTTTTTTTTGCCGCTAGCAAAATCTTTTCAAATAGTTTTTTTTTTTTTTTGCCGCTGGCAAAATCTTTTCAAATAGTTTTTTTTTGCCGCTAGCAAAATCTTTTCAAATAGTTTTTTCCGCTAGCAAAATCGTTTCATACAGTTTTTTTTTTGCCGCTAGCAAAATTTTTTCAAATAGTTTTTTTGCCGCTAGCAAAATCTTTTCATACCGTTTTTTTTTGCCGCTAGCAAAATTTTTTCAAATAGTTTTTTTGCTGCTAGCAAAATCTTTTCATACAGTTTTTTTTTTGCCGCTAGCAAAATTTTTTCAAATAGTTTTTTTGCCGCTAGCAAAATCTTTTCAAACAGTTTTTTTGCCGCTAGCAAAATCTTTTCAAACAGTTTTTTTTTTTGCCGCTAGCAAAATCTTTTAAAACAGTTTATTTGCCGCTAGCAAAATCTTTTCAAATAGATTTTGCCGCTAGCAAAATCTTTTCGAACAGTTTTTTGCCGCCAGCAAAATTTTTTCAAACAGTTTTTTTTGCCGCTAGCAAAATCTTTTCAATTAGTTTTTTTGCCGCTAGCAAAATCTTTTCAAACAGCTTTTTTTCCGCTAGCAAAATCTTTTCAAACAGTTTTTTTTCCGCTAGCAAAATCTTTTCAAATAGTTTTTTTTGCCGCTAGCAAAATATTTTCAAATAGTTTTTTTTTTTTTTTTGCCGCAAGCAAAATATTTTCAAATAGTTTTTTTCCGCTAGCAAAATCTTTTCATACAGTTTTTTTTGCCGCAAGCAAAAATTTTTCAAATAGTTTTTTTGCCGCTAGCAAAATCTTTTCAAACAGTTTTTTTGCCGCTAGCAAAATCTTTTCAAACAGTGTTTTTTTGCCGCTAGCAAAATCTTTTAAAACAGTTTATTTGCCGCTAGCAAAATCTTTTCAAATAGATTTTGCCGCTAGCAAAATCTTTTCGAACAGTTTTTTGCCGCTAGCAAAATTTTTTCAAACAGTTTTTTTGCCGCTAGCAAAATCTTTTCAAACAGTTTATTTGCCGCTAGCAAAATCTTTTCAAATAGTTTTTGCCGCTAGCAAAATCTTTTCGAACAGTTTTTTGCCGCTAGCAAAATTTTTTCAAACAGTTTTTTTGCCGCTAGCAAAATCTTTTCAATTAGTTTTTTTGCCGCTAGCAAAATCTTTTCAAACAGCTTTTTTCCGCTAGCAAAATCTTTTCGAACAGTTTTTTGCCGCCAGCAAAATTTTTTCAAACAGTTTTTTTTGCCGCTAGCAAAATCTTTTCAATTAGTTTTTTTGCCGCTAGCAAAATCTTTTCAAACAGCTTTTTTTCCGCTAGCAAAATCTTTTCAAACAGTTTTTTTTCCGCTAGCAAAATCTTTTCAAATAGTTTTTTTTGCCGCTAGCAAAATATTTTCAAATAGTTTTTTTTTTTTTTGCCGCAAGCAAAATATTTTCAAATAGTTTTTTTCCGCTAGCAAAATCTTTTCATACAGTTTTTTTTGCCGCAAGCAAAAATTTTTCAAATAGTTTTTTTGCCGCTAGCAAAATCTTTTCAAACAGTTTTTTTGCCGCTAGCAAAATCTTTTCAAACAGTGTTTTTTTGCCGCTAGCAAAATCTTTTAAAACAGTTTATTTGCCGCTAGCAAAATCTTTTCAAATAGATTTTGCCGCTAGCAAAATCTTTTCGAACAGTTTTTTGCCGCTAGCAAAATTTTTTCAAACAGTTTTTTTGCCGCTAGCAAAATCTTTTCAAACAGTTTATTTGCCGCTAGCAAAATCTTTTCAAATAGTTTTTGCCGCTAGCAAAATCTTTTCGAACAGTTTTTTGCCGCTAGCAAAATTTTTTCAAACAGTTTTTTTGCCGCTAGCAAAATCTTTTCAATTAGTTTTTTTGCCGCTAGCAAAATCTTTTCAAACAGCTTTTTTCCGCTAGCAAAATCTTTTCAAACAGTTTTTTTGCCGCTAGCAAAATCTTTTCAAGTAGTGTGAAATCATTAATTTTCGTGGTGTTCCAATTTTCGTTGTTTTCGTGGACATCATGACCCACGAATTTACATGTCAACGAATATATTTGTAAATATCTGAAATTCAGATATTTGCAAATATATTCGTTGACATGTAAATTCCACAAACGCCGGTAAGGTCAATCGGCGGTAGACAAAGGGTACATCAACCCCCTCCCCCCCCCCGAACATTTTTCTGTTTTTGTTTGTATGTTTGTAATAAACACACATCAGATAGGTAAAGAAATAAACATTTAAATTTTTATTTGAAAATATGGTGTTAACATACTGCTTTTTATCTTTTCATAACTGTCCAGTCGTTGGCAATGCAACAAAACGTCAAAAACAGTAAACTTTATTCTGTTTGGTACATCGGGATATCTGTCGTTTTAATTAAAAACTATAAGTCGATGTGTGACAATGTCGTATATATAGATAAATGTTCATAAATACCGCTTATTAATATCTTAAAAAAATCCCATCGCATATAACGGATACAAAAAACACGTGTAATGCCGTTATCATGCTGTTGTTGGTAACCTGAAAAACGGTCGTTATCAATCTAGCCAGTTCTTGTATATAGAATTCAGGGGAGGTTATTAACTATCTATAAACTGGATCGATCCGGCACCTGTATGTGTTTGTATACTCTACTAATAGCAGAAACGATGTGAACAGGAGAAGCCACCAGTAATCAATTAACTTGTTAGGTATTAGATAATTACCTGTGAATAGGGAAGTTCAGTAAATCGTGACACTGTCCTGAGTACTTTTAATTGTTAACAAGCCGACATTAAAGAATTTTTAATCAGATTTTGTCTTTCTTTTATGAGGAAAAAGTCGATTCGGATATTTTTTAATCGGCTTTTTTACAGGTGCTTAACCCACGAATTCATCATCCCACGAAATGGTATTTTTTCTGACATCAACGAAAATTGGAGCCCACGAATTTAAATGTATTCACAGTAGTTTTTACGAACAGAGAGGAATCTCTGTGATGTATTGTCACATACGTCGCAAGCATTTAGCAAGGAAATCGTAGATATCTTTAAAATGGGATAGGGATACAGGGTGACAGAGATGTTCATAGATGAGGGCAAGTAAACCCAAAACAGGGAAATGTTAAACGAAACATTTTTCCTAATGTCAGTGAAGAAATTCAGTTTTTTTTAAATCGGACGGGCTATGTCACCGCCATGTCAAATCCTTGGGCAATATATGTGGAATATAGTACGGTAGTTTGCGGGTGATAAGTACGTGCTGAGGGTAACCGCACAGTGATGAATGTATGTGGTATTGAAAATAAAATTTATACATGGATTCTGTGGAGAAACTTTTGGTGGAAAGGATACAATGCGGCGCAGCGGAAGAATACATGAACAGTTTATGTAAACAAAGACCTATTTTCGCAACATTTTCGCGGTATCCCATAATTTAAACGGTCTCTTTTGATTGGATGAATTATATGACGTGTCATTTCTTGGTAGCATGCGTTTTGGCGAGAAGAGTGAACCACAGTAAATAAAGCAATATTTTTTTAACATTACCCGAAGTTTGAGCGTGTAAGTAAAAGTATAGGTTGCGGAAAGTGCTGTAAAGAAATCATGTCTTACATGCACGATAGCAAATGTCATGTTTATAGGGATGTATTTGTTTTCATTCGTTTCCCTTCCCATCCCCTCCTCGAAGCCCCAACAAAATTTGACCTATATCTGATAAAGACATGTTTACATTTTAATTTTGTCGACGTAGCGTAAAAATGATATACACGATTTTGAGAGCAGCATTGTGAAATCGACCGGAAAAAGCTATTGCTGAGAGATTTCACGAGTTCCTGTCGATTGTGCAAGATGTACTCTAGAAGTTTACATGGAAAGCTTTAGGGTAAATCCTCGGTAGGTGGCGTGTATTTTGTATATCGTCGTCGGTCCTAAATTCGCGATGGTCCTTGATTCGCGGCATAAACAGTTTTTTGCAACCATCATTTGTAGTTGTTTTGTCGCGCTACGGGACATTTCGGCCTATAACAATATCGGCCCATAATAAAATATATTCAAAATATTTAATACACCTAAATTTGGACAACTTTGTCATAACTTATGCCTTGGTTTTAATTTTATTTTTAAAAGAAATTATTATTTTTTATTTCATATTAGATCAACCTATAAATGATGCACACACTCCGTTCACAAATGTTTTAGTCAGAGTTACTCATGACTGTAAGACTCGTCGATTCTGATCGATCTAAACTAGTTCGTGCAGATAGCGTAGAAGAAAGACAGTTTGAATGTAACTTGTATGAATCTACAATTATGTAAAAACACTAAAGTATCAGGATTTTTAAAGACAAATTATATTTACAACAAAAGGATCTTTCTTTTCAATTCATTCTTATGGTTATTTTTCTTTACACACTACATGTAATTAAAGCATCATAATAATACAAATATTAAATTAAGATTATAATTAAGATTATCTATTTTTTAAAAAATTTTAAGATTAAAACAAAGTATAGGTACACCTTCCTGTCTTTAAATTATTCATTTTAAAAAAAATGAGACATATATATAATCCATTATTTGAGTTTTAATAGATTAGTGGTAGACTTGATTAGAAATGATAATTTGAATTAATTCTTGTATTGCTTTGAATAAACTTACTGAAATTTACATGTTTCAAAGCATAATAATACTAACACATGTTTATGCACAACAATGCAAATAAACGAAATGAGTAGCAATCTGTGATAAAGGCATTTATTTCATGGGCCGATTTTGTTATAGGCCGATTTGGCTATAGGCCGATATTGTCATAGTCCGTTTTTTTATGGGCCGAAATGTCCCGGAACCGTTTTGTCGTTATTGAGAAATATAACGATTGATGACACCATAAAAACATCTTTCTGTTTGTGTAATTAATTAAAAATGTTACGTATGAACTTTTTGTCTTTTCTTGGAGAAATGCTTGGAATGTGAAAGGACCTTGCTTCAGCACAGACTCTTCTGAATGTGGTAATTTGCCAACACTAATACAAAAATTATATTGGACACTTTTCCAGTCATGAATTCTTACTCCCCTTCCATATGGTGTTTTACAACCTTGCTCGCATAGGAATGGAATGGGATAAGGCAGATTGTAATACTACCTACACTCACTTTCAAAGCCTCTTGCGTTTCCATGCTCTCTGTTCGTACGGCACCTCCGGTGCTTTGATTTGCTGTTGTCTTGTGAACTTAAACTATAGTTCCCGCCGATTAGTTAATGTATGTTATGTCACTTTTATCGGAATGGAATGTGATGCGATACTGGTGCCACATAAATAAATCGTAAAGGCTAATTAAAACACACACACACACATACCTTCCATTTGAAGAATTTGACAGTCTACTGTCTTTATTTCCTAGTCTTTTCTTCAAGCATCGTATAAAAACGTGTCAAATTTATTAGATTCATAGGTTTATCTTAGTATGAAATACCTCAAATAATCTTAAAGTAATCTAAATAAGTGACCTATATGTCCAGTAGTTATTTAGATTTAAAACATGTGTACTTATCGATGTGAACTTCCAACAGTGGCAAAAAACTTAGAAAAAAATTGCCGCTAGCAGCAAAAAAGTCTTTGAAAAGAATTTGCTTCTAGCGGCAAAAAACTGTTTGAGAATATATTGCCGTTAGCGGCAAATAAAACACTCTATGCAGCGGCAAAAACATCAATTTAAGTACACGTTTTTGTCCTGGCTCATATCGGCCATCGTACCATTTCCTTCTTTGTGACCTAACTGGTTTGAATCATCGAGACGAGTTATTCTTTTCTGCCTTTACAAACCGACAGTTTTTCAAAAATTAGGTATATGAATGAGTATTGAAAGACGCATTAGTATTATTGTGTCTATTCGCGGCTGGAAATCTTTAAAATACAACAGTTTAAATAATTCAATATAATATTGTATAATAAATACATTAAAAGATTTTAAAGCAATGTTAAACTAGTAATATCACATGTAAGTTATAAATAAAAGACTGGATAATATACGATAAAAATTTAGATATATAATGAACAAGTGTATTTCATAATGAAGTTTACAATTTTGTGCTGATTGACATGTCCAAAAATCTTGCATTGACGATTCTGAATTAAAAGTGCAACTTGTAGAAGCAAAGTCAACACAACCAGTAAAATGTGTTAGACAGGAAAAGAATATATATATATATATATATATATATATATATATATATATATATATATATATATATATATATATATATATATATACTATTGGCCGATTCTACAGCATCTCAGGACCACACCTTCACGTTTGTTGTAATCAGACAAAAAGTGTAGACAAGGCTTGACTAATTATTACATATTATATTCCCGTTTGTTCAATTGATTTGACCACTGACCATTGATATAATTATATATCAATGGTTTGAAATCCGTATAAAGAAATAAACATAAAATAATTCGTTTATATAATACTGCTTAAAAAGCTGAATCGGCTTTTGTGTTACCTTCTACAATTGCGTTGGATTGTGGCAGCAATAACACATAATTGTGTTAAATTCTCAAATTCCAGTGTCAAAACATAAAACAATAAAAGTCAAGTCCTTACGTTGCGATTTTGAAAAAAAAATTGAAGGCAAAAGTATTTTTATCTTCACATGTAAATATGGAGCTTTTTATTTTGAATACCATACTTATTGTTTTATCCCTAACAATGGCAGCGGGAAATACCAGGTTGTCATATTTGATCGAAGAGTATATACTGAAATCTACGTTCTTCTCTAATTACAACAGGAATTGATTTTGTTTATTTGTCTTTAAAGATAGCGAATTCCTACCGGTAATCTTAGCTTGTTTCCGAATTTTTTTTATATTTATTGAGATCAAGATTGGCTTCTAGATATTGAGAAACCAAGGAGGATCATCTGTTAATTTTTTAAAATAAGGTTGAGATTTAAAAAAAAAATTATTTTAAACAAATACCTTTAGGTGCAATTGCGATGAGCTTTTAGTGGAAGATCACTATAAGGAGAATGAAAAACCCAAAAATGTCAGACTTTATGTATCTGCAAAAAGTTTTGAAGCATACTGAAATGACAATTTACTGCGTTTTAATTACAAATGAGGCTCATTGGGGTCAATATGTAAACCATTAGTTGCAGTAATGTCATAAGACACTTGTAGCAAATTGAATCAAAGTCTTATAAATATTATTTGTGAGCAGATCCATAAATAATTTATTCCTAATCAAGTTTGGATAATGCTGATTGATCTATATTACATAAAACTTTTAATTATGTACTAAACGAATACATATAGTCTTAAGGCTTCAAGATGAGGAATAAATGTTAATTTAGAATCAAAACGGTTTCCTTAAAACTTCCTTTCTTTTACAATTTTTATAAGGCTGTCATTCATATACAACTCTGGGTCGTTATGTGATTGTTGTAAAAAGCGTGTCCAACAAGTTTGTATTTGAAAACTTAAATTCGTTTCTAATGACCTTTTTTATTTGCTAAGGCAGTGGTGATATTCTTTTTCAATAGATTTCATATATGTCCCTCTACAGGCGATGTCAAAGTCATCTACGAAGAAAAGTCCGTCTATATATATATAATTCAAACCTTATTCTGTTTACTTTAATGCTAAAAAGAGTAATGGATAAAATAAAACTTGTTGGACCTATCATTTGATCAAAGACAAGAGAAAAGAGCAAACTTTTTTCCTAGAATGTTTTATTTAATTAAATGCATGACCTCTTTAATCCATTTAATGTTTTTCCTTATGAATGTCACACTTTCGTGTGGCATTTTATGCTTTATCTAATCTAAGTCAAAGAATATTATAACAGTATGTTGTATATTGATTAAAGCATTCTTAATAAAAAATTCTGGCTGAACTCAAGTTAATAAACGATTTTATTGTTAATAACCCTTTCCGTGGATTAACAAGCACAGCTAGTTAAGGCATTAGGACTTTATTTAGATGGTAAAGAGGGATTTTTACCCGTTTTGAGGTTAGGAACGGTAATTGTTTTGTGCCAAGATGATGGAAAATTATCGCTTTGCTAAATATCATTAAATATTCTAAGAAAGTTAGAGTCATGAATGAGATAATTTTTAAGCAGGTTGATAATACACATCATCTAGGTTAAAAAAAACAGTTAAATTAAAGTCTTAAAACATTTAGATGATCAAAATAAACAAATTAGCACCAAATCTCAGGAATGTTCTGAAACTCACGATTAAAGAAATAAACACTCAATTCAATTTTATAGCGCAGTAAATTTCGTTGTAGAAAAAGGTATCTACCACATAATAAAACTCTTGAATTACAAGTCAAAATGCAGATTGAAAATCTAAATAACTTCTGTTAGATAAATATATCTCCTTTGTTAACTGTCAACAATACTTTGACTCTCTTTGCCACATAGTTCCCACTTTCAAAGTTTCCGCAAGTAATATACAAATCATAGGAATAACAAAATGAAACATCGTAATTAATAATTATATAATGTTGAACTTCAATTGGTACAGACAATGTAAGCAGCTTTATTTATTCATTCATTCATTCATTCATTCATTCATTCATTTATTTATTTATTTATTTATTTATTTATTTATTTATTTATTTATTTATTTATTTATTTATTTATGTCTTTTTAATCGTCACTGATAAAGTTTAGTCAAATTACAAAAAAAATTTCGGGAGGGGTATATATTACCTTAAATTGTCATTTAGTGGTAAAAGTCTTTTTATTACCTTATATATTTGTTATATGCTTATCCTAATAGATACTGAAAAAAGCCTCCAATTAAGCAGAAAGTTAATAATGAAACAGAGAGAGTTCTAAGTAAACATAGGACAATTAAAATAATTTGATACTTCGCTATCATATAACAATTGAAAAAAAAATTTTATTTAATGAAATCGCTTTAATTTGTTAAATAAATGTATAACGATAATCAAAAAATGCCCAGTTGCTTTCCTAGAATTAATATTGAATATTTCCATGAAATTGTGACTTACATACTTATATACAATTTAATACATAAAACATAAACTGTCAAGCGTTTTTCAAACTTATCGTATATTCAACAAACTCTGAATTAGATAAGGTTGTTTGACCAAAAAAAATCTTTTTTATCAAAGTTTATATCTAAATACTTTCTTACAAAAACAGATTATAATGTGTTGTCTATATTATTGTCTTCTTTAGCATTATAATTGTATTTTTATATACCATTTTCGTAAATGATTATCAAATACATTCAAAAATGGTTTATGACAGCAATAACCGTAGGCAATGGTAATGTATTGTCTGTGATGTGTTAACACTGTTAATACGTTACCTTTAGGTACTTAAATTTAATTCATTATTTTTTTAATTATTTTAAAAAAGGCTGTGATTGGTGGCAATTCAAACAGCGATGGAAAGCTATTTTATCCTGTCAAAGCTGAATGTGGTTCATTAGAGTGTCCTCCGTACCAAAATGATAAAGAAGTCTTATGTGTTGTTTGTACTCGTTAGATTTAAAGAATGTTAAACTATTGAATTACTTAAACTTGTGTTATTTGTATTGAATTATTTATATTGTAAAACTTGTTTGTTTCGTTATTTATACGATTCATTTTAATTACGCTGCACCAATCGAGAAATATAACATCTTGCGTCGAGTACAACCTGCAGACCAAATGTTACAAAATATTTAAATTTTGGGCAGCTCGATGTCGATGCAATTTGACTGTATGGTTTGTTATACTTCTCAGTGACATTGCAAGTTAATGTATCTGCACTTTATTAAAATGGCCATTGGTATTGTCAAATTTAAAAATTAAATTTGTTTAAATTAGAGAACTAATTATTGACCAATTTTCGATGTGTTAGATTAAAACCTTAAAATTACATTGTTTTTACGAAAGCAATTTTAAAATGGCTTAAAATCTGTATACACCAAGAAACAATAAGTGATAAGTACATGAGTTCGAATCCCAACAGTGGATTACTAGTATCCTAATTTAATTTTTCTTCAATAGTTATACCCATTATTGTTTATAAAATTACAAGTTGTTTTCCAGTTTCTTGCTACAACGTAACATAATGATACAATATAAATTTTAGTAGTTAAAAGCCGTTTCAAAGTTGTGGTAGATATAGTATTTAATTTTCGCCAATATACAGTGTCCACAATTTCAATGTACTATTAGCACTATTATATATGATTTATTTTGCATATTTTATATATGCAATTACCCTCACCGATTAACTGTTTTAATGAAAATAAGTAGTAGATCTCTTCCAAACATACGTTGACCCTTTACCAAGAGGTTGTTGTGACTTCCAAATTAACTACACAGGGATGTATTGTAAAATGAATTGTCCTTATTTAGTAATAATTATTTGTTCTTTGTTACAAACAAAGCCATCGGAGATGGTCCCTGAGGTTGATATAACATATAATATACATATTACGGTATTTATAGAATAATATAATATAAATAGCTTTAATACAAGTCGATTTGACAAAATATTACATTATAAAAACGTATTTATTTATTATAAAAACGTAAATATGATTTGATTATGTTTCAAACTAAATGCATTGAAAATATATTTATGATGTTTAACTGTTGTGTAACCATGTTTTATAATAAATTAACAGTTTACATTTATTTTCTTTCAACTGTACACTGTAACTTACACATTATTATCAAATTATATTTGGATAAAATACTATTTAGCAAACTTTTCAGTCGTCTTAATTTTATAAATTTATTTAAAACTAAGGTCTGTTCCCTCATGCAAAACATTCCTTAGCTGGATTTGGATTCACATATTTTGGAACTTTAGATTCATTTACTGTAAAATCACAAATATTCGTGGAGGATTAAATTTTGTTATTTTCGTGGGTTACTGAAAACCACGAAATTAAATGTCATTGAAATTTTTTAATTTCCATTGCCCTCAATGGGATTATTTTTCACAAAACTGAATTCCACGAAAATTTCTACCAATAGAATTTTTTTTTAAAATGCAAAACCACGAAATTTTAGCCCAACGAATATAAATGATTCTACAGTATTTTCAACTGTTCGGCGTATGTTTTTTAATCTATCAAACTTTTCGGCCCCTAGTGTCACTGATGAGGAAAGGTTTTCCGAAATGTGCATATCTGGCACATCAAAATTTAGCAGGTATTTGTTATATATTTACTCCCCCTGAGCGGGTACCGCTGCTGGTGGGGTAAAACTCCCCGAGGGTATCAATAACTCAGTAGGCAGTACTTTGTGCTGTCAGAAAATATACCATTTAGCAAAATTTTCAGTCGTCTTAATTTTATAAATTTATTTAAAATATCGCATATGGGTAAACCGGATATTGATAATTTTTACACTTTGTGTTTCCAGAAAAAAGGCTAATTGCCACTTTGTCTTCTTTTTTGTAACTTTCACGAAGCAAAGTTAACTTTCAAGGTCTTCATCGTATAACCACGTTTCAACAAGATAATGGTTAAATTATAAATGTCAAATGTATTCCACACATATTTGTGTCAAATATCTGATCGACAATGGTAAACATTATTTTACTTTCTCTTTTTTGGGGAGCGACCAGTTTGGGTTGATACATAAGAAACTGCTTTCTAACCAGGCGTTTGTCATAAGCGACTGGTTCACCCGGTTTCAAGGTAATGTAACTTGGGTACTTGTATGTTTATCTCGTTCAAAGAAAGGTTACAATATAAAGTGTAAATGTACCAAGAGGATTTTATACAAGAGAAAATACAGTTTTTCCTATTCATTTCAAGCTAGTTTACGATCGATGTCTATTACTAATCATCTGTGTGCCATTCAAAAGTATTTAAAGCCAGGCATAATATTATTTTAGCTACCAAGACGCTTGCAATCCAAGTATAAATTATGATGCTTTTATATTTTTATTGTTGAAAGATACCAGTTCCTATTTTACTGTTTTCGGATCTTTCATGACGTAAAAATGTAAAGTTTCACGCCTGGAACACTTCAAACGGGGATTGTGTTATTCAATTTCTTTTAAAAAATTGCATAAAACGATCTTTTTACCATTGATCTGCTATTTTAAAATTCTGTTTAGCCATTAGAGTTTATAGTTAAACAGTAAAGAAGCTTAAATGTAAGTTCAAATACAAAACTTTTAAAAACTTTTCAAAAATGATCAAACAATTATAATCTTCAAACATAATGCAGCATATCCAGTGAACATAACATTTCAATAATGCTATAACAAAGAAATCCGTTTGCTGTTTAATGCTTTCAGGATCCACTATAATTTCACATTTAATTGTTGCAAACTGCAGGTTTTTTATTATAGTGAACAAGAAGGTACTAAATGCTGAGCGCTAGGCAAGGATGTAGTGTCTTAAAATTAGTGGTTGTCCCTTCCGGAGTTCGAACCTCGACCTCTCGCTCTTGAGACGTACCATTGAACCACCGAGACAGTCTCGGAGCTCCGAAGTAAACTACATATCTAATAATACTTGAACTGAATAACAAACAATATTGAACAAATCAGTTTGTTTATAACGCTATATGGTAATCATAGAAAAAACACCGAAACTGGTTGAAAACAGGTGAGGCCTTATATATCAGAGATAAAACTGAATCTAAAAGAGTATGAAGAGATTAATTATCATTGTAGGTTGTTATATATACAATGTTATCATTTTTACAGACACGTACATATATCCAGGAGCCAAAATTATAAACCCTGATTCGTCGTTTAAACTAGGGAAGCCCGATTGAAGGAAAAGCGGTAAAAAAATTTTCTAGAAGCAACATTTCTTAATTAATATTGTTATCGTTATTATTCAGTATCCGGTTTTTTTTTTTTTAATTTGTATCTTTATTTTTCTAGTTTCGTCATTATATTAGGAAGTCGCCTTACTTACGATAGTCCATATCAAAATTAAATGATGATACTTAGAAAATAGGAAAATTGCTTACAATGATGCTAAAATCATTTAAACGCGGAACCTAAGTACTAATGATTATGGTTTATTTGATAACCTGTTAATATGCACAATATAATCTAAGTTTGCCAAGTTCTGAATTGAAAGCACAGCACCTTTACTCTACTTTTTTTATCTTGTGACATGTCTTATCATTAAAGATTAATTTAAAACTGTAGGTACACCTACTGTTTTTGTGCATCTTAAACATTTAGGTTAAAGAATTTAAATCGACGCAGAAAATGGATAAAATAATTCTATTTACGTTGTTGTTGTTCATGACCATTGATCCCAGTATTATCTCAGCAAAAGAGCAAGAAATGTACAGTTTGATAGAGAAGCAGGAAACCAAGATAAAACAACTGGAAAATTTTCTTCAGCAACAACAGAAATTTCTTAAAGAAAACCAGAAAACAACGAAAAATTTACGAGAACAAGTGCACTATTTAACCGAACGAATTACAGAAAAAGACAAAGTTCATCAGAAAACCATAATAGAATTACAAGAGCAAGTACACTATTCAACCGAACAGAGATCTTATAGTAAAAAGAAGTTTGAAGGTATTGATATTTTGTTCCCTCAGAGTTAAGATTACAAATCTACCAAAAAGTATTTCAGTTTTCAGAATAAGCCAGAACATAAGGCTACAGAAATTAAAAGGGGTAAGGCTGAAGGCTTCTAGACTCCGATTGTTAATTTTCTGACCTATATTCTTAAACTCTCTGCTCTCAGTGTAAGGTCAGGTGAAAACGTTGTTATGGCTGAATAATGCTGTTGCTTTAATGTTGTTTAACTTCTCGTTAGCAATTTTTCAGATGAGAGCAAGGTTATAAATCCCGAAAGATTAATCTAAGAACAACAACCTGTATGCCTGTGATGTGAAAAATGTGTATTTTCACCAGCTAGTGTACCGCGCGCAATTTGGAAGACTTTTCGTTAGGGTGCTTGCTAACCTAGTCAGTATGCTCAGATAAGCAAACAACTGCCCTAAGTTGTCTATTATCTTGGCACCAGCGCCAGGCGAGGAAGCAATATCTTAAATTTTAAAGTATTATGTTTAACTTTTTCGTGGGGACGGGGAGGGGCTATGATTTTGACATAAACTGGTTGTTTGTGTACAAATTGTATAACCCGGAATTGACTCGTTTATGAAACTTCGTATTTTTCTCTTCTGTAGATGATGGACATTTTTTGCAACATCAAAATAAAAGATTGTTATTGGACGTAGATGGTCAGTTACCAGGGATTCATCGAGGTATTAAAACCAAGGTTATACTTTCGTTATAAAATCAAAAATAAAGCGCAGATAAAACTGCAGCAAGAAAATAATTTTGATAATAAATAGTCAGAAACAAACACTTTTAATGCTTGATCGGTATTGATCACCTAGTCGGAGAGTATAAGTGTCTTAAAACACTAGTAAGAACTATGCTCAAGTGAAATATAAAAGTCAAATTGTGTATAATAAAGCGTTATGGTAAATACGTTGTAATTTCTGTGACAAAACGTTTTGAAAATAGAAATAACAACAGCTACTGTCAAGACAAATAGGAAAGCAAAAATATCTAATTAAAAATTAAAAAGGCTACAAACCAAAATAATAATAATAATAATATAATAATAGATAAAACACAAGTTTGGAGAACTCTATGCAAACACATATTATTTGTACACAAAAGAAAGAAATATCTGGAAGTGATGTAAAATCCATACATTAACAATTTCGCCAAAATCTAATCAGAATTACAACAGTAAACTGGAAACAACTTACAAATAAATTAAGTAACGTATTGTTTCACATTTCTATAATAACAATGATATTTCCATAGTAAACATTCTAACAAGTTACATCAAGCTACAACCAATATTACGAAGTTTTCATCTCGAAACTATCATTATTCTTCATAAATATAACCTAATTTTATCGCAAGTTAAACCTAACCGGAATATCTAAAAAAATTATACACTGACAAAATGTTTAAATTCATCAATACTATATGATTTGTCGAATGAAAACAACTTTGATACCACCGCTCCCGCCCGCCAACCCACGGCAAAAACCAGTAAAATTTAGAAAAAAAATTAAAATCTTGATCAAGACACTAGTAAACAAATGAAAAAAAGTAATTCCAAAACTTCTAAACTTGACGGGATCAGAATATGTTGATGTTTGTACCATTGGAAGTCAAAAGATTAAGAGAACTTATACTTTTTCAACAGGGATCACGGTGCCCAAGTGGTCAACAGCACGCGCTAATGGATCAGAATGTCCTCTTTTCTCCTACTTTCGTATCGACCATTCAAATCCAATATGCTAGTGGTCTAGCGCGCACCAATTGATCAGAAGTGGCTTTCCGCCGCCCAGATTTGTATCCCGCTCAAACAGATACTAGTGTGAGATAGTTTGTCAGTTTGCTTTTCAAACTGTATCTAGGTTTTATCTAGGCATTACTGTTGTTTAAAATGTCTAAAATAAGCATATCTTTTGTATGTTATAATTAGTATTGAAGTGGAAAAAGAACTTAATTAAACACAAGTTGACAGACAGCATTAAAACAGTGTTATTACTAAATATGTTTATAAGTGAGATGTGTTGCTTTACAAGGGTTTGGCGTGTGGGAAACACATTGAAAATACGTCTATAAGTGAACTTCTGATAAACTAATTTCTTACCTATGAGGACAGCCAATGAATAATTATTGTTTCTATGATATATTTTTCCCAGAAGGAGCAATGTACATACGATGGGGAAGGACGGAATGTCCTAACGCAACAGAATTAGTATATTCAGGTACGCTAGATGTATTAAGTTTTTTATATAAAAGAAATACAATGTATAAGTTAAATTGGTTTGTTGGTTAGTTTGTTAAGAATGATTTTTCGTTGTTGTAGATTAAAGCCTTTGTCTAAGCTTGTTAACAAAGATGACAGTTCATATAAAAAAAATTCGATACAAATGTATTTTGTGAATAGATGGATAGATAGATGTAGATAGATAGATGGTGCAAACACCATTACTAATCTCAGCGTCATGGATTTTACGCCCCAGTCAACATTCATACTCATACCGAGGCAGTCGTTTCTGAGATGGTGGAGAAAATCGAGATGTCTGAAGAAAACCACAGACCTTTGGCAAGCAAACCAATAAACTTTCTAACAATTCGTGATTTTAATGTTTCCACGCTTTGTATCATTAAGTTACACCTAACTGATATTCATTCGAACAATATACTTGATCTTAATATATTCATTTTTGTTGGACAACCTTCAAGGATATGCCGGTGGAAACCATTACACGCAAAGTGGTGGAGCAGCGGAGTATGTTTGTCTTCCGCCTGACCCTGAGTTTGGAGTTCAACAGAAAGGCGATGCTTATGGTTACGTATATGGCGCTGAATATCAAACCAATAATTTTGGACCTGCTCAAGACCAAGATGTACCTTGTGCAGTATGTAGAAGTTTGACGGGTATGAGTGTTGTAATGATTCCTGCTAAAAGTAGCTTGTTACCCAAAATGGAAACGGGAATACCACGGGCGTCTAGCTTCCGGTTATAATGGGACACAGTTCAGGCTTCACAGTATGTGTGGACAAAACCCCGGAGGTAAATATTTAGAATTTTAACTTAAACATGTAACATCCAGTTAAAGATTGTAAGAATATAATTGTTCGTTTTCTCCTTTGAGACCTAACTAATTTTAATCATTGAGACAATTTACTCTTTGTTGTCTTTACAAGATTAAAAATCGACATTATATTTCTTTTTATGTAAACGAACAATTTTTCAAATGTTAAGTAAGTTATCGAGTGTTCAAAGCCGCACCAGTATTATTGCAGCTGGAAAATATTTAAAAGACATCAGTATCAATAAAACATTATTAACAGTAATTAAATAATCATTAAATACATTCAAAAATGGTAAATGACAGTACTAACCGTAGATATGGTATATGACAGTATTAACCGTAGGTATGGTAAATGACAGTACTAACAGTAGGTATGGTAAATGGCAGTATTAACGGTGGGTATGGTATATGACAGTAACCGTAGGTAATGGTACATGACAGTATCAACCGTAGGTATGGTAAATGACAGTATTAACGGTGGGTATGGTATATGACAGTAACCGTAGGTAATGGTACATGACAGTATCAACCGTAGATATGGTAAATGACAGTATTAACCGTAGGTATGGTAAATGAAAGTACCAACCGTAGGTATTGTAAATGACAGTACTAACCGTAGGTAATGGTACATGACAGTATTAACCGTAGGTATGGTAAATGACAGTACTAACTGTAGGTATGGTATATGACAGTACTAACCGTAGGTAATGGTTATATATTGTCCCGTCTGTGATGTGTTAACTATGTTAATACGTTACATTGAGGTACTTTTAAATTTAATTCTTTTTTTTTTTTTTTTAAAAGGCTGTGATTGGTGGCAATTCAAACAGCGATGGAAAGCTATTTTATCCTGTCAAAGCTGAATGTGGTTCATTAGAGTGTCCTCCCTACCAAAATGATAAAGAAGTCTTATGTGTTGTTTGTACTCGTTAGGTTAAAAGAATATTAACCCATTAAATCTCATTTGTATTGAATGATTTATATTGTAAAACTTATTGGTTCGTCATCTATAAAATTATTTTAATTTTCGCTGCAGCAATCAAAAATATAACATCTTGTTGTCGAGTACAACCTCCAGGTCGAATGTTGCTTGAATGAGGTGCTTCTTGTGATTTGATTTAAATTTTGGACAGCTCGGTGTCGATACAATTAACTGAATGGTTTGTAATTCTTCTCAGTGATAGTGCAAGTTAATGTACCTCAACTTGATTAAAATTGTCATCGGTATTGTCAAATTTTAAAAAAAAAACTCATTAATTTTCATGTTAATCCGAGGAATAATTATATACGAGAATTCAATTGGTTAGATTAGAACCTTAAAATAATTTGTTTTCACGAAGACAACTTAAAATTGGCTTAAAATCTGTAAACACCATAAAACAATTAGTGTTAAAGTACATGAGTACATCCCAACAGTGAATAATTCTAACAAATTTTTTCTTTCATAATTTTACTTATTGTTGTATATAAAATAACAAGTTGATGTTCAATCACTTGCTACAACGTAACATAATGATAGAATTTAAATTTGACGGTAAAAACCGGAAATAAAAATTCACTCTTGTACATTTTGATCATGTGTTTCAATTATATGGAATCCCAAAATCAAGTTCAAGTTTCAAGTTTCTTTATTTCTCATAATGCAAAAAAGTACAAATTAAGAATATATAAACATATATATATATATATATATATATATATATATATATATATATATATATATATATATATATATATATATATATATATATATATAACAAATCATGCATCCATTTACGTGTCGGTGGTGTTTTTTTCTGAATTATACATATAACAACAAATTTTCATGGGCGTCAATGAACATTTTACCACGTGATATTTCTTTTAACATTTGTGTAGAACATTTTAGAAAACATTCTTTCAAAATTATCCGGTTTATCGTCGTATTGTCACGGTATAGCCTTTGCTGCTGTTTCCATATCTAACGGAAATAAGTGGTACGCTGTTGAAGTGAACAATTTTCAATTTCCAAACTGCTAATTGAAATTGGCGCTTGTCATTGCATTATTTTCAAATTCACTTATCCAGTTTTCGAAAAATATTATCAATGTTAATATTTTTATATCAGTGAATAATACAAATAATTTTATTCAATAATTTAAGAACCTTTTGCTAATGTCTTAATGGCAGATATAGATTTTGAGTGGTAAAATACACAATTTAAAATGACAATGAGTATTTATTATTTATTTTGCACACTAGGTTTCGTTGAAGATAATATTTCCATAGCTTTTTAGGAAAAAACCTCGGTAATTACCGACCGGTAGCAATTTTGTCCTTCGGCGCAGGAATTTGTACGGCTACACCATCACATGAGAAGAATATGTAATAAAGAACCTCCATTGTGCTCATGCTGTTTTAGCAACTACAGGCCTTCCACTGTGTTTAGTTTGCCATATTTTGTTTCCAAATATTCCAACTGGTTTTTAACAGTGAACCCATTTTCTTCACCAGTAACAATGTTTGAAATTGTCTTTGAACTTTTGAGAAATTGCTTAGCGGTTTGTACTCTGGCCCGTTTTTGGTCATCTGTTAATTTATGCGGGATCCATCTGGCAGAAATCTTTCGTACTTTCAAAATACGCTTAAACTGAAATGCACTCGCGATGTCTAAATGCCAAAAGTGTTGGTAATATCAAGAATCGTATTTTTTCCATCACTTTCGATTATTTCCCTGACTTTTGAGACATTTGATTTGCCCGTAACAGTCACAGGTCGGCCAGATTTCTCCAAAGTCTACAGACAGTTATAGTCATTACGTTGAGGGAAAAAGAAAAGATTTTGAGAACATAATTTTAATATAATTCAAAGCTATATACGGACACTAATGATTAGTGGAAGACAATATTTTTTAAATACACTTTTAATATAACACAAAGCCATTTATGGACAATAACGGTCAATATGCTAAGGATAGTTGACAATATTTTGAGAAACGCAATCCAGTGCAATACAAGGCTATTTGGTTTACTGATAGTCAATTTGTTCAGAAAGATAGACAATATTTTAAGGAACACGATGTTAATATAACCAAAAGACATTTATGGACACTTATGGTCGCCATGTTGATGACCACAGACACTTTTTCTAGGAACATGGTAATTTTTTTATCCAATTTACAGACACGTTTTGAACAATTTACAGTCTTTAAAAAGGAATAGGATAACAATATTATAACAATCAATTAATATACCCAGAACTTAAAAAAACAAACAATAGAAAGCAGACCAGTACATACACACACATATTTTTTACTGTTCTCTTTCCTCAGTGGTAGTTTGTGTCTAGTGGCTCTGCTTCAATTCTTGCAGTTTTTTTCGACATCAATTTTAGATTGTTGTCCTTTACGTGTCATTTCTGACGCAGGATTAGATTCAGAAATCAGAGTTAAAATTAACTAGGTATCACTGATGTATAACAAAATTGAATATTTGGCATCTATACTTTTGTATATGTATGATATGGATGATCAAATAATGACAGACAATCCATTACTAAACAGGCACTCTACTAATACACTAAAATGTCCAGTTCTAATAACATGTAGTAACCTCTTTTCTTCTTTCTTTTAAATAACTTTTCTGTCCCCAATAACATATTTTGTGAGTTTTTGGTTTTCTTTACCAACATCAAGAAACATACTAAAATTCGAATTTTGGTGTTTCTATAAACATTAATGTACCTTAGTTATTTGAAAAATGCTCTGCCTTGGTCTTTGAGTCTGATTCTTCATTCGTGGTGCTAGGGTTGACCTGCTTGGGGGGGGGGGACAAAATGTCGAAATTGAATTGCTGATAACTACTAGGACCGAAATAGAAATACCAGTGCAAACTTCATTGAAAAAATAAATACATACATACATACATACATATAACATACACATGCACATGCGAGCACACCCAAACAGCTGTCGTTGATAAATACTAATACTGAATAAACAATTTATTAAAAAAGATTTTTTTAAAAAGTGACAGCCAGTAGTTTGTTCCAATTCTTGACTTTCAACATCTCCGCTACTAAAGCTTCTCAATATAGTAAAATTGACTAAATACTCATTACATGAACAAAGCCCCGAGTTATTCAAAGCTTTGTTTACAAAATCATTTTGCTAGTATAGCTTTTTTCCTTGTAGATTGGATTGAATGAATAATTGCTGTTTTACGGCCCTGTCAATACTATTGTACTTATATCGAGGAGGTTAGTTAAGGAAATCGGAGAAAACAACGGACCAAGCGAATTAACAACTTCCTCACACTTGTTGGGATTTCGAATCCTAGGAGTTTAGGCGCTGATTCGTTAACCTTCGCTTTAGACCACTCGTCCGCCCTTATATGTGACTAAGCAGTAGTTTTGATTGCGTTTTCCTGAGTGCAAAACCAAATTTCCATTTTCATAGTATGGAGAATGATAGACAATAATAAAGGTTACCATTGTGGATAGATGGTCTCTAAAAAGAGTTTTTCCTTGAACTTTGAAACCAAAGTAGAGTTATATATAGATAAAAAATGTGTATATTTACTATTGAAATTAACAGATTTTCAATATTTTTCCCAGTAATATAAAACTGGTTTGCTGTTTAGCATGTTTTCACAAATGAACCGTAATTAACTTTTTTAACTTTTTACTTACTGGTTATAAGAGATTAGAGTTCTAACAAAGTTTTGGGCAATATTACCCATTTGGGTCATTTGAAAAGACGACAAAATCAGATAAGAATGAAGTAATGATGTATTTTTCTTCAGTCAAGATTATTTTCACTTGAATTCAAGTTAGCATTTTTAGGGAAAATGTTAATGATTGTGGCTTAGTGGTCTAAAGCGCACGCCTACGGTGACGCCGCCTCGGTTCAGATCCTAATCGGCCAAATCCTAGTGTGAGGAAGTTTGTCAGTTTATTTTCGCAGAAGGTCGGTTTTCTCCGGTTAACTCCGGTTTTCTCCGGTTTACTCCACCATTCAAAAATTTACTGCTTCGATACAAGTGAAAGAAGCTTGGAATTTGGGAATAAAACACCATTCTTTCCCCGCCCCTCAAAGATTAGATAAGTTACACTGAGACATCACAAAAAATATTGATGTAATTTCATGTAATAATTGACATAGTATACATTTAATTTATGATCAGTTAACTTATATTGAGACACCACCGGTCATAGATGTTACACTGGAGTTCATTTCAGCTTAATATTAACTTGCATCAGACCAACCCCAGTCATAGTTTGTATGTTAAACATTATTTCACCTACATTGAATTATTTACAGCTTCTTTTTTTAAATAGAGCTTTTCAGTCATAATCAACAGGCTCCGTAATGTTGGTAGAGTTTCAAAGATGGTGTGAACTTATTCCAGGGAGAAATTCAAGGTAGCATTAATTTGATGATACATAATCTCATTTGTGACGTTAACCGGTCGTAAGTGGGTGATAATATGACGCCTAAATTGCTATTTGGATTCTTATGGCTCTGAAGTAGAGACTTGTTACTAGAATTTGCTGAAGAAAACGATAAATGTACTATTCATTGTTGTTTTTCCAGCCTTAAGGTAAGAGTTACCTCGCTTCTATGGCGCATATTTAAAAAATCTATACCACATTGTGTTCTATAATTTACAGCTTTGTTGTCACTTTGCATTTTTTCACTTTGTCCATAAAACAAGGTCATGATTTTCGTTTTACTTTAAAGGTCCATTTCACATAACCACGTTTTTTACGTTTTGTTTCGCATTAAATTGGAAAGTTCTAAAATTACCAAGTATGCGTGTCAAGGCTGTACAATAGTATCGTATTTTTTCGGTTTCTGTGATACTCAGCTTTTCGGATTATACCACCTATGATTTGTATAACGGTATGTATCAATGGTATGTGTGTATTTATTATTATTTTAATTTATTTATTTTTATGTACATACTTAACAACGATCTCGTTACTCTTTAATGCAGTTCAAATTAAAGAATTTTAAGCCACTTTAATTTTTTTATAACATGCCCCAACACACACCCTTTACTTAATCCGTGATCTGTGTATTATCATTATAACCATAAATGTTCATTAGGTCATGAGTAATGTCAGTTGGCCTTAACGGCTAAAGTTGTAGCACAGTAAGTTGTGTCAGTTGCCCTTAACGAAAAAAATTCTTAGCTCATTAAGCTGTGTCAAATGGGGTTTACCACAAATGTTCTGTATCTCAGTAAGGTATGTCAGTTGGCTTTAACGAATAAAGTTGTGTAGCTCAGTAAGGTATGTCAGTTGGCTTTAACGAATAAAGTTGTGTAGCTCAGTAAGGTTTGTCAGTTGGCTTTAACGACTAAAGTTGTGTAGCTCAGTAAGGTATGTCAGTTGGCTTAAACGACTAAAGTTGTTAAGCTCAGTAAGGTATGTCAGTTGGCTTTAACGACTAAAGTTGTTTAGCTCAGTAAGGTATGTCAGTTGGCTTTAACGACTAAAGTTGTGTAGCTCAGTAAGGTATGTCAGTTGGCTTTAACGACTAAAGTTGTGTAGCTCAGTAAGGTATGTCAGTTGGCTTTAACGAATAAAGTTGTGTAGCTCAGTAAGGTATGTCAGTTGGCTTTAACGACTAAAGTTGTGTAGCTCAGTAAGGTATGTCAGTTTGCTTTAACGACTAAAGTTGTGTAACTCAGTAAGGTATGTCAGTTGGCCTTTACGACTATAGTTCTGTAGCTCAGTAAGCTGTCAGTTGACCTTTACGACTAAAGTTCTGTAGCTCAGTAAGCTGTCAGTTGACCTTTACGACTAAAGTTGTGTAACTCAGTAAGGTATGTCAGTTGGCCTTTACGACTAAAGTTCAGTAGCTCAGATAGCTGTGCCAGTTGACCTAAACATCAAAAGTTCTCTAGCTCAGTAAGCTGCGTCAGTTGACCTTAACAACAAAAGTTCTGTAGCTCAGTAAGGTATGTCAGTTGACCTAAACGTCAAATGTTCTGTAGCTCAGTAAGGAATGTCACTTGGCCTAAACGACAAAATATCTGTAGCTCAGTAACTGTGTCATTTGGCTTTAACGACAAATGTTCTGTAGCTCAGTAAGGTATGTCAGTTGGCCTAAACGACAAAAGATCTGTAGCTCAATAAACTGTGTCATTTGGCTTTAACGACAAATGTTCTGTAGCTCAGTAAGGTATGTCAGTTGGCCCAAACGACAAAAAATCTCTAGCTCAGTAAACTGTGTCATTTGGCTTTAACGACAAAAGTTCTGTAGCTTAGTAAGGTATGTCAGTTGGTCTAAACGACAAATGTTCTGTAGCTCATGATCAGTAAGCTGTGTCAGTTGGCCTAAACAACCTCAGTAGTTTGAAAACCTCATGTACTAACACTTCAGTTACATATTTATATATATTATATATTTTAGGCCAATAGCGTCAGCCAAAATACTGAGAAAACTGAGTGGACTCCAATAATTGACTTCACCAGATCTATATACATCATTTATATTTATATAAACTTTGGGTTTTCATTCAAGATAAAGAAAATTTTGGGTTATCCATGAAAAAAAAACATAATTAACATATGAACAAAAAGCTACACGTGACAAAGTTTTATAAATCTTTTATTCAATCTTTGCGATGTTTTCCCCCATTTCCCCAAACATACTTTTTATAAATATATTTTACATTAAATGCAAAAATTAGAAAATAAAATACACATAAAACAAAACTGCCGTAATAAACACAAAAATAAAAATCTATTCAATTGACAATTATAAAAAAAGAACTATTTTTAACTACATACAAACCTACTGTGATGGAACAAAAAATGCGTATTTTATGTCACGTGCTAACTATAAATACCATATTCAAATTAGCTCGTGACACAAATATCTATGCCATGTGGGCTGTGTCGTGATAATGGTGGAGATGTATATACCATTTATATATATATATATATATATATATATATATATATATATATATATATATATATATATATATATATATATATATATATTCATTTTCATATAACTATTAGTATCACCGATATTACTAGTGTTTGACAATAAAGAAGTAAGACTATAACAATTTATCCATCTATAAGGTGGTGATAGATTGAAGTACCTAGAGATCATTTATGTCGTTTTACGTCACATCAGCAATTATGTCAGCTATTTAAATGTGACCAATTTCAAGAATTAATCTTAACACGAGTGACTTTGTTGTGTATGGTCTGTTTTGTATTGCGTATGTTTGATGACCCTTACCGAACTAGTTCAATAACCAACAAAGGCGTAGATAACATCACAGACCAATCAGTCCCTTAAATAGTATCGAAAGAATCAGCATAGGTCTACCATATGATTTTAGTACCACGATAACATTGGATCAATGTTGATTAGGTCCCATATGCAATAATGTCAGTCAATTTTGATGAGACAATTTTCCTACGCTAAGAAAAAACTTTTTTTGACGTTAGGTTGGCGAAGAAACCTTGGGGTTAAAACTTATGTCCTTAATAGTTAGCAACGGCGCCCCTTAACCTAGATATGAAAATGAGGAATATTAAAATGGTATACACATTCGTTTTATGACGCTATTTTGAGACAAAATAATAATGTCTACAACACAGCTATGTAAAAAGTGACATATAAGATGTGTGAAATAAACTAAATTATTGCAGAATATTTTACGGGTTAATATGTGTTTCATAGTTAAGTTACCCCCTTCCAGTTTAAAACATGTTGAAAATGACTAGAAAACCGAAACATTTACAAGAGTTGTCCCCCTTTCTGCACATTATTCTGACGATTCTTTCTCGATTTTTTTTTTTTCAATTACTTCATTAACTAATTGATTTAAAATAACGTTAGAGTTGATTTTATGAGACAATTTAGAATAACTAAAACATTGGCACAGTTCAGAAGCTTGCACAGACACAGCTTCGTGATTGTTTTTAGATAAATTAGCACTGTTCAGGAACTTACATAGACACAGTTTCATGATTGTTATTGAATCAATTAGCACCGTTCAAAAGTTTACAAAGACAGCTTTTGGATTACAGTTGCATCAGGCATGATTTTATTTACATGGATTTCTTTCTATGAAATCATCATGACCAGCATGAAGAAAAATTACGCACAATATTAAAGTAAAAAAAGAACACAAAAGTAATAACAATGTTTTGTGAACATGCCTAAATAACAATGAATAAAATATATAGCAGAAAAAGTCTATACAGTTTTATCCGAGAATTTCTGAACAGTAAAAGAATAAAACCGTAGATAAAATTTGACTACAGCATCAGGCACATCTGTAGAACTAATGATCGCCATATCCACATCAATACTTAATTTAAGACAATAGGCAAGCATTCTATCGATGTCACATTTCTACAGGCGAATATGTCATTACGTTTTATCGCGTCAAATATTCCGCCATCTACACGTTGGGTAGGGGTTGTCTAAAACAAGAATTTCAAGGTAAACTGTTTACAAGACTTATGAGACATTTAATAAAGAGATCACCCTGAGAGTTTCATCTTTTTGTACAAAATTTATATAAACCATATATATATACAATTGTAATATATACACACATGTCGAATTAACAGACACTGAAATTGCACAGATAGAAAAGGAAGTAAACAATTTTAACAAATCCAGAGGATTTCATTTGATGTTATAACAATTATTTTTTTAAAACTCATTTTATTGAAAGCATTTACTATAACTTTCCATTCAAGTCTTACTGAATTTTAAACTTTTTTATAAACAGATTTAAATATGGGGCGTGTGTGTGTGTGTGTGTGTGTGCGTGTTCAGGGTTCCTATTCTTGTTGCCAGGAAAAGTTAAGATTTTTGTTGACTTCAGAAAATTGATGGGCTTTAGACAATTCTGTAATGTATTATTTTTAATAAAACTTAATGAAAATCTTTAATTTTATTTAAGTATGCATATCAAATTTAACCATAAAAACAGATGAAAAAAGTATTGAAAAAAATCCGAGAACCTCTGAATATGTTTCCATTTTACTTTGTATCCTTTTCCATTTTCACACAATTATAACATCTAAAGCACTATTTGTTAGTATCAACATTAAATGATACATATTCATTTATAGCATTTATCCTTTAAAATCCATAACCGTTTACTTCTAAATCAGCATTATTACATGTGTCGTAAACCATTTTTTAATTTATCATTTTACATTTTCAAAAACAATGTATTGTCATGTTCTTTTTTCTTCCTTTTTTACTTTCATTTTATTGTTTGTTTATTTTATTTTTTAAATGTGTAAAATGATAAAATTCAAAAATGTTATAAAACACATACTCATTTATTCTTTAAAACATCAAAATGACATTATCATGTCAACTCTGCATCCATATGTCATGTATCTAACACATCTACATCTCATGTATTTATCATATCCATAGATATGCAAAATCCATACATCTGCAACATCCATACCCCGTTTATCTGCAACATCCGTATCCCTTGTATCTGCAACATCCATACCCCTTGTATCTGCAACATCCGTATCCCTTGTATCTGCAACATCCATACCCCTTGTATCTGCAACATCCATATCCCGTGTATCTGCAACATCCAGATCACGTGATATAGACTTTTTTGAAACACCCGTATAAATGTAACATTTTCTCAACATCTATATAACAATTATAATTCATTCTCCTTATTCACATTCATACATCTTTTGACCATTTATACTTCTCGCGTACACACAGATACTAGTATATTGTTTTCCATTTTCTCGGCACTTTTAACAATTCACATATACACATAAATTAATGTTTAACAGCCTTATGAGTTTTTTTTTTTTACAAAATGAAACAAAGCATCTTTTGTTTCTGAAAATATTGTGACAAAACTGGGTAATGTAAAAGTACCTAGCCATGGTACTGATAAAGAATTGTACTTTTTTAACTGCTCAATTGCATTTTTTGTAGATATGTAATATAGTCTGTTTTAAACATTGAAAAAAAAAAATTAAATATGCACTGTTAAGTACATCACGCGGGAAAATACAATACAAGAAATGCAATGGTGTGATCTGAGTCATAAATGGTTTTAGATTACTCTAATGGGTCTTCAGTCCAGTAAATTAAATCATCTCTTTGGCTTGTACATTAGTACAAAAACAATCTTACATAGAGTGGCTAGTGTAAAAAAAAATCATTATTTTGATATATCATTTAGGATATGCACATGGCGTCGACTGAAATTTTTTAAATCAGTGTAATCCAAATTTGCCACACGATTTTCAGAACACATAGATGGGATGAGATTCTAATACTTATTTAGTTCTATAAAAATAATTTTGTTTCACTTCCAGAAGAAGATCGTTCACTATCAGTACATCTGTTTAATTTACAAGTGTTATCACACTTAGCGTCACTACAGTCATGATGGTGATGATGCTGGTGATGATGAGGAAGTACTGATACAGTAGTCGGGTACTTATATCTCTCATAATAGTCTGTTCTTCTTCTTAGTAAATACATAGCAAATATGATCAATGCTAATAAAACGCACACCCCGGCGACAGGTACCGCTATGTAGATAGGGTTTATCATTTTTGTATTTTCTGTGTGATTTTCAATTGAATTTGGACATTTTGAAGACTCTTTTTGTGGTAAACTTATTTCTTCAATCTCTATTTTCGTTTCTGTAACTTTGTTTTCTGAAATAAATAAATAAAACAGAATTTATTTGACTGTATTTCATAATGTCTTACTGTACCGAACACAATAACATGTTTCTATGATAACATGAATTCTTTTCAGAACCTTTAGTCGTTTTGATGTTTTGATGTTTCATTTTTACGCGTATATGTTTACCAAATTAGTGGCTACAAAATACAACAGATCTGTTACTTAATCCATTTTATCTGTTATAAGGTACTTCTTTCGATACTTTTCACAACACCTATGTTGGCTTTTATTATTATTATTTATTATTATTATTTTCATTTTTTATTTCATTTTCTTTTCTGAGTTTCTGGTTCACAATAAAGATTTTGTTAACTGTGTTTTTACATGTTTTTTTTGTGCGTTTTGTCACTCACTGTACCTTTTACACGCTTTTTCTTTGCTTGTGATTATCTCATTATATAACCCCTTTTTATAACACCCAAGTTTTTTTTCAAATGGTTTGTTTGTGGACTGTGATTGCTATAAACCGATTTGTCTTTGTTTTATGGATTTTTTGTTTATTATTTGCTGTTTTGTATATCGTATATATTGCTTTGTATGTTTCTGGTTCGTATTGTTTCTAACCACATATTTTAGTTGTGATTTCCTGATTTGTACAAATCATTTTAAAGTCGTTCTGGTGTTCTGTTTTGGTGCGTTTTCAAAAATTCTTCACAAGAAAAAGATTGCAAATTTCAGTACTTAAATTTCAATGTTTTTAGGAAATGTTAATCAAAGAATTACTTAAAACATACATACCAGACTTTGCCGGAGAAGTTGGAACAATTTCTTTATTACAACGATCTTTTCTACAGCAATGTAGACTCAGAGCCCATTTAGGAAATTTAGTAGATCTCATATTGTCACAGTTGATGGGGTTAGGTTTATTTATACAACCTCGAGTAATTTCTCCTCCATTGTTTTCACTGTAACACCAATATTTAGCAATGCACGTTGTCTTTCCTTCAGACTGGCATTCCAGTGTTGTACAAGCGCATTCTAAACCTAGAATTGACAAAGTGAAGTGTTTTAGTTACAATGAAAACTGTATTTATTTTTGATGTTTTTTCTGGAATTAATGGTAAATAAGAAATATTAATAAGCACTCCATAATGCTAAAAAAAATCATTAAAAATATGATTTGACTTGCGCCTTACATTTTATATAATATGAAAGGAGAGACCTTGCAATCAAATTTGATCGCGGTAGCTTTTGCGCACTGAGCGCAGTAGGCTTGAATATAATGACCATTTAATGTTTGTATAATGATTGAAAAGATAAGAAGATAAGTAACAAAAAAATTGATCAAAAGGCCATAATCGTAAATCAGCTGATAACCAAGAAAGAAGAATCTGGTTTATTTTTATTATTATTATTATTTATTTTTATTTTTATTTTTTTTGGTGGGGGGGGGGGGTAAACCACATAAACTATCTTGATATTGGAAAGGTGCCAAAATATTATTTACGGAGGCATGTCCTTATTTTTCTCAGCATCAGGCGAACCAGCGTGAAACCTAACACAGTACACTTAGATACATTATTTAAAAACACTTCGGAGTTTGGTAGACAAAGTCTGAAGTGTATTACACGAACACGGCCACGCCTATCTCATCTTGCCACGCCCATCTCATCCCAGTCCCTTTATTTAAACATACTAAGATTATAGGATTTTATAATCAATTTCAACTCCCCAGGAGATTAAAAGTTTGTATTATACTTCTCAGTTTTCACACACTTTAAAATAGCAACAACATAAAAAGAACATTTTACATCGCCTTTCTTGTACGATGAATGAACACAGTAGAAAGGGGGCGTTACTCTTTTTCACCTTAAATAAACATTAGGTTTACTATATTGTTTACATGTAGTACACTAACTGAATATTAAACAATATCAACAGAATAAAGACTGAAGATGTAACAAATGTAAATGTTCAGACTAGTACTGGGGTCAGTGGGGGTCAAACAGGTCCATATCTTGAAGAAAGGGTCCGTGTTAAAACAAATACCTCTCTTAATTTAAAAAAGATCGGTCTTGCAGTTTGTAATTCATACAATTTTTATAATAATGCAAATGATAATTTTATGTTTTTGACAAAGATAACGCGAGGAAATAGTAAATTTTCTTAACACTCAGTTGATATTTAAAAGGTGACATAAGTTGGTCCACTGGACAGTATCTAAGTTCTGGGTCTGCGTTATTATGTTGTACCCAGTTGTGCAGGTCCCCGGAGGATTGAACACTAGGCTCTCATGTAAAAACAAGATCATCTGAAGATACAGGATACAGATATTATTTTGTGGCAACTTTGTTTTCAATGACTTTAAATTATGTCTTAACTGTTGTTTGAAGTATTCTTGTTTATGTCAGGGATAATATATTCTACAATAATTTAGAACAAATCTATTTCAACAAACAATACACAATATGAGTATTTTTAAAATAAAAATGTTTTAAATTCGATAAAATTATATAAATATATTTTCTATGTTGGTGACATAATTTATTTTAAAATATAAATTTCGTCCTTTATCTTTTGTAACTCTACATAAAAATGACCTTACGTTCCTTCATTGACTAGACGAAATGAACGAGACATGAATCTTTTCCACATAAGATGCTTTCTTTGTACTTAAAACTTGAAAGACAGTTCAAATTTTTATTTGTTGTCTTAAAACACCAGTGACGTAGACAACTACAGAATATAAAGAAAAAACTAAATAACTCAACCTTGAAAATTAACTCCAGAAATTGGGCAATTCGTTTATTTTGATTAATTGCCGAAGAAAACTATGAAACGTACCGTTGTCGTAAAATAAACCTTCAAATGTCAGCCATCTCTGCGTTTTTATATGAAATTAATTACAAAAAGGTGACAGATCACTTTAAAAGAGACAAGAAGATACTTGTTTCACCTGAATGACTTCCGACACATACTAAATTAAACCACAATGTATGTCGAGATTTTGGAGAAAATAGTGATGTAAAGCACGCTAAACGTAAAAAAAAAAAAAAACCAAAAATCTGTGAGACTAAAACCAAACTTAAAAGTACACTTCAAAACAATCTTAAACGATTTGAGAATTAATTAACAATAAAGATTTAGACCAGGGTTTGTCAAATGACATACATTGTTTCGGAAATGAAAATAATCACCCTTACGTACCTCCAATTGGTGTAAAACCTTTTGAAGCATTGTTAAATTACATCATTATTGTTTCAAATGTCAATGAGAAGGGGGTCACTTCAGTTTTTATCCTATTTAGCCTATGTAGCCTCCAAATCGAAGCCTGCATGAAAATGTGATTCAAACAAAGATACTCCAGGAGAGCGAGAGAGCCTCCCGTGTAACGCCTTTTATTTCACAGTATAATATAAATACTGTAGACTAGATACCCTTATTGTAATGATTGAATTATAAACAATCAAGAACAATAATAAAGACATGTCAAGCTAGTCTTATACCTTGGTACGGGAGGACAATAAATTAATACTTAATTAATAGGTTAATTAGCCAACAATGATGATCAACATATTTTAACTTCTTACGATTACTGAGGTATTAAATCGGTGACAACTTTGTTTATGTTTTGTAGAACCCAAGTTTGTTAACCCTCTGTTAAATAGCAACAACACCAGGATGTACTAAATATTTGGGTGTCATACAAAAAATAGTATCTGCATTTCCACTGAAAAAAACATGTAGGTAATTTCTTAATTAATCAACTCTCTCTCTCTCTCTCTCTCTCTCTCTCTCTCTCTCTCTCTCTCTCTCTCTAACACCTACACAATTATCAAGTTAACATCAGAATTAAGTTTAGTGTTACGTATATTAACAAACGTATTGCTGTATTTTTTAATATACCTATAATAACGAGAATGCTGTATTTATCGTTGTGTTAAGCCGTTGTTTTAGTATACATCGTACGTGTTAAACCAGCCATAACTTTCCACTTGTGAGATAATAACAGCAAAAAATAAACATTTCCTACCAAAGAAAACCGATATATCTTGTTTGCTAAATCTATACGTTACTCTCTCTCTCTCTCTCTCTCTCTCTCTCTCTCTCTCTCTCTCTCTCTCTCTCTCTCTCTCTGCCCAGTACAAACCGAAGCGTTTCACGCCCGATAATATTACCCGTTTCATAAAGACCTGAAATCGTCTTCATTTTTAATAATGTGTTTCTAGTAAAAAATTCGTTTATAATGAAAATTCGCCGTCTGACGGTTATTTTGTTTCTAAGTAACGCTTTTTGCTATTTGACGTTGTGCAAAATCAGGAAACACCAGAAAACACAAACCCCGTGTCTGTGATTTGATTTGGTTGTCAATTATTTAATTATTTACATAGGAAACTTGGCTACATGTCGATAAAATACTTCCTTTACATAATGTAAAACAGAATACACAATTGAATTAATTCTTACTTGAGCGTATATAGCATTCCCTCGTCTGATTTATATATGGCGCGTAAAGGTCGCCACTTCCGGTTTACCTAACTTAAGAGTTTATGAAATTCAAAATGTAATAATGTGGCGAGCCTTCTGCTAAGATAACAAAATTCTTTTAACATTGAGTACATTTATATCAATGTGTTTTGATTGCAAGATGCATCTAAATAGATTTGTTATTCCATTTAGACCTTTAAATTTATATTGGAAAGTTTCCATCCTGATTTCAATGAATAAAAACATAAAATAAGGTCGTATTGTCTTGAAGAACATTGTTCAGTATAATAACACATGCAAACGAATCGTTCAATATCAATGGAAAACCATAGAAATATTTCTTTAATAAAAATGTTGCTTTTATTTCATATGTCAGAAGACTTCAACTGGAGAATCATATTATGGCATATTTGGTAACGGTCTGTCCAAACATATTGTGTAATATACCAAGCTGCTTAATGGAATCAATATACAGAGTCCCGGAAATCAATAACGTAACCGCCATCTCTCAAATTACATGGCCGAGTAATGTTTAGTTGTAGAAAGTTATGCCAATCCAATTTGACTAAGAGCGTTTATGGTAACCTTTTTTCTGTTTTTTACACATGAAATCATTTTAATATGTAACTTCTTCAATACAAACAGTTTGCCATCTTGTTTAACAATCAATGTTATTGTGTGTAAGTATTTGATTATTATGAACAAATACAAACAGAATTGTAATGACCATTATAACATCTCTCTCTCTCTCTCTCTCTCTCTCTCTCTCTCTCTCTCTCTCTCTCAGTATGTGTGTGTGTTTAAAATCTCAATATTCAAGTAAATTTGTTAGTTTGTCTGAAATGAAAATTGATATATAAATTACGATGTATACAACATCTAAATGTTTACACGCGTGGATATTTTTATCAGATAAAACAAAACTATCCACTTTCTTCATTACTCCTTTAAGCTTTCTTTTTGCGCGTTCCAACATATATAAGTTACAGATAGACAGGTTCTCATCTCATATATTTAATACTAGTCGACTCGACTGACAGTTTTATTGTAATGTTGGATTACAGTTATAACTAAGTACTCACAACGAACCTTATAAGACTTAGAATGATCCTTAGTTTGTACCTAAACAACTATAATTCAGCAGAGTCTTACTGTCCAAAGTAACCAGTACTTCTGTTATGTTAATCCTACCAGAATGCACTAATTGCAAGTCTTGGGCTTCCCAAAACATGTTCTATTATAAATAATGTTAAGAAGAAGTTTTCGAGACAATTGGCAAACAAACTTTGTTTTAATTTAAAAATGAAGTATTACAAAAATATCTGCTTTAATTAAATTTAATTCAAAAATTGAAGCATTACAAAAATATATGTTTTAATTAAATTTGCCAGTTGACAAATATAGCTTACGTGTTTAATTATCTCTTGGGCGCATTTAAACTGGTTATTACTATTTTGTACATTTGCAGTTGTTTTAATGTTTTAACGTTGTACTTATGTAGATAATTGTTAAGTTCTTCACGTGTTACAACATTCTACATGGTAGTATTTGAAGCAAATTCAATGTTCTTGTAGGGATCATAATGTCCTTTCTCCCCTTAAAATGATTTGAGTGACATTTGTAACGGCAGTTGCATGAAGACCATTTTTTAAGGTGCCTAATAAACCAAAAAATAAAAACCCAATTATACTACAAGTATTATAGTAGCTAATAATAATAAACTTGTTGCTGACTTTTCATATTTATCAACACGGAAATCAGCACACACTAAAATTACGTATATATAACAGCAGTAATTAAAATAAGTAAATTAACACCTCGGTTGGACTTATTACTTCTGCACTGCCAGCTGACGAGGAAGAGGAGATTACGTCAAACTGATCCATAACAAACCGTGTGTATTAACATAAACGTTTGTTTTATGTGATGTACTGTAAATACTAACAAACTAAACGATAGACCAAAATATTTTTATGCCTTTTCTACTCAGAGTAAAAAATATCACAGGCATGCTACAGTAAAAATAAACGAGATTTGGTACCAATAGATGCCGGGCTGAGATAACACCAACCGCCAATTTTTTTTATGTTTGTAAACGGGAAATAAATACTTATTTTTCTTAAATAATTACTGATTTTTAATTGAACTTTAAAATCGAAACGAGTTAAAATATATAGGTATCCTATACTATCTCTTGTTTATTAGGAAATTCTTATCTAATAATAATAATAATAATAATAATAATAATAATACATGTAATAATAATAATAATAAAAATCATCATCATCAGCAAAATAATAACTATTTTTATTTTTATTATTATTATGATTATTATTATTATTATTATTATTATTATTATTATTATTATTATTATTATTATTGTCAGTATTATTACATCATTATTTTTTCTACATTTAAATGTACTTTAGTCAAAAAAGAAGAAAAACAATAATACCAGTTGTGTACACACTTAACTAAAAGATTCTCTTTGTCGATCTGTTCAAGTAACTACTGTACAACTTTGGTTCTTATAAGCCGTGTGACAAGATTCCTTTTGGATAATTGGACATTACAAATTCTTTTTAAAAAATACGTAAGCTTTTTTAAATATCGATATTCAATAAGGGTTGTTTTGTGATAGTTTGTGTGACATGAGACCAAAAAACCAATCAGAATTAAATTTTGTGTATTATTTTAAAACAATAACGCATGCAAACTTCAGTTTGGATATAAAGTAGACATTTAGCATTTTGATTTCTCGTAAAAAAATGATGTTTAAACACGATTATTAGTAAATGAACAAATCTACGAAAATATTTAGCAAAGATAATCAGGTTGAGCGTACCCAATGCAAATCAGAATGTGCGTACCCAATGCAAATTAAGACGAACGTAACCAATGCAAATCATCCCGAACGTATGTACCTAAAGCAAATCAGGCTGAACGTACCCAAAGCAAATCAATGGGATATGTGATAATTTAAAAAAAACCATAGCAGTTCTCATGTGCTTACTTTCAATAAATAAATAAATAAACAAATAAATTCAAACATACAGTTAATAATGATACTGTTTAACCCAAACCCGCTACAAGTATAATTACAAGTAACAAGATCTTTGTATGTTAATGAATTATACTTTGTTATTGACAGGAGACGACTAAAACGGGGTAACAAAGGACAGGTATCATTTTACGCATTCTCTGTTCCTGTCAATCAAACAATATTTTTTGCAAAAAATTAATCATGTGTTATTTGGTGTTGGTTGCCGTCTACACGACATGAACGCGACAAAACAAGATCTTGATAGGTTTGTGAACACCTGTATCCAAGTATATTCATACTGGGACTTCATGGCGACATTCGTTCTAACTTCGACATTCGTTCCATGTTCACCATATAATTCTCAAACGGAAATGCTTTTATCTTTTGTATTCAATTATCTAAAATAGCCCAACTACAATGTGTTCTTGGACAAATTGAAATTGATTTACTATATCAAACACAACTTCATGTGTATATACTGGCGGTAAATAATAATTACAACAATTTGAACATTAAAACCAGAATAATCTTATCAAATTGTTACGGTTTTACATTTCCTTACAGTTTGTGTTCTAAAAAAATCTCATTAAATGACCAAGAAAAAAAAAGCAAATAAAAGTAGACTTTCAAATAAACAATTAAATAAAAATAAATAAATAAATGCTTTGTGAATTAAAAGAGACTACAAATCTGTAAATAAAAACACTTAACTTAAAAAAAACTTTTGATGTCATACACATTGTAGGCTGGTACATGTGAATCAAGCCTGTTTTTAAAGACTGAGTTTTATGATGTATTAATTGTCTATATCTTTTCAATTACACTGTTTATTTACACATTTTACCAAAGTGAGGTTGAAAGGTTGGTAGATAGAGGTATTTTAATATGTGTAATTCTGTCCATAAAACTCGTGAAATCCGTCTTAAGAATTTTAATTCTGAAATTTATGTGTTTAGGAACATACATAAGGTAATGTATGTATACGTTAATCATTGGTTTTTATCATATCCCTACATCATAAATCCTACCAAACAGCAGCAGGTGCTTGCTTAATTTACTTTGTGCCAAAATTGACTAAAACTTTCTGTTTTTTTATAAATTTGGACATTATAGTTCGTCTGTTTTAACATGTCTTTTGTCAAACTAAGAGTCCCGGTTTGAACAGAGGGTAAGAACTCTAAACCAAATAGGATTTTGGTTTTACACTATACTCCATTTTGTTTTCGAATATGCCAGAATTTATAAAAACAAATTTTGCATGAGTCAATAAAATTTTTGTCATAAATGTAAGGAAAACTTTGTAGTCAATTTAATTTATTTCCATTGGCCTATTTTAGACAAACAAGATCTAAAAGAAAATAAAGTGTTAGATTTATTTGGTGTTTTTCCCCAAATTTTGATAAATTTACATAAGTTTACGGTAAATCGATCATTTGTGTTAATTTAAATTCCTAAAATCTGTAAGCAACTTAAAATCCCTTAAGTCTCTCCCACTCTATTTAAAAGATTTGTGAATTTACAATTGAGCTCAATAACGAAGCTGATACACTTGTAAATTGTAGAATAGTTTTAATGAAAGAGTTTTCAGAAACAATAAATAAATGTTTTAATGGTGGGAGAATATCTGGGCAACAATATGTATATATGGCATGTTGTTTGTCTGAGAGAAATATAACATTTGATAAACGACTTGAATAAGACATTTTTATGATTCACGTCAAATGGTCATGTACAACTGTACAGGTGGTAAAATTTACTTGATAAACGATCCCCTAAAGTTTTTTTTTAAAATAAAAAAGAGAGAGAAAAGTAAAGAAATGGGTATTAATAATTTCCGACACAAAATACATTAAATCCTTTGTCCATAACAATCCATCCTTTAATATTAATTAATTTTGCATTTTTGTTAATTATTTCAATTATTTCTGGTTCTTATTATATCATATTCTTCACGTAAAAATATTTAAAGTAAACTATTGACTAAAGTGGTCTATTGTTTGAATTTTCCACATAGTATCTGCTGACCCTGGATTGTCGGGTATTTTAATCGTGGACAATGTTGCCCCAATTGGTTTTAATGGACCATATGGTTTTGTTTTCAGTTTATCTGAAAATGTTTTAAAAAATTGCAAATATGTTGAGTAAAATATTCAAGCACATCGCACGGTCGATTTTTAAGAATGAAAAAAGTTAGAGAGAAAATAGGGGGACATATCTTGTAGAAATTACAATATTACTAAAACTATTTGTAAAGTTATACCTTGCAAATATGATATCTAAATGATAAGTATGTTTTGGAGATATTTTTTTTTTATTTCAATAAGCCATTTTGAAAATTGTATGTTCTAGTTTTATTGACAATAATTGGTTGCCAACAGATTGCTAAAATTTGATAGAAGTCTTGTATTGTAGTGAAAAATGCTTGTTTAACCATAGCTAAGAACTGATCGGTAGGTAATCAGTGTAAACAAGGCTTTAATATATACATAATTATACTTAATGTTCAGTAGAATGCACCTGACATTCTCTATGTAAATTGTACTTTTTCACGCTAAAATGCACTTGTACAACTTTATTAGGAATGTCAACATAATTGTTATAATTACCATACTATCAACGAATACAGTGCATATGTATATACATGTAAAAACACAGGCTTTAGGTAAGGTCATGGAACACCGGCTTTATGCTTTATATTTAATGTATATTTTATATTTCTGGACAAAAATAAACTGACAGATTGACCTTTTACTAATACATCTTAAAATTAATTTTCATAAAACGTTTTACTCATAAAGCTTTCTTGCCATTGCATAACACGTTTACTTTATAAGAACTCGTTTAGAGCAACGTGATAACTTTACAGAAAGACAACATCTTGATTTCCAATCTTAAGTTCAAATTTTAGGTTGTTTTCTCAAATGTGTTTTAACATCCCTGAGGGTAATAATCTTATAAAATGTATTTTCACCTTTTTTTAACTATTTTCAGTTTCATGTTCTCTTTTATCTCACAAATGTCGTTTAAGTGTTGTTATATATATATATATATATATATATATATATATATATATATATATATATATAACTACGCTTTTATCTCGCTAAATTAAAATGTGCAATTTCTAACTTAAATGATGAACATGGTGAAAAAAGAATGTAACTTTTCAATATCAGATAAGCTAAAATCATGTTTTATATGAGTGATGTTTTTCAGTATTTTCAAAGGCTAAAATTAAATAAGAAATTTGGAAACATTAATTACTGATTACAAGATTGAAGCGGTTATATAGATCGAACAAAGAACATTAATTCTACAATATCTATTTGAAGCTGTAGGATTATTTTCATTTATAGTCATAACACATGTTATATTCCTCTATAAACAGAAATCATATAGCCGAGTTAGAGTTTTAATGAAGATTTCTCTGATCTCATAGATATGTCACTATCTATTGACTATAGTCGGTTGATGATTTAAGAATATTAGTTGTATCTGTAACGACGATTTATTGGTGTAGGCTTAATTCAAGCTTTCGGAGGAGTCGACATACTGTCTAAAAGCTTAAAACCAGAACAAAAGGGCAAGATACATTATTCTTCGACACAGAACTTATCTTCAGAATCTAAGAATGAGGATATAACTAATCTATATTGCTGGTTTTCTATCTGTCGTGGCGGGCATCAATATTTTGTCTGTAACGGCGCCTCGTTTCAAAACATTGGCGTGAGCGGGTCCTAAATCTAGCGACGATATTAACCCCAGTATGTCTCCGAGGTATAATGAAAACATTTCTAACTATAAGATGTTTATTTAAATTAGTGTTGTCTTTCGTATATACATAATGATAATAATAATAACCAAGATGAACTCGATCTGAGTAATAACAGTCCATGTTATTAACTGTAGTGACCTCAGGTCAGTTGGATATTACCGCCGCCAACCGTGTCTCGGTTTACTACTGACGCCATGGGATGTCAACCTTAGTTACATTGATGCTTTTAAAGTGTCTCAGTAATCAAACCGGAGGACAGAACACTTGTTATTTTCTACTTATATATCTCTATGACCATCTCGAAATGGAGAGAAAACAGATCAACATCAACCTTACTGGACCGTCAACACGACGTAGGTGTACTTAAGTTCCACGTGAGATATATTCAACAATACACCGAATTTATAATTTAAGTTGCCCCTTACCAGATCACCAACCACTTTTAAGTTGGCTTAGGGTTGCCCAACATTAAATTATCAGTCGTACACCCTGCTTCAGTTGCCCCAAATGAAATCATCAATCACATACCCTTTTTAAGTTCCCTAACCTCAAATTATCTACCACACAACGTTTTAAATCTATCCCACCTAAAATCACCAACCACACACCCTATTTAAGTTGTCGAACATCAAGAAGATTTTTTTTACAAAATATTACGGAAAAGAATTTGCAGCCATCGTGTCCCGTATTATCAACGTACATAAAACCAGGATTGGATTAAGGAACAACTGTTTTGATGGAATTAAAGGCTGTTGTAATTTTACATTGTTGTATAATATCCAAAATAACTTTAAGTGGCAATTCCAGTAGTTTTCAATAAATTAATGCCAGTTGGCTTTCAACAGCAATTGAATCTGATATGGGATCCTGTTTGGGACTATAAATCAGCTTTTGTCTTATCACTATACTTCTTTGTATAGAGGAAAACCGTCAAATCTGTCTTGTTGAAAACGGAATTCAATTAATTAGTTGTCGTTTTTAACAAGCAACACACGCTAACTTTTAACAAGAATTACTGATAAAAATCAACAAGAATTTCAGTATTTTTGTTGCGGGGTTTCTCTTTGGTACATAAAAAACTTCCGTCGGCAAGCTTAAAATTTTATAATAAACTCTGTAAAATTGCAGTCATTCGTGTATTTTTTTTATTATTATTTTACTTATTTATTTTTAAATCTTTCTTTGATATTTTTTGATAAACACTTAATAGTTTTAAAGTAAGTTCACATTTTATATCAAAACTCTCTCTCTCTCTCTCTCTCTCTCTCTCTCTCTCTCTCTCTCTCTCTCTCACACACACACACACACACACACACACACACACACACACACACACCACCATCATCATCATCATCATCTAGAATTTTTAACTCCGATTACGATTTTCTCCAGTATTTAAGCTGTGATACTACTGATCAGGGAACCAGTAGTTTAGTTAGTACTTTAGTTAGTACCGTCAAAATTACAAACTCAATGACTTCCAAATGTTCTCAACCGGTCTGCCGGCGGCACTTACTGAAGAAATATTCCAGGTCCTACTTAATCTAATAATCAAACATTTCAGATCTTGTAACTAAATTATAAGTACAAGTTTTACATCCTGATACACCAATCCAGTGTATATCTAAGTCCCACTCTTGAGATGGAGACGAGTTTTAAACCTTTCCTAATGAACTCACCGCGGGAGTTAGTTCCATATCGTTCTTTCATAGAGACGATATTTTACAGTGTAATCTGGGTATATGTATAAACAAAGCTGTTTTATGTGAGAAACGCCATGGGAATTGTATCTTGTCTGATTTAGTTTATATTACATATTTTCTGGTAATGTTTTAAGTACACAAATCTTAAAAATCGATTGGCGACTTCAGAGTTGTTCTCGATGTAATTCTTATATTGTATGTAAAATATTGAATCCCGTGTTATTTATCAACAACGGCTTAAATTATAACCATTAAACCATACACGATATCTAACTTTCACTTCGTCCTTATCTCAGACTGAATGCACGTCAAGTCAACACCATAGCTTAATAATGTGCTTTCTCAATACATTTACAATAAATATCACGTACGAGAGAGAGAGAGAGAGAGAGAGAGAGAGAGAGAGAGAGAGAGAGAGAGAATATTTCGACATGCCGAGAAATGTCATTATACTTTAAACACACTGCAAAATACATAAGTGGTTTTTTCATGCTATATGCATGCAATATGTTTATACACACTTAATAAGTAAAGAAAACACACGGAAAATAGTGTATTCCCCGGTGTGAATTTAGCAGTCTGGGGTCATTTAGCACTAACAAGACTGCCGTGAAGAAAATCATGTTACTCCACACGACTTCTCTTACGTATTTTGCAGTAATGATGGGATAATAAGCGTTTATCCACATTCTGTTGTACTGCACTTATCTGCAGACCGACTGACTCTACCACTAAGCACCAGTAATGAACTGGTTCATTTGCGATCATTATACCCATCTAATAATTTTATTTTTACTGCTGTAGTATGTTGGAAATTCTTC